>JAESUZ010003924.1:0-408693 GCA_017311185.1 Proteles cristata cristata
AGAGAGAGACAGCGTGAGCAGGGAGGGTCAGAGAGAGAGGGAGTCACAGACTGAAACAGGCTCCAGGCTCTGAGCTGGCAGTCAGCACAGAGCCCGACGCGGGGCTCGAACCCACGAACCGCGAGATCCTGACCTAAGTGAAAGTCGGACGCTTAACCGACTAAGCCACCCAGGCGCCCCATAGACATTTTAATAATATTTGTTTTTCCAATCCATGGGCATGGAATATTTTTCCATTTTTATTTGTAATCTTTAATTTCTTTCATCAGTGTTTAATAGTTTTCAGGGTACAGATCTTTCACTTCTTTGGTTGGATTCATTCATAGGTATCTTATTATTTGGGGTGCAATTGCAAATTGTATTAATTTCTTGATTTTTCTTTCTGCTGCTTCATTGGTGTATAGAAATGCAAGAGATTTCTGTACCTTTATTTTGTACCCTATGACTTTACTGAATTCATTTATGCCTTTTAGCAGTTTTTTTTTTTTTGATGGAGTCTTCTGGGTTTTCTGAAAATAGTGAATGTTTTACTTTTTCGATACCAATTTGAATGATGTTTATTTCTTTTTGTTGCCTAATTGCTGTGCCTAAGACTTCCAGTACTATATTGAATAAAAGTAGTAACAGTGGACATCCTTGTCTTATTCCTGACCTTACAGAAAAACCTTTCAGTTTTTCTCCATATAAATATGATATTAGCTCTGGGCTTTTCATATATGGCCTTTATTATGTTGAGGTATGTTCCCTCTAAACCTACATTGTTGAGGGCTTTTATCATGAATGGATGTTGTACTTTGAGAAATGCTTTTTCTTTGTGAATTGAAAAGATCATAATGGGGTATCTGGGTGGCTCTGTTGGTTAAATGTCAGACTCTGGTCATGATCTCATGGTTTGTGAGTTCGAACCCTGCATTAGGCTCTGTGCTGACACTGCAGAGTCTGCTTGGAATTTTCTCTCTCCCTCTCTCTCTGCCCTTCCCCTGCTTACTCTCTGTCAAAAAATACATGAACGTAAAAAAATTTTTTTAACCTTAAAAAAAAAAGAAATGATCATAAGGTTATTATCTTTTCTCTTATTGATGTGATATATCTTACTGATTGATTTGCAAATATTGAACCACACTTGCATTCTGGGAATAAATCTCACTTGATAATGTGTTGTTGAACTTGGTTTGCTAGTATTTTGTTGAGAATTCTTTTTTTTTTTTTTTTTTTTTTTTTGCATATATGTTCATTAGAGATATTGGCCTGTACTTCTTTTTTTGTGGTGTCTTTATCTAGTTTTGATATCAGGGTAGTGCTGGCCTCATAGAATGAATTTGGAAGTTTTCCTTCCTTTTCTATTTTTTGGAATAGTTTGAGAAGAATGGGTATTAACTCTTCTTTAAATATTTGGTAGAATTCACCTGCAAAGCCATTTGATCCTGGGCTTTTGTTTGGGGTGAGTTTTTTGATTACCTATTCAATTTTTTTGCTGATTTTTAGTCTGCTTAAATTTTCTATTTCTTACTCATTCAGTTTTGGTAGTTATATGTTTCTAGGCAAGCATACATTTCTTCTCAATTGTCCAGTTTGTTGGCATATAGTTTTTCATAATATTCTCCTATGATTGTTTGTATTTCTGTGGTGTTGGTTGTAATTTTTCCTCTCTCATTTGTGATTTTTTTTTGAGTCCTTTCTTTTTCTTGATATGTCTGCCTGGAGGTGTATCAATTTTTTAAATTTTTTTCAGAGTCAGCTCCTAGTTTCATTGATCTGTTCTATTCTTTTCTTTTGTTTTGTTTTTAGTTTCTATATAGTTTATTTCTGCTCTAATCTTTAGCATTTCCTTCCTTCTGCTGGTTTTAGGTTTTGTTTGTTGTTCTTTTTGTAGCTCCTTTAGCTGCACAGTTATCAGGTATTTTATTTTATTTTGCTTTTGTATAAATTTATTTATTTATTTACTTACTTATTTTTTTTTTGCAAATAGTTTATTGTCAAGTTGGCTTCCATATAACACCCAGTGCTCATCCCCACAAGTGCCCTCAGTTATCAGGTATTTTAATCCTCTCACTCAAGGTTCCGTTATGAATCCACACAAGCTATGACACATTCAGAATCATGTACTCTGTTTCCTACTATCTAAAACAGGTCCAATGACTCAGACAAAATTTCAATGTCTTTATTCTCTCTTACCCCTCCCCCCACCCCCCGCAGACTCTTCAACTTGCAATATAAATTCCAAGAGTCTCTGTCCTGTCAATAAAAGCTGGATTACCAGGTCAGCAATACAGAACTCCATGGACTACAGTAGGATCCAGGCAGGGCATCATAAAAGAGACAGTAGTGGAGATGAGTCATGAAGAATGAATTTGATTTTATATCCACAGATAAAATCTGTGATTTACTACTTGAAAAAAAATGTTAAGAATGTGTATACTCTTTCAGTGTGCTCTAAAATCACTTCCTAGAAGAACAAAAAAAAAGTGTTTTTGAAACCTGGCTAGCCAGACAGAATTAATAAAACTTGCATCATTTCATCCACTTTGTTTGAATTCACTAGGTTCCGACTAGTTTTGCAATAAATAAGTTAAGTTTTGCCAGGGAAAGTAATAACAAAATAAAAACTCTCAATGGTCTGATTTCTTCTAAACCTGTAAGTTTTATCAGCATTATAGATTTCCCATAACATTCTCCTCAGATACTGTTTCCTGCATCTTTATTTCATTTGCTAGAGCAGAAAGGGGAATATAGATCTGCCTGTGGCTCCAGGAATGGATGGACAAGTGAAAATAATCTGTCATTGTGTCTTTTTGTGAGTGAAACATTGATATAAAACAGGCAAAGCCCTGGAAAGAAATATGAACATGTGGTCAGAGCACAGCATGCTTTGCAAAAGATACATCCAGTGCCTTTTCAGGAAAATTAGCAAGAAATGGAAATAAGAAGAATTCCATTTTCCAGCTGAATGCAGACAATTGTCATTAGTCATCTTTTCAAAGTCTTTGCCTTCTTACTTGATGTCATCCGATATTCTAAATGTTTTGTTTTGTTTTTCCCCAAGGGAGGTCTTAAAAATATGCTAGTGAAACAAAATGGATAGATATTGATGTGTCTCTATCCCAGAAAAGTTTTGCTTCTATGGCTCTTTGGCTCCTTCCTGGCGGTATCCCTAAAACTATCATGCCACTACCACAATTATCAAGGTATTTTACTAAACAAAAGTTTCTATCTAATTATTTTAAAACCAGCTTCTACATAACTCCAACAACACATGGAATGAGTATTTGATTATCAGATCCTGTGCTAGGCTCAAGGAATATAATTGTGAATAAAACACGGCACTGCTCAAAGTGATTTGATGACCTAGCAGAGAGAGTCCTGTTCATTTTTGAGAGCTATAGTAATTGACACATAATAGGAACATAATAAAAGGCACTATAAAATTAGGAAAAGAAATGGAATCCTCTTTTCAGGTGGTTAATATGAATTTTATCTGGCATCATGTAAAATATGACTAAAAGCACAACAGTGTGGTTAATGAACTTTCCAAGTCCCTTCCTAACCTCTAATTCACCGAGTCTTTCATTCACCACTCCTCCTAGACACAAATTCAACCCCATGAATATACAGTAGCTTTGGAGTTAGAGGTATTTTCAGTAGTGAAATATTCACTGATACAATGGAATTGTGGAAAAGACAATATTCTTGAGAAGCATTTTACATATCTTATTAAACAATTAACTGAAATCATTTTAAGTTACTTTCTCTTAAAGGGATTAAGAAGCATAGATAAAACTGCCCTGTAAAAAGGATGTGAAAGATGGTCATATAAAGCTTAAGCTGATACTTATATTATTTAATAATAGTGTAGATCATTCCTTGAAAGGCTTTATGTTTTTGAGAAGAGACTTTACCGAGAATGAATTAAGTATCAAATGAACTAAATTGATTTAAGAAATTTAATGATTTCTAGTGTAGGTATATTTTTTTGAGAAAAGACATGGAGTTTTCCATTCTAGGTTTTTCATTAACAGCTTCATTATCACTGTCATCATACTAATTGGATTTTTAGTATCTAGCACCCTTTATAATAATCTGGGATTCTTTTTGAAAACTGCAGGTATGCCTTTGTCCTTGCCGTATTGTTCATCCGAGGGACACGGCGTCAAACTTTCCTGGCTCCTCTTTATCCAAAATGCTATCACAGGACACAGGTGTCTATTTCCTAAAAAGCAAATGAAGCTTAAACCTTAAGCCTGCTCAAATAAAGGGACCTTTGGGAAGGCTCTAATGTTGGGTTCCTGTGGTCACCTATTTTTTGTAAAGTTTGCAAAGTAGGATATTCTAATCTACTTATACCTACAGATAAGTATTCTAATCCAAGTGCCATTTCTTTCCATTCCAACCTCCCGGTGTCTGGAATAACCAGAAAATTTTTGATTTTGGCTAAAAAGGAACTTGAATCAGAGATATAGTCAGTTTGGGTTTGTTAGTACATATGCAATTCAGAGCCACCATATTATATATAGAATTGTATGTAACTATATGTCAATTATATATGTAATTTAGAACCACTTCTGCTATAGTTAGGGTACTACTAGCTTTATGGTATAAAAATAGATTCCAGAAATATCCCTCCTGTCCACTATGCCAACTTACCCAGTTTGTATCATGAAGAATTAGAATCAGAATGATATTGTTATATGAATAGAATCTATGATACCCAGCATCAGAAGTTCATTGGAATGGAGAGGAAAATATGGATTTAAATATGTGGAGCATCTGTGCAGTTGAGAGGTACTTGTTGCTTTTTAGTTTTGATTTTGTGTGTGTGTGTGTTAGGCAGTTCTTCAGTAGATGATGTGTAATCTGCCTTAAGCAAGCTGGGTGTGTATGATGTACACATTTCTGTGTTTGGTACAGGCACGCATCCACAGGGCCACAAGGGGAGGTAGGATCTATCTGACTGACCTTTTCTTGCCAGATCACAGTGACTGGTCAGTGAAAATTGGTTTTAGGTATAACTTCATTGGAATAAACCCCTCTCAGAATCTTAAGATTAGATAATCTCAGAAATAACAGTGAAAGACTTCATAGTATAGAAAACAAATTTTAAGTTTTGACTATCAGATTTGTTATCTGACTTGGAGTGAAACATTGAGAGCTGGGAAAACACATTTGAATTTTAATAAAGAATTTCAGAAGAAAATGCCCTGGATTATAGACCCAGTAACATGAGGCACAGGGGCTTTCTGGCAGCTCTCAAACTACATGTTGCCTGATAAGCAGATACCTCCTCATGGCTAAGGTTATCTCTAGAAAAGATATGATTTTCCAGAACCTTCTAGTGAGTCATAATATGGAGTCTATGAATAGGAGACCAATCCAATAAGAAAAATATGTGTATAGTAAATCTCATTTTGCTTCCTGCAGTGCTTCATGTTCTGACTGTTGACAGTGCAGTATTTTCCTTGGTGTATGTCCTTCTAGGAAAAGAAAAAACAGAGTGAAATCATTACACTATAAATTTAACATTAATAGAAAAATGAATTATTCATCCATATTTTTAGCCTGTGTATAAGGATCTGGCCTTTGCCATCATAGCTGTTTTTTTTTTTATGTGAATTAATAATAGATAAAAGCCTACTTGCTTTCAAATGCCAGAAGACTTTTGCTTGTTTTTTTTAACCCTAAATTAAAAAAAAAAATAGTATGAATAAGGTTGGTATATCATATATCACTTCTGATACCCTCAGGCTATATGATCACAAAACTTTCATCCTTAATGCCATTAGGCTGCAACATTATTAACTTCTGTAAGGGAGATAACAGTTAGCTTCAGTGCAATATCTTCCTCCTGACTAGTAGTTGTCACTGAACATAGGATTTATAGGAATACATATTTATAGGGATATATATGCTCTTAAAGCTATTGCTAAAAATGAAAACAAATAATTTTAGAATTAAAAAAATTTTTTTCTAACTTTTATTTATTTTTGAGAGACTGAAAGGGACAGAGCATGAATGGGGGAGGAGCAGAGAGAGAGGGAGACACAGAATACAAAGCAGGCTCCAGATCTGAGAGCTGTCAGCACAGAGCCTGAAGTGAGGCTCAAACCCACAAACTGTGAGATCATGACTTGAGCCGAAGTCAGACACTTAACTGACTGAGCCACCCAGGCGCCTCTAGAATTCTTTTTAATACTTCTGAATTGAGAGTTTCGTGTGTTGAAAACAGCTCCTGATTCATTCTTGACACTTCAAATCATAGTTAGTTTTAAATAATAAAATAGTTGCAATAGTCTTCATCCAATTAATTGTATCTGCCTCCTTATCTACCTAATGGACAAGGTATAATGGAAAAAAAATGTGTTTGGGATCTGGCTAGACCACTTTAAATCTTGGGCCTCTCACTAATTAGATGCATTGTCATGGTCAAGTAGTGTTGTCTCTATACAGTGTTTATCAACTAAAAAATGTGGATTATAATGGATAACTTAGAAAGAATTTATGCAGATTATATATAACAATTAAATGTGATGATTATTAAAGTCTCAGCTCAGTTCCCTCTCTTTGTAAGAACCTAATCTGTTCTTTCCATTTCTACTTCTGCCAGTAGGGATACATCCCTTCTGATCTTCTCAGTCCCTTATGAAAGTGATGTTACTTTGTGACATCAGTTTACATAAGGAATTTCATAAAAATAATCTGTGATGGGGAAGCACTGGGTGGCTCTGTTGGTTGGGCATCTAACTCTTTATTTTGGCTTAAAGCATGATCCCAGGGTCATGGGATTGAGCTCTGCATTGGGCTCCACACTAAACATAGATTAAAATTCTCTCTCTCCCTCTCTATCTCTCTCCCTCCCTCCCTCTGCTGCTCTCCCCATGTGCTCTCTGTCTCTCTTAAAAAGATGCCTATTATGGTTATCACAACATGCACTGATTAGTTGTTATCGATAACACTTTTGCAGATTATCTATATACTGTGTATGAGGACCCATAAGAGAAATTCATTTTTGGTTTTTCCTTTAGAAATAGATTCACCCTAAACATCAGGATGGGTTTTTATCTTATGTGTGTTCAGTTATATTATTAATAGTGGTTCATTAATTTAGAACAAAATTAATGTCCATCTTTAGCAAATGTCCATCTTTTAACTTTGTTACAAATTTATCTTCAAATCTATTGTATTTCCAAAACTTAAGTTTTCATCTCTTGCTTAAATATTTTTTTAATTTTGCCTTATTTACTTGATCGTAACCATTCTAAATTCTTTTCATAGTGTAAGATTTTTTAAATGAGTAAAATGGACTCCAAGGCAAAATGTTCTGCAGGAGGAGTTTTATTGCCTGCACCCTCGGGCGAGGTTCCGCGACTCCAGAGACGGGAGTCAGGGAAGTCGCGCCCGGGTTGGGTGGTGAGGGCTTTCATAACCTGTTGGTGGGGGTGGGGATGTCCCGATAACAGGGGTGGTCTCTTGACTGGAAAGTCCCGGGCGGGAGGTTTTGGTTTCTTGCCTAAGTTTCTGTTTCCCACCGAAGTCCTAACAGTCACCGATGTATTGGCGGGAAAGTCAGCCATCTCAAGAAGTCTGCCATTTTGTGGCGTCCCTGCCCTACCTCTCAGCCGGCCCAACACAAAGGAAATTAGAATATAACAACTAAATTAATTAGGGGTGCCTAGGTGGCTCAGCCCATTAAGAATCTGACTCTTGGTTTCAGCTCAGGTCATGATCTCATGGTTAATGAATTCAAGCCCTGCATTGGGCTCCAAGCTGACAGCAAGAGCCTGCCTGGGATTCTCTCTCTCCCTCTCTCTCTGCCCCTCCTCTGCTCTCTCTGTCTCTTGATAAATGAATAATAATAAATAAATAAATAAATAAATAAATAAATAACCCTGCCTCATTCAGAGTTGCTGTCAGGATTATGAAACGATGTATCTGGTGGCCTTGTGTTTTGTTACTTGTCAAAAGTTAAACAAATGCTCAGTAATATATACTTGAGTAGTCTTTGTGTTTTTATGTGCATTGTGACTCATTCTTTAACTTTTCAAATGTGCTTTCACTCCATTTTTTTCACTGATTTGTCTGGCGTAGGTGCAGTGACCTTCTGTCTTCTCTTAGAAGTTAGCATTCTTGCATATTTGTAAGTACATAAAATGGAACAATTTAAGATGACAATTTAAGATGTATACAGTGTAACTAAATTGTAGGCAACAAAGTTTGTTTGCCTTTGTTGGCCAACAGCCAACCAGACTAATTTAAAGCGGGCTGTGCTAAAAAGCCAAAAATAGAAAGTAAACTTTAAATGCGTTATGAAGACAACGCATTCTCCTGCCTGTCGAAATCTCCCATCATTTTTTGTTCTTCTATCTACCTTGATGCACACATGTTATGTTGCCTGCTGGCCCCTACGGGCTTTTTACCTTGGTAGTCTATAATCTCACTACTAGCCTTGGAATAAAGCTAAATATAAATAAAATCACTTTAAAGGTCACATATTTTTTTTCTTCCCTTGGATGCAAATCTGTTTTCCGTCTGGCTCCTTTCTACACTTTTGGTCTCTGTGAAGACAGCAGGATATAGGCCATTTGGGGACAGAAGAGGTTATGAGATATAATGTAGAGAAGTAGAAAAGACCGCTGAATTGATGAGGATAAAGGGAGCAAAAAGGAGACAACAAGAGAGTTAGAATCACAGTTGGGGTATCTTTTCAGGGCACAGCATGGAAATTTCAAGCTGGGGAGCAATGAGTCTCTTGAGAAAAACTTTATACATGACGGGCACCTGGGTGGCTCGTTCAGTTAACTGTCTGACTCTTGATTTCAGCTCAGGTCTTGATCTCATGGTTTGTGAGATCAAACCCCAGGTCTGGCTGTGGGCTGACAGTGAGGAGCTTGCTTGGAATTCTTCTCCCTCTCTTTCTGTTCTCCCCCTGCTTGTGTGCATGCTTACTCTCCTTCAAAGTAAATAGAGAGAGAGAGAGAGAGAGAGGAGCCTCATACATGAAATGAGATTGTAGCACATGAATGATGAAGGGAGGTGGCTAGAAAAATGAACTGGAGGGGCGCCTGGGTGGCTTAGTCGGTTAAGCGTCCGACTTTTGCTTAGGTCATGATCTTGCAGTTCGTGGGTTCGAACCCCGCGTCGGACTCTGTGCTGACTGCCAGCTCAGAGCCTGGAGCCTGTTTCAGTCTGTGACTCCCTCTCTCTCTGACCCTCCCCTGCTCACGCTGTCTCTCTCTCTCCTAGAAATAAATAAAACATTAAAAAAAAAATGAACTCGAAACATCTTTCAAGAATTCATCAAGGAAGCAAGCCATCTAGCCCTGGAGGTTCTTTCTCTCTCTCGCTTTTCTCCCCTCCTCCTCCTTACCCTCTCCCCACTACTCTCTGTGGATGTGCCCAATCTTTAGTTACAAATGCCATTATTTTAATATATAGAGAGTCATTTAGTTTTTCTAATCCATCTTGTGTCAATTATGATAAGTTGTGCCTTACAAGGTATTTATTCAGTTTATCTTAATTGTTAAATGTGTTAGTGTAAAGTTGTTCATAATATTACCTTTTGAATCTTTTAATATCTGTTGGATCTCTGCTAATATCTACTATTCAGTGTCTCATATTGGCAATTTCTGCCCTTTCTCATTTTTCTTGATCAATTTGAGTAAAGGCATATGAATTTTGTTGATCTTTTCAAAAAGCCAAATATTCATTGTGTTGTTTGTACTGTTTTATGTTTCACAGACATCTGCTCTCATCTTTACGATTTCTGTTCTTCTACTTTGGGTTACTTAGGCTTTCTTTTGCTAGTTTCGTAAAATAGAACTTTAGGTCATGGTTGAATAAATGAACTTCTTTGGTAAAAAGCCAAAGAGTAAATAGTTAGAGCTTTGCAGCTTGAGGATATTCTATAGATATGCATTTTTATAGATATGCATGTTGAAGATATTCTATATAAACATATGTGACTATTTAAAATATACCCATTTAAAAATCTAAAACAATTCTATTTGCGGGCTATAAAAAAATCTCTTCCAGGATTTGACCCACCAGCTCTTTTTACCAAACCCTAGTTTAGATCTCTTATTTTGTATTTTCTTTCTTTTCCATTATAAACTATTAAAGATAAAAATTTCCTTCCAAGCACTGATTTAGCTGAATCTTACAAATGGTCATATTTTCATTATAGTTCAAAAAATTACCTTTTTGATTTCTCCTTTCACCATGGCGTTTCTCAAATTTTTCATATTTCCAAATGTTTGAGAAAAGATTGTTCTAGGTAAAACATTGTTACTGATTTTAATTTTAAGTCCATTGTGATCACAGGTAAACTCTACCAGATTTCAGTCTTTTGTAACTTATTGAGATTGTTTTTATGCCTTCGCATATGTCCTATCTTGTTGAATGTACACTGTGCCCTTCTAAAAATATGTACATTTGGCAACTGTTAAATGTGGTGTTCTATACATGTCAATTTGGTCAAGATGGTTAAGGATGTTCTGTCTTTACTAATATTTTGTCTGGCTATTCTCAGTTATTGCAAGAGTGGTATCAATATCCCAAAATATGCTTTTGGATTTATTTATTTTTCTCTTTATATCTGTCAAATTTCACTTTATATATTTTGAACCTCTGCTTTTAGAGGAAGACATATTTTGAAATGTTTTTCTACATAATTAATCCATTTACCACATTGAAATATCTCTTTTAATTGCAGGTAATAGGTTTTATCTTCATCATATGATGTTATCCTTATTATTTACTTGGTATTTCTTTTTACATCCTTTTAATTCATTCTTTGTGTCTCTTTATATTTTAAGTGCATCACTTCCTGTTTTTAAGTTTGTTTATTTATTTTGAGAAGGAGAGAGAGAGAGTATGAGTGGGGGAGGGGAAAGGAGGGAGAGAAAAAGAGAGAGAATCCCAAGCAGGCTCCACACTGTCGGTACAGAGCCTGATGCAGGACTCAGATCCACAAACCATGAGATCATGACCCAAACTGAAACCAAGAGTTGGACACTTAGCCAACTGAACTACACATTCCCCCCCATTAATGCATCACTTCTAAACAGCATATATTTAGGTCTTGCTGAGATTTTTTTCCTTTTCAATTATATATGCATGATTAGGTATTAGGTATAGTAATTGGTTATTTACATTTATGTAATTATATATATGGGTAAATTTATGTAATTGTTGATATGATTATGTTTACCCCATTTTACTAATTATTTTCTGTTTATAATCTGTTTCTTGTTCCTCTGTTGCTTATTTTTTACATTTCTTCATGTTAATTGAATTTTTTTAATATTCTCTTTTAATTTATCTTTTGACTCTTTGCTATATTTCTTGGTATTAATATTTAGAGGTTTCTTTCTGTAATGTCTCCCTAAGTAATGAGAGTTCACATGCTCTTAATATAAAATGTAAGAACCTTGAAATTTCCTACCTTACACTATGATTTCCATGTGTATTACATCTGAGCTGACAGCTCAGAGCCTAGAGTCTGCTTCAGATTCTGTGACTCCCCCTCTTTCTGCCCCTCCCCACTACAACTCTGTCTCTCTCTCTCAAAAATAATTACACTTAAAACAAATTTTAAAAAATTGATTTGGGGAAATAATTGATTATGGTCTACTCTTATGTTGATACTGAACAGATTTTCAATATCTCTCTCCATACAGAATTCTAGGAAGCAGTTACAAATCTATCAGACTTAAAACCTTAGATGAAAAAGTTTGCCTTTTTTCTATGTAAAATTTTTCTATGTGAACTTTTGTATGTAAAATTTTGCTATGTGTTTTTCTATGTATGCTGTAAACCATGCCCTTCCAGAATTGCTTTCTATAAAGAAAATTAATGGCTTCATAATGCACTCCATAAAACATTTACTAATGATTAGATTTGGAAGATATGCCTTATTATAGGCCTTCCCTAATTATTTATATATTTACTTATATGTGGATAATATATATAATTTATATATTTATATATAATATAATTATTTATATATAATTATATGATTATTTATTGCTTATTATTTATTGTATATATCATTACAAGAATTTAGTATTAGCATTATTTCAAATAAGCATTTGTCATTTATATTTCATCTTTTGAAAATCCAAGTCACCTGAAAGTTAAGTAATTTGCTCAGAGTCGCTCAATTACTGAACACCAGAGTTGACATTACAGCTTTGATCAGGGATTATCTGATTTGAAAGCCTGACCCTTCCATCTTAAATTCACTGACTCCTACAAAGAAAAGTAATGAATCTTATTCTAAAGTCTGAAGTTGGGTTCAAACTTAACCCTAATGAATAAAAGTTAAACCCATAATATATAGTCTTAGATTGTCTCATTTAAGAATTTATTTTAAAATATTTAAGATTTAGTTCATTTGTTTAACCTCACATGGAAATACTTCATTCTTTTGATCATCACAACTAATTTTCAAAACATTTTAAAGATTTATCTTCAGTTATAACCTCAATCCCTTGTTTCAAACTTGAATAATATTTTCTATTCAACTCCAAAATGATATTTTTTCCTTTAAGTACATTTACAGTTTCTAATAAATGCAGAGTTCAGGAGAGGGAAGAAGGAAAGACCAGGAAGTAAGCCAGATACTGTGCTTTTTGTGGAAAGAAAATATTATTATTTGAGTAATATTAAATTACTAATTATAATGACAGTGATAATAAGTAACACTCATAGAAAGGTTGCTATATTTGAGGAATTGCCTCTAAATATATCAAATTCATTAATTCATCTAAAAATTTCAACAAGCAGTGAGGGTACTACTATTAAGATCACTTAATACATAATAGGTATTGTTATTAACGTCTCATTTTACTGTTGATTAAATGGAGATTCAGGGATGCTAAATAACTTAGGTAATTAATACCTGGGGAATCAAGAATTTGAAATGAGAGAGTAAATCACCATTCTTTGGTTACCTGATTACCAAAATGAAGAAGAGGAGGACGAGGAGGAGGTGGAGGAGCAGGAAGAAATTACTCAAAGTAGAGACAGAAAGAGAGCATTGATCTCTGTACAATGTATTTCATTTTTCCCAAGTGCTTCCTCCAGCTACAAAATTATCCACATACCAGAGCCCAGGGATAACTGATGACAAAAAATTCAAGATCATGAACATGGATATGTTTCACATGGGAGACAAATCACTGTGCTAGAGACTGAGCCCTTTAAATCATTAAAACCAATAACTCACTCTATTTGCAGTGGATCCTGGCTTAACAAGCACATTTCTGAATGCCATTATTTCTTCTCTATAGTAATAATTAGGAAGAGTTAAAAAGCATAACTTTCTTACCAAACACCTATCACAAAATAATTACCAATCTTATTTAAATATTTTAAAAAATGTACATATGTTTGCAACTGTATGTGTATATAAATGGATTTGACCAAAATATTCTATTCATTGCTCCAGTGAAAAAACACTATAGATGCAAGAAAAAAAAAATGAAACAACTGGGCTTTTTAAAAAAATATATGATATAAGCATAATGAACATTTTAAACAGTTTTGCTCTAGTACTTTGGCCAAATTAAAATGAATTGCCCAAATGTATTATCAAAGACTTAAAAGAGTAAAGGGAATTTCTTCTACAAAAAGGTATCATTTATATTTTGGCATAATGTATCTGTCTCCAAAATGGTTTCCAATTTGCAATACCATATACAATACACGTATGTATTGTGTTTTTTAATGTGATTTTATGTATGATATTGAAATAAAAAACTCATTTTTTAAGTTAATAATTTTAATTCTAGACTTGCTGCTGGTCAAATATATGTTAATAAAATATACTTATTACTTGGGGCACAGTAGATAGTCTATCTCCCTGATGATTTATCTTAATAAGTTTTCTGAATCCTTAAATATTAATTATCCATGCAAAAAGCTGATCTCTCTGTGAAAATGTGTTCATCGATTTAATGTATTTGTACTTTCCTACACAAACATTCACTGTGGACATTGGTAAGCCTAAGAATAGTAAATAGTTGAATTTCCCTATTTATGTACACCAGAGTCAGTTTCAACTACCAACCTTAGAGCAATATCTCTATAGATATTTAATACTGCTTAGTCCAGAAAAAAAAAAATCTGAAACAACTTATAAATTGCTGATGCCTTAAGGCAACTGCCAGCTTAATCTTAGATAGTGAAAAGAAATTCCAATTTAATTTATTATGAAATCCATACATTTGTTAGAAAGCTATAGGCCAGACCAATGTTTCCGAGCATTTACTTGGAGAATGTATTTAGAAATTGCCCAAATGAAAGAAGGTTTATGTGAGCAAGTTATATATGAAAACTTCCCTAATCTGGGGAAGAACACAGATCAAAATCCAAGAAGCACAGTGAACTCCCATTAGATTCAACAAAAACGGACCATCATCAAGGCATATCATAATCAAATTCACAAAACACACAGACAAGGAAAGA
Source organism: Proteles cristata cristata (assembly GCA_017311185.1). NCBI lineage: Eukaryota > Metazoa > Chordata > Mammalia > Carnivora > Hyaenidae > Proteles > Proteles cristata. Next base: position 14,461 of record JAESUZ010003924.1, read on the forward strand.
ATCATGAAAGCAGCAAGGGGGGGAAAAAGGAAAAACTAACCTACAAGGGAAGACAGATCAGGTTCGCAATAGATCAGTCCACAGAATCTTGGCAGGCCAGAAAGGAGTGGCAAGATTTATTCAACGTGCTGAATTGAAAAAATATGCAGCCAAAAATCCTGTATCCAGTAAAACTCTAATTTAGAATAGAAGGAGAGATAGTTTCCCAAACAGAAACTAAAGGCGTTTGTGACCACTAAAACAGACTGCAAGAAATTTTAAGTACTCTTTGAGTGGAAAAAAATCAAAACAAAACGAAACAAAACAAAGACCAAAGCTACAAAGACTAGAAAGGAACAGAGAACATCACCAGAAACACCAACTTAACAGGCAACACAATGGCACTAAATTCACATCTTTCAATAATCATTCTGAATGTAAATGGAACTAAATGTTTCAGTCAAAAGATATAGGGTATCAGAATGGATAAAAAAACAAAACCCATCTATATGCTGCCTACAAGAAATTCACTTTAGACCTAAAGACACCTGCAGATTGAAAGTTAAGGGTATGGGGAACCATCTTTCATGCTAATGGACATCAAAAGAAAGTCAGAGTAGCCATACTTATATAAGACAATCTGGATTTTAAAACAAAGGCTGTAACAAGAGATGAATAAGGGCACTATATCATAATTAATGGGTCTATCCCCAAGAATTAACAATTGTAAATTTATGCCCCCAACTCGGAAACACCCATTAATCACAAACATAAAGAAACTCATTGATAATAATACAATAATAGTAGGGGACTTTAACAACCCACCTCCAGCAATGGATAGATCATCTAAGCAGAAAATTAGCAAGGAAACAATGGCTTTGAATGACATTCAATGACTTTGAATGACACACTGGTAGATAAAGATGGAGTTATCAGATACATATTGAGAACAGATATATATTGAGAACATCCTAAAGCAACAGAATACACATTCTTCTTGAGTGCACATGGAACATCCTCCAGAATAGATCACACACTGGGTCGCAAATAAGCCCTCAACAAGTAGAAAAATATCGAAATCATACCATGCATCTATTTAGACCATAATGCTATGAAACTTGAAATCAATCACAAGAAAAAATTTAGAAAGAACACAAATACTTGGAGATTAAAGAACATACTACTAAAGAATAAATGGTATAACCAAGAAATTAAAGAGGAAATGAAAAAATTCATGGAAGCCAAAGAAAATGAAAGCACGACAGTCCAAATCTTTTTGAATGCAGCAAAGACAATCCTAAGAAGCAAGTATGTAGCAATTCAGACTTTCCTGAAGAAGGAAGAAATGTCTCAAATATACAACCTAATCTTATACCTAAAGGAGCTGGAAAAAGAACAGCAAATAGAGCCCCAAACCAGCAGAAGATCGGAAATAATAAAGATTAGGAGCGAAATCAATGATATAGAAATTAAAAAAAAAACACACAGTAGGACAGATCAATGAAACTAGGAGCTAGTTCTTTGGAAAAAATAATGAAATCAATAACCTGCTAGCCAGATTAATCAAAAAGACAAAAGAAAGGACCCAAAAAATAAAATCATAAATGAAAGAGGAAAGATCACAACCAACTCTGCAGTAATACAAACAATAATAAGATAATATTATGAGCAATTATATGCCAACATATTGGGCAATCTGGAAGAAATGGACAAATTTCTAGAAATTTACAAACTAAGAAAATTGAAACAAGAATAGAAAATTTGAAGAGACCCATAACCAGTAAATAAATTGAATCAGTAATCAAAAATCTCCCAACAAAAAAGACTCCAGGGCTGATAAATTCTCAGGGCAATTCTACCAAACATTTAAAGAAGAGTTAATACCTATACCTTTTGAAGCTGTTCCAAAACATTGAAATGGAAGGAAATTTCCCAAACTCATTAGATGAAGCAAGCATTACTTTGATTCCAAAACCAAAGATCCCACTAAAAAAGAGAATTACAGACCAATCTCCCTGATGAACATGAATGCAAAGCTCTCAACAAGATACTGGCAAATTGAACTCAACAATACATTAAAAGAATTATTCACCATGATCAAGTGGGATTTATTCTTGAGCTACTGGAGTGGTTCAATATATGCAAATCAATGTGATACATTAATAAAAGAAAAGATAGAACAACATGTTCCTCTCAATAGATACAGAAAAAGCATTTGACAAAATACAGCATCCTTTTCTGATAGAAACCCTCAAGAAAGTAGGAATAGAAGGACCATACTTCAAGATCATAATGGCAATATATGGAAGACCACTGCTAATATCATTCTCGGGGATGGGCGGGGGAAGAGAGCTTTCCACCTCAAGTCAGGAACATGACAGGGATGTCCACTCTCACCACTGTTGTTCAACACAGTACTGGAAGTCCTGCCCTCAGCAATCAGAAAACAGAAAGAAAAGGCTTTCAAGGAAAAGGAAGAAGTCAAAGTTTCAGTCTTTGTAGATGACATGATACTCTACATGGAAAACCCAAAAGACTCTGCCAAAAAACTTCTAGAACTGATTCATGAATTCAGCAATGTTGCAGTATAGAAACCAGTTGCATTTCTATATGACTATAATAAAGCAGGAGACAGAAATCAAGGATTTGATCCCATTTACAATTGCACCAAAACCTTTAAAATACCTAGGAATAACCCTAACCAAAGAGGTAAAAGATATGTACACAGAAAACTATAGAAAGAAATTAAAGAAGACACAAGAATGGAGAAACATTCCATGCTCATGGATTCAAATAACAAATACTGTAAAAATGTCTCTACTATCCCAAACAATCTACACATTCAATGCAATCCCTATCAAAAAACACCAGCATTCTTCTCAGAGCTAGAACAAACAATTCTAAAATTTTTATGGATCCAGAAAAGACCCCAAATAGCCAACATAACATTGAAAAAGAAAACCAAAACTAGAGGCATCACAATTCCAGACTTCAAGTTATATTACAAGGCTGTAATCATTAAGACAGTATGATTCTGGCACAAAAACAAACACATAGCTCAATGGAACAGACTAGAGAACCCAGAAATGGACTCACAAATGTATCTACTAATCTTTTACAAAGCAGGGAAGAATATACAATGGAAAAAAAGTCTCTTCAGCAAATGGTGTTGGGAAAACTGGACAGTGACATTCAAAAGAATGAACCTGGACCACTTTCTTATACCATACAAAAAAATAAATTCTAAATGGGTGAAAGACCTAAATGTAAGACAGGAAATAGTTAAAATACTGTAGGAGAAAACTGACAGCAAACTCTTTGTCCTCTGTTGCAACAGACTCTTACTAGACATGTCTCTGGAGGCAAGGGAAACAAAAGCAAACATGAACTATTGGGACTTCATCAAGATAAAAAGCTTCTGCACAGTAAAGGAAGCAATCAACAAAAATAAAAAGGAATCAATAAAATGGGAGAAGATATTGCAAATGACATATCGGGAAAAGGGTTAGTATCCAAAATCTATAAAGAACTTGTCAAACTCAACGCCCCCCCCCCAATATCCAATGAAGAAATGGCAGAAAACCTGAAGAGACACTTTTCCAAAGAAGACATCCAGATGGCTAACAGACACATGAAAATATACTCAACATCACTCATCTTCAGAGGATACATCAAAACCACAATGACTTCCTACCTCATACCTGTCAGGATGGCTAAAATGAACAACTCAGGAAACAACAGATGTTGGCGAGGATGCAGAGAAAGGGGAATACTTTTGCACTGCTGGTGAGAATGCAAAATTGTGCAGCCCCTCTGGAAAATAGTATCAAGGTTCCTCATCAATTAAAAATAGAATTGCCCTATGACCCAGCAATTATACTACTATCATTATCCAAAGAAGAATACAAAAATGCTGATTTGAAGAGGCACCTGCACCCCAAAATTTATAGCGGTGCCATCAACAATAGCCAAATTATGGAAAGAGCCCAAATGCCCATCTACTGATGAATGGATAAAGATGTGTATATATACGATGGAATATTACTTGGCAATCAAAAAGAATAAAATCTTGCCATTTGCAACAACATGGATGGAACTAGAATATATTATGCTAAGTGAAATAAGTCAGTCAGATAAAGACAAATATCGTATGATTTCACTCAAATGTGAAATTTAATAAACAGATGAACACAGAGGAAGGGAAGGAAAAATAAGATAAAGACAGAAATGGAGGCAAACTGTAGGAGACTCAGAGACAGAGAACAAACTCCGAGTTGCTAGAGGGGTATTGGGTTTGGGGATAGGCTAAATGGGTGATGGGCATTAAGAGAGCACTTCTTGGGATGAGTACTGTGTCATATGTAAGTGATGAATACTAAACTCTACTCGTGAAACCATTATTACACTATATGTTAACTCACTTGAATTTAAATAAATTTTAAAAAGGAATTTCCTAAATGGGTAGAAATGTATTAACTTAGATCAAATGAGTTTTTTTCAAGCATACTCAAGAAGGACTTTAGAGCTGTCTAATCTCTAAAACCACTGTGAAAGGCAGTGCTTTCCCTGGAAACATCAAGTAATTAAAGTAATTGTGTGGGTTAGATGGTGACGTACTCTATTTTCTTCTGGTTTTCTAACTAATAGGATTTGCTATTTTAGTGTAGAAGAATACCTCTGGGCCCTTGGTATTTGACTGAACTTTAAATACTAAATCTATCTGGTATTGCTCCAGTCTGTTTAATCTGCGTTCTCAAGACCATGTCTATATTGGGATGAAAAAGTAGAATTCATCATTCAGCAAAGGTGAAGGTCTCCTAATGTCTTCATCCATCACACTTAGTCATTTAAAATTCGAATTCTGGATTTGTAATTTACTTGATTAAACAGATTGTCTTAAAGTTTGAAATATTTGTGAAAAGTTCTCCTAAATAGATCTATTATTTTAACAGTTACCAAAGTGTTTAAATTACTTCAGTGGCACCTAGATGGCTCAGTCAGTTAAGCATGCAACTCTTCATTTCCACTCAGGTCATGATCTCATGGTGTGGGATCAAGTCCCCCATTGGGCTCTGTGCTGGGTGTAGAGCCTGCTTAAGATTCTCTGTCCTTCCGCTCCTCCCCCACTTGTGTACACGTGCATGCTCTCTCAAAAAATAAAAAAATAGTTTCAAAAATAGTACTATTTTTAAATTTTCATGACCATATACTTTTGTATATAAGGTATAATTACCAATCATTAATCAACTTGTCTCAAATCTTTATTTTTTCTCCTTTGTAAGACTGATATTCAAACATATGTTAGTATAGGATTACTATCAGGAAATATGGTAATACTGACATTCCTATATAGATGTTATCATTAAAGCTGTATTGTTAATAAAATGATTAAATCAATTTAAAACATTTCCACAGTAACTGATAAATCATCATTAGAGGTTATAATATCTAATGCAAAAAAAGAAAAGTTGTAGTCAATGCATTCACACTGTACTCATTTCAGTATAGACTACCTCAGAAAGGAATATGGTAATATGTAGCAAAAAAAAACAAACACAAAGATTTTCATGGCTTTTGCTGTAGTAATTCCACATTTGGAAATTTCTCCCAAGGGAATAATACAGCAAAAGAAAGAATATATATGCCCAAAGAATATTCAGATAGCATGTTCTATAATAGAGTAAATCTTCAACAATAGGGAAAGGCTTATTAAATTATGGTACATTAACATAATGGGATATAACACAGCTCTGAAAACTGATGATTATGAAGACATAGAGGAGACAACTATTTGTAATACAATTTCAAGTGCCAAAAAAAAGACTATAGCTTGTAATTTATACTTGACATCAACTGTGTAAAATAAGCTATTTGCAAATAGCACATGAAAGCAATAAACAAAAAAATGAAAAATACCTGCTACATTAGAATAGAAAGAGTCTTGGGTAATTGCTTTTCATTTTTTCCTGTTGCATTTTATTAGTAGTAACAATAATCATGAACGTGACAATGAAAATAAAAACACCAATAATATATCCAAGGTGAAAAGCCATATCAAAGTCAAAAAAGCTGGAACACTTTTGAGGGTTTTTTGAAATAGACTTTATTTATTAAAGCAGTTGTAGATTCACAGCAAAATTGAACAGAAAGTAGAGAGTTCCCATATACCCTTTGCCCAAACACAGGCACAGCCTCTCCCATTGTCACCATCCCCCACCAAAGCGGTACATATGTTATAATCTCTGATTTTGCATTAACACTTCATTATCACCCAAAGTCCTTAGTTTATATTAGGGTTCAGTCTTGGAGTTATACATTCTATGAGATTTTTTTTAATTGCCTCATGGGGGAGTTCCATGTGATTTACGAGTTTGGCAAATGTTTAATGTCATGTTTCCACCGTTATGATATTATACAGAATGGTTTCACTGCCCGCAAAATACTCAGTGCTCTGCCTATTCATCCCTCCATGCCCCTAATCTCTGACAGCCACCTATCTTTTTTCCTTTCTTTTCTTTTATATTTTTAGGTTAACCAGTTTATTATAAAGGATATAACCGAGGAACAGCCAAATATAAGAGATGCATAGGACAATTAAAAACAAACAAACCTGATATATTTACTGTCTCCATGTTGTTTTTTTTCAAAATTTCATGTAGCTGGAATCATACTGTATATAACCATTTCAGATTGGCTTCTTTCACTTAGTAATATGAATTTAGGATTCCTCCATGTTTTTTCACAGCTTGATATTTCATTTCTTTGTAACACAATAATATTCCATTGTCTGGATATACCGCAGTTTAACCATTCACCTACTGAGGAGTGTCTTAGTTGCTTTAAGTTTCAGCAGTGACAAATAAAGCTGCTATAAACAACCATGTTTAAGTTTTTGTGTGGACATAAGTTTTCAGCTCCTTTGAGTAAATATCGAAGAGTATAATTGCTGAATCACATGGTAAGAATATGTTTCCTTTGGTAAGAAACCACCAAAATGTCTTCTAAATATGGCTGTATCATTTTGCATTACCGCTAGCAATGAATAAGAATTCCTGCTGCTCCATATCACACCATTTGGTGATGTCAGTGTTCTGGACTTTGGCCCTTCTAAGAGGTGTATAGTATCTCATTGTTATTTTCCTTCCATTTCCCTGAAGACATATTATGTAGAACATGTGTTCATGGGTTTATTTGCCATCTGTATATCTTCCTTGGGGAGGTGCCTGTTAATGTCTCTGGCTCATTTTTCAGTTGAGTTGTTCATATTCTTGTTGTTGAGTTTTAAGAGTTCTTTATACATTTAGGATAGTAATCCTTTATCAGAAGTCTCTTTTGTAAATATTTTCACCTCTTCTGTAGCATGTCTTTTTCTTCTCTTGATGGTGTCTTTCACCAGGTATGTGTTATTTTAATGAAGGTCAGCCTATCAATTTTTTCTTCTTGGATCATGAATTTATTGTATCTAAAAAGTTATTGCCAAGCTCAGGGTCATCTAGATTTTCCCCTATTTTATATCAGAGGTGTTTTATAGGTGTTTTAGGCCTATGACAATTCTGAATTATATTTTATGAAGGGTTTAAGGTCTGTTTTTGCGTTCATTATTTGCAAGTAGATGTCCAGTTATTCTAGCACTAAAAGACTATCTTTGCTTCATTGTATTGACTTTGTTCCTTTATCAGAGATCAATTTACCATATTTGCATGGGTTTATTTTTGAGCTTCTGTTCTCTTCATTGATCTATCTGTTCTTTCACCAATACCACACTGACTTTATTTCTGCACTTTTTATAGTACATCTAACAGTTGGGTAATGTCAGTTCTCTACCTTTGTTCTCCTTCAGTATTGTATTGGCTATTCTTGCAGTGGGGTAATGTGCCTCCCCCATATATCACTTTAGAATCAGTTTATCAATGTACACAAAATAACTTGCTAGGATTTTGATTGGGATGACATTGAGTCTATAGATCGATTTGGAAAGTACTGAAATCTCAGGAATAGTCTTCATATTCATGAGCACGAAGTATCTATTTAGTTATTGATTTATTTCATCAGTGTTTTATAGTTTTCCTCACATAAATCGTGCACCTATTTTGTTAGGTTTATACTTAATTATTTATTTTTTTAATTAGGTACACATAGGTTGTGTACATCTTTTGTTAGATTTATACTTAATTGTTTAATTGTTTAATTTAATGGTAATGTCCATGACAATGATTTGTAATTTAAAATTCCACTTGTTCATTGCTAGTTGATGTTTGTATGTTAACCATATAGAACATTGTTATGATTGCTTGTTATTCCAGGAGGGTTTTTTTTTGTTTTCTGCTGCTGATTTTTTGGAATTTTCTACATTGGCAATAATGATGCCATCCTTCCTGGTCTATTTACTCTTATTTCCTCCTCCTGTCTTACTGCATTTTCTAGAACATCCAGTACAGTGTTAAGGATCAGTAGTGAGAGGGGACATCCTTGTCTTGTTCTTTATTTTATTGTTAAATATTCAAGTTTCTCATCAATAAGTGTGGTGTTAGTTGTAGATTTTTTGGAGATATTCTTATCAAGTTAAGGAAGTTCCCTCTATTCCTAGTTTACTGGGAGTTTTAAATCATGAATAGGTGTTGGAATTTGTCAAATTCTTTTTCTCCATCTACTGATATGATGAGGTGATATTTCGAATTGATTGATCGGTCACATAAATTGATTTATGAATGTTGAAGTAGCTCTTAATACCTGGGATAAATCCTACTCAGTCATAGTGTATAATTCTTTTTATATGTTGTTGGATTTGATTTGCTAATACTGAGAATTTTTGCATCCATTTTTCATGAGAGATCTTCATCTATAGTTTTCTCTTCTTATAATGTCTTTGTTTGGTTTTTAAACATATTAGGGTATTTCTGGCCTCCTAGAATGAGTTAGGAGGTATTCCTTCTGCTTTTGTCTTGTGAAAGAGATTGTAGAAAAGTGGCGTAATTTCTATCTTTAAATGTTTGTTGGAATTCACCAGTGAACCTATCTGGGTTTTATGCTTTCTATTTTATAAGGATATGAATTATTGATTCATTTCATTAATAGGCATAGACCTGGTTAGATTGTTTATTTCTTTTTGTGAGTTATGGTAGATTGTTTCTTTCATGGAATTGGCCTATTTCATCTAGATTATAAAATATGTAGGCATAATGTTTAAGTTTGCCCATTTTCTAAATAGGTTGTTCATTTTCTTATTGTGGAGTTTGAGAGCTCTTTGTATATTTTGTTTTATTTTTAAATGTTTATTTATTTTTGAGAGAGAGACAGACAGAGTGTGAGTGGAGGAGGGGCAGAGAGAGAGACAGAATCCAAAGCAGGTTCCAGGCTCTGAGCAGTCAGCACAGAGCCCAATGTGGGGCTTGAACTCACGAACCATGAGATTATGACCTGAGCTGAAGTCAGCCCCTTAACTGACTGAGCCACCCATGCACCCCTGTATATTTTGGATAAAAGACCTGTATTGATTTTGATGTGCCTTTGCACTCTACTACACTCAGTAGATTAACCTCTGAAAGAATATATTCACTATGATTATCTGTTAAAATAGTCACATGAAGAAAAGGGACAATTAGAAGACATGGGTTACATTATCAGTTCTAATCTAACATAGTTGTTGAGTTTCATAAGTCATTTAACATCTAAATCAATCCCATACATATATGAGTTTAATAATTGGTTAAAAATAAGCACTCTAACCCACAAATTTCATACAAGTTACAGGCTAGTAGAGAAGTTTATGGGATTCAGTTTTTAGCAAATGATAGGTGAGCACTGTTTTCAAGCCTTTCCCTGTTTGCCATGTTGAGATGACACATTTGGATGGTGGTAATGGTTGCATGCCTATCAAAGATGAAATCTGACAGATATTAGAAGCCTGACTGTTCTCATTACCAGAATGACTTTGGACTAGTTAACATATGAATCTCAGTTTCTGACTTTGGAAAATAATGCTGGGGGAGTTCGGGAGCAAATATTAGTTTTTAGTCAATGACAGATACTAAGAAACAATATTAAAGAATGATTAGTACATAATAATAGCTATTTTTAATGCTATGCTTAATAATATACTGTGTTAAGCAATTTGTATCCATTGCCTCTCTATATCATGCAAAAAAAATTGTAAGAAAGTTACATTTATTATTCCTGTTTTACAAAGAAGCAAAATAAGTCTTTGAGAACACATTGTTTAAAAAATTTTGTTTAAAATTTAAAAAAAATTTTAAACTAGTTTTTTTTTTAATGTTTATTTTTGAGAGACACAGAGAAAGAGCAAGGGAAGGGAAGAGAGAGGGAGACACAGAATTTAAAGCAGCCTCCAGGCTCTGAGCTGTCCGCACAGAGCTCAACACAGGGCTCTAACTCATGGGCCGTAAGATCAGGACCTAAGCCGAAGTCATCCACTCAACAAACTCGGCCACCCAGGTACCCCTAAACTAGTTTTATTTAATTAATTTATTTATTTATTTTGAGAGAGGGTGGGAGCATAAGCAGGTGAGGGGCAGAGAGAAGGAGAGACAGAATCCCAAGCAGACTCCACACCATTAGTGCACAGCCCCATCTGGGCTTAGTCCCACAAACAGTGAGATCATGAACTGAGCTGAAATCAAGAGTCAGATGATAATTGACTGATCCACCCAGGAGCCCCTAACTAAATTAGTGTCATCTTTCAAATATAATCACTACTAGCCCTTCAAAGTAGTTTCTTCAAAACTTCTGCTTTTTTGTATAAGTATATATTTTTCAATGTTAATTAACATTCTTCTAAACATTATTTTAATTATTTCCTTAATGCTAGATATTTAAGGTTTCTGAAAGTTTTAGTCTGTAGAAATAATACTACAGTGACAGTCTCGAGCAGAAAGCTTTATTTTTTTACTATATTTCAGATGATGCCCTTAGGATAATTTGAGAAGAGGTATATTTTTCATTTTTTAAGATTCCTGATTTAAATGGGCAATTTATTGTCCAGAAAGTCTGTGCCAAAATACAATATTTAATTTATATGAGAATAATACATATAGATGTGTATAAATATAGATATGTGATTTTAAATCAGTTCAATATATTTGTAATATTTATTTTTCAAAAAGAGATTTGAAGAAGCAAGCCAATCTGATGTATGCAAATGAGAATTTCAAAAATCACTGCAAACATCACCCTACAGAAAATTGGCTTTCAACTCTACTGGGATAAAAATCACTGAAGCAAATAAAATTTCTCCATTCATAGATTATGGAAGTAAATTGGTCCAAAAGGGTAAACAAAAAACATCAAAGCTAATGGAAGAGACAGATGCTAGATAAGATGAGTGTGTTGAGCTGAAGACTAGCGTTTGTTAGCCTTTAAGAAACAGATGACTAGAAAATATAAGATTCCTTCTTCAGGGCTGTCAGAGTGAAACGACTTATAAATGATCAATTTTCTCTTTTGTAAAGTTAGAAACAAAGGATTACTTCAGCAGACAGCCAAAGAAAAGAAGGGTTACTGAAAAGAAAGGGAGCAGATTGCTAAATGAGAAATAACTCTCAAAAAAAACCTAGTGAATTTTTAAGGAAAATGTTGAAATTTCAAGAAAATTAAATAACAAAGGAGTAGTTAATCTAGAGAATAAAGATTAAGAACCATAAAAAGTCCTAGCAGCCCATAATGCAATATATATCCTTTTCTTCATTCAGTTCTAAACATTTTCTGATTACCTAATAGATGCTGGGTAGTGAGTTAGATCATAACAAATAAAGAATATTTTAAGTTGTGTCTTTGGCTATTGAGGTTGAGAGTCTATTTCAGGAGTAAACAAATGAAGGTAATTATAACACCATGTAATACTTCTTCAGTAATGATAAAAATGTGCGTATCCAAACAGAGAGATGCCTTCTTTAAGAACTGTCAATTAACAAAATTGACTCTTTTTTATGGTAATAGCCAATATTGTTAGAAGTAATATATACACACTCTATCCACAATTAATGACCTTATTAACTGATACCACAAGGTACCAATGAAGGGAAATTTGACCCAGAAAAGAACTCTGAAAAGTTAGAGATTTTACCTTCCTTGCAAGCTAAAAATTTAGCCTACAAGATTTATATGGAGGTCAGCAGAAGGTAATGTAGCCTTCTGCCTGTATTACCTTATATCATTATTTTCTTGTGCCTGTCTTCCAAGCCCCAGTTTCCACAGAGGAAAGGGGGCCAGGTAACACACCCATCTATGTGTGATAGATTGCAGTATAAGAGAGGAACTGAAACCTAGTTACTTTACCATGGACGGTAAGCTGCTTTACCATTGCTCTAGAAGGAGACATTAACTCTATTTTCTAAGATTTTTCACTGCATAAGTATCTATGAAAAATATTTGGAACTTACAAAATTGTTTTTGTTTATAAAATGTAGATAATTGTCTCTTGAGGTACCCTAAATATCAAAAGTCTTAAAAGTATCTGATATTGCACAAAGGATGGGATTATTAAAATCAGATTCAAATGAGTAAAAAAGAAAAAAGTCTTACTTCATATGGAGATAACAGTTTCAAGTGTATAAATAATTGCCAGGCACAAGGATATCAAGGAGAGCTTTGAGAGCATCAGAACAGTTCCTCAGGTCCCTTCTTATCACATAATGCTTCTAAGAATAGTTTATAGTCACATCACTTACAAAGAAATTGTTTCAGTCATTCCCTACTCATTCATTCAGTCGCTCAATTTTGTAGTCATTTACACAGCATATATGACATATTCCAGGGACCTATTCTCTATAAAGATAGGTTTGTTTATCACAAACAATTCTAGATAGATTGTATAGACCTGCTAAAGGCATTCCATAATAAACCCTTCTCTGCTAGCAGTTATCATCAGTGGATCTGCTAGCAGATATGCCATTAGCATATTTATTAGGAGGCAGGTGAAATAGGTGCTCTAATTATTAACTTTTGACAAGTCAGTTCCCTTATCCATAAAAAAAAGAAAAAGAATACCTGCCTCATATGTTTCTTTTGAGAATTAAATATGTTAATGCATGTAATACGTGTATTTTGAATAGTATTTCTTTCATACTATATCATATACAGTAAAAGCCTATGTTGGTTAACACCATTATGAAGAAACAACAAAGTCTCTTTTAGGAAAATGTGTGAAAACTTTGATATATCCATGTGATAAAGTCTAATATTATCTTTTTACCTTTTGTGAAATTAAAAAAAAATTTTTTCATGTCTATTTTATTTTGAGAGACAGAGACAGAGAGTGAGCAGGGGAGGGGCAGAGAGAGAGACACACACAGAAATCGAAGCAGGCTCCAGGCTCTGAGCTGTCAGCACAGACCCCAACGCGGGGCTCGAACCCACTGACCGTGAGATCATCACCTGAGCCAAAGTTGGATGCTTAACCGACTGAGCCACCCAGGTGGCCCACCTTTGGTGAAATGTTTAATGCAATAGGAAAATGCTCATAAAAACTGTGTTCCTATCATATACCTATTTTGCAAGATACACACATATGCACATGCATATACACAGAATATCAGAAGAAAAATCCCCAAATAATATTCACTGAGGTTGTTTCTTCTTTATACATTATAATATTTCCCACATTTTCTATAATAAGAATTTATCTTTTTAAAAGGATTAGACCTACAACACTTCAGGTCTTCAATAATGGGAAAATTTGGCACTGCTAAATAAAGTGTGGCCTTTTTTTAATGTTCATTTATTTTTGAGAGAGATCAAGAGCAAGCATAGGTGGGGAAGGAGTAGAGAGAGGGAGACAAAGAATCAGAAGCAGGGTCCAGGCTCTGAGCTGTCAGCACCCTCAGACTCGAACTCACAAGCCATGAGATCATGACCTGAGCGAAGTTGGACACTAACCTGCTGAGCCACCCAGTTGCCCCTTAAAATGAAGCTTTTAAAATAACTTTCTGTAGATTGCATTTGTCGTAGTATGTGAACCTTTGTAGTAGCATGATGAACCCAGATTGATTCAACTTCTGTTCTAAAATCCTTTTGTACTAGTTTTTACAAATTGCAGGAAGAATCTGGTTAAGATGAAAAATATTTGCATTAATCTTCTTACAGTGCTTCTGTTTTTTTAAATTTCTATTTGTCCCCTAAACCAATGCTTTATTTACCCCTCTATTTATAATGCTTCTAACAAATGAGACCCTAATTAATGTTTCCTACAGGACAGAGAGAATTTCTTTAGTCACTAAATAGCGGGAGATGTTTAGTTGGAGATTGTCTTTACTTTCCAGCAGGAATTTTGAGTGATTTAATGCCATTTTGAAGCTAGAATGGTATGAAAAAAAAAAAGAAACCACTTTGAGACTCCACGTTGATGATTGCATTAATTGTATGAAAACAGCTTGATTATAAAACCAGTCATTTACTAATTCATAAATTACATCAATTGATTATTTTAATGTCTTTTCCTAACAAATATAAGTGAATTATTGACTTACTTGGACTTGAAGGACACCTAATGAATCATCTAATTAATATGGAATTCAGGGCAATCCACCTACCTACCTTGTGATTAAATTCAGCTGATTTGGCCAGGCAATGCTTTTTTTTTCTCTTTCATTGTATAATCCATTTCCTTTGTGAATTTCAGTGTAAGAGTTAAGGAGGACAATTTCCTCAACTACAAGAGGACTATTCTTTCATTCTTTGGTTGTATCTGAGTAGATAAATTTCTCTTCCTTTTCCAAACAGGCTCTGAAGACCCACATTCCACATTTTACAGATGTGGAAACTAAGGGTTAGCTAAGTGGTTGCTTAAAATAAAACTGTTAGAGATAGAAGTGGATCAAGGACCTAGGTTTTGACATCCAATTCCATGTAATTCTTGGTAAGTTACACCAACTCTTTTTAACACACTATCTATCAAAAAAGCTACTTGAATCAATTATAGTAGATATCAACACAGAACTTTGGGAGACAGGGGTCAAGTCTTCTAGAATAACATCATCAGGTGTAAATATCATAAACCAATAGATTGGTTTTTCACATAGATGGGTAATCTAACACAGAAGCCCATCTGTGAAATGAGTTAGTGTGCTGTGTGGCACCAGGAATGGGAGCTATTGCAACACCGGCAGTTCAAATGAACTGGAATTTCATCCCTGGCACACTGTACACTAAGTCTGCAAGAAAAAACAAATTCCAGGACTGGGTAAATGGTGAAATACAGGGGTTGACTTGACCAACTTGACCTCAGATTTTCGTTGAGTCTGTAGATACAGGGTTATCTGTACCTCAGATAACCAGAGATACCTAAACTGTAAGACTGGGAAAAGCAGAAGATGTCTGTGTACTCTTAACAAGGATAAAAATAAAAAATAATTTTTTTAGCCAGACATACACTACTGTATTTGAGGGCTTTTTCAAATATTCTGTTAATGAGTAAGGAATATTTAAGTATATGCTGATCATTTTTCTGTGCTTTATCAATGATACTGATTACTAGCACTTCTTCAGAAGATGTTGATAGGCTATTAACTTAGCCTGACTAACAAAATGTATGAAATGGCATTGCTGAAGGATTTTAAACAGAGAAAAAATTGAAAACATAGCCAGCTGCCAGATGGAAGATATGTTTGCAGAGCTCAGAAAACTGCTGCAGAGCAAACACTACTGAACAATAGCAACTGGGGCCTGCCTTGGCACTTGTTATCTATTTGCAGTCATTCATAAAATTTTAATGTTTGGACATTAAACAGAGCACAGAAAAGATATTGCTATGGTCTGCTAAGTGTTAGTGCTGAATTAAGACCTATAGTCAGAATTATGAAAAACACAATAACACAAGCAGCTATAATGATTGAAGAGGAAGAGAATGTGACTGCTGTTTGTTAATCTAGGAGGATGGCACTTACTGATAAAAATACAAATTACTTCATATAACTTATTTATGATCTGCATGGAATCCTATGATGGCATCAAGCTATCCTGTTCTGCAATGATATATACTATCATTGGCTAGGTTTATGGAAGTAGTCTCAGAAATGATCTTTTCTCGGGGTGTCAGTATGTAAGAATGAAGGACTGTTGTTTGAGCTTGATTTGCCTAATTATCATGGATTACTCCAAATTAGCAGGGGTAATTTCTGAAGTCAATCTCTGCAGATGCTTTGCGTTCTACAGGAGATATAAAAAGAATGTCTCCAAAATAAGATGTATAGAAGAGCACAGAACTTGGAGTCAGACAAAGCAAAGGCATTTTACCTCTCCATGCCTCATTGTTTTTGGTCATCTACAAAAACTGATAATACCTAGTTCACACAGTGTTGGAATAATTTAATAAAATGCCATAAATGAATGCTCTGATCATAGTCCGGTTTACAACAAGGACAAAGAACATTTGACTGTTGCTATCAGATTCCTCTTATGACCTGGAATTATAAACAGTGAGGAAGGAGTAAGGTCTGGCCATCAGAATGCCCTATGAGGGAACTTGGCTTCTCTTTATCACTCACCACTCTCTACCCCACATTCCACACATATCTCAATATTAGTTATGACTTATTTAACCCCATTTCACAAATGATCTATGCACACCTGCTGGCTAAACCCCAACCAGTGTGAAAACTAGCCAAAAATATATTAATAGTTTTCTTCTTAGCAAGTGGAATTCAGAAATAGTTCACAGCTGACATTCATGCCTGATGAATGAGTTTCTGGAGGTGTTCAAAACCCCAGGTGTCCGTAAGAGCATCATGCTAAAACTTATTAACCTAATCTAATGCTGTGCAGTGTCTCTGCTTGACTGACTACAGACTAAACTCCCTCTGATAGGCTAGGAATACTGAGTCTCTGGCCTCAGCTTGTAGTCATTATTCATGCTCCTTACCAATGTCCCGTCTGTTGCTCTCAAATCTGTAATGTCACACAAAATGTCTGCCCTATTTAAAATAGAATTTTTTTGAAACAGATGTCTGCCAGGCTTGGATTTGAGTTTGGCCACTGTCCCTTGGGTTTATGATCCTAGATTTGCACCACCATTTACTTCTTCCTCACCTTGTGCTTTCATCTGTCTTGGCTGCCCTCTCAAATCCATATAAACTAGCTCCAGTTCACATCCATTCAGTTACTGGCTTTCCATTCTTGGAAGAGTTCCTAGTCTCAATAATGCAGCCCAGGCCTAAAGTTTAAGACACTCTTGGTTGCTTTATAAAGGCTCATTTAGTGTAAAATTCATGCAATGGGAGTTAATTTGTGGCTTCTATGTCTTATGAAGTTGTTAAACCAAGTTTGCTTAGGTTAACAAACTGTTTTTCTATTGAAACTGATTTCTTCACTTCCATCATATGCTCCATATTCAACAAATAAAACATTTTATTTATTTCTTTAATGCTTATTTTTGAGAGAGAGAGAGAGAGAGAGACAGAGTGTGAGAGGGGAGGGGCAGAGAGAGAGGGAGACACAAAATCTGAAGCAGGCTCCAGGCTTTGAGCTTTCAGCACAGAGCCCGATGCTGGGCTCAAACTCATGGGTCATGAGATCATGAACTGAACTGAAGTCAGAAGCTCAACCGACTAAACCACCCAGGCACCCCAACAAATAAAACATTTTAAATGAAAAGAATCAGTTTTAAGATTTTATAAGAATTCAACCTGGAGGTTCCTGGGTGGCTCTGTTGGTTAAGCATCCAACTCTTGATTATGGCTCAGGTCATGATCTCATGGTTTTGGAATTCAAGCCCCACATCAGGCTTTGTCTTTCATCTCTCTCTGTCCCTCCCCTGCTCATGCTCTCACTCTCTTTCAAAATAAATAAACATTAAAAAAAAAAAAAGAATTCACCTGCGATTCTGTAAGGGGGAGTAACAGTACCTTATAATACAATGGCTTAGGAAGAATGAGAGAACATATTCTCAGTCAATGGAGAATGAATGTGTGACTGTCCTGTATCCAGAAAAATAAAAGACCCAGAAGTGGAATATTATGCTGTGTTATAGAAATTTACAGAAAAATCTAAACTCTTCTTTAGAAAAATTTTATTTTCAAAGTTGTTTATTCATGCCATTTATACTTCCTAACAAAACATTTTGGGCAATGCACTCCTTCATAAATTTAATTATTAGAAGCATCTAACTTATGCATGATGAGTTAGCTTATACTTCTAGAGTTTAGGACATTTGAAAATGTTATTTAAAAATAACAAATAATTTTTAAGCTATCTCTATTATAAGGCAATGTATAAAAGAACTAGAAAGAGGTAAATACCTCTGATTTCTAAAAAGACAATGGATAGATTCAGTAGTGTGGATCTAAATAGTTAAATATTTAATAGTGAAACCAAAAAACCACCTAAGTTGGCTAGGAAAAATCATAAAGAATGAACCTCAATTAATTGTAAGATAGATTGTTAATATCAGTTAAAATTCATTATTTGTCAGATTATAGGGGTTCCAACCTAGGGAAGTCCCAAGCATTGCTCAACAGTTTTGGGTGGGAAGAACCATCTTTCGAAGGAAGGAATGCTGTGCTCCTTGTCTGTCGAATGAGTGAAGTGACCAGTCATGTCTTTGTATCATCCCCTACACCTGAATATTCTCATTATCTTTCTTTTCCTTGTCCACATTTGTAACTAAAATTTTGCTGACAGGTAACAGCAAGGAACACAACTTATTTTCCATGATGAAAAGAATAAGGAGGGGGAAGGTAGTTAGTCATATTTTTTCCCTCATTCCTCTTTGTTGTTTCATACTTCCCATAGTGTTTTTCCTCTCGTGTTCCTGTTTCCTTTTGTCTGCTCTGTTTTCCTCTACATCCACCTATTCCTCCTTTTCTTGATATTTTCTTTTCTATCATCTTCATTAATACCTCTTTTCTCTCTTCTTCTATTTCTTTTTTCTCCCCCCAAAAGACTGTAAAAGTACATATCCATCACTAAATAAGCTTGGAGAAAGTATTTAGTTCTTCATAGGACTGATAGATCAATATATCAAAAACTCACCACTAGGAATACTTTAAAGCCTTTATGAATAAACAGTGTCAGCTCCCTCACAAAGACCACCAGAGAAACCTGTTAACCCAACAAAACTGAGTTTATTAAACTTACTGAAGCAAAGGAGATCACCATCTTGACAGTTTCAAAAATGTCTTAAAACAGAGAAGTTTGGGAAGGTCTTGAACTTTGGAGTCTGATAAAGTGGTTTAGCAGGTCTGTCAAGATGGGAAACTGACACTGGGAAAAATTTATGATATATCCTTTAGTATTGCTGTACCAGCAGGTCAGGATCTTAAACCAAGCCTTGATAATCAAACTATTGCTCTGATAAGCAAGTTGTGTCTAGGTGATGAACTTTTGTCCAGATCATTCATCTGAATAGTTTGCTTTGTAAAAATTTCTTCAAGAAAAAAAAGTGTGTGTGTATGTGTGTGTGTTTACAGGTTTATTTTCCTGGTTAAAAATTTCCTGAGCATGGGTGACTAGGTGGCTCAGTCACTGACTGAGCCTCTGACTCTTGATTTTGGCTCATGGTTCATGAGATCCAGCTCTGTGCTATCAGGGTGGAGCCTGCTTGGGATTCTCTCTACCTCTCTCTCTGCCCCTCTCTGCTCCTTCTCTCTGCCTCTCTCAAAATAAATAAATAAACATTTAAAACATTTCCTGAGCAAGTTAAATCATATTGATATGAGTAGTCTCAGTTCTTAGTCCTAGTAGTTAAATTCTATGGGAGCAGTGGTCTTAGTTCTTACACAAGGGATGGTCTTAGTTCGACATAGAGAAAAGTATTGAATAAGTTTTCCCATGATTGCCCTGGAAAGAAGGTAAAATACAGGGTGGGCAGTTCAATCAGGGAAGATACTGTACCCTGGAGGTATTTGAAAATATGTCTAGGAAGTGTTATTTGCATTAGAAGATAGTGTCAAGAGATGCCAAATGAATAACAATATGCAAAGCATCCCTTACAAACAGAATTGTCATACCTTAAATCCCAACAGAGCCTGTATTAAAAAGCAATGAATGGATGATATTAACTTTAGGTAGAGTCCCACTTGCTTAAAAACCACACTGGAAGTATACAGTTTAGCAACTTGTCATTTTATGGTAGTCATCTCCATTAATATGTCAGAAAGCTCATATTTTTATTTGCAACATTCCAAAAAAACTATGAAGAACTAGGAAGAATGAAAGAAAGTTGAAAGGATAGCTACTGTAATAGGTGACACAATCAAGACTCAATTTTTTTTCTCAGAAAGAAAAAAGAAATGGAAAATTTAACAGGGATAATATATAAAATTTAGTATTCACTCACCAAAATAAAAATTAAGTTGTCTTCCAGAAGGCCATGCTTAGCAGTAGTAGTTTAAGCAAGGAATATTTAAAGATTTCAGCAGATCACAAAATTAATATGAACCTACAGTTTGGTAAAATTGGGTTAAATTATTGGAAGAACACTGGAGTACCAATTTCAAAGCACATTGGGAGAACTGAATTATGTACATTGTATTTTATAAGCGCCATTAGCAAAACAAAATGGAGCCAGGAGAAGAGAACTAAGATGATGACTGGAGTAGTGACCATAGCATATCCAGACTGTATGAGAAATAAAGTAATCAAGGGCTTTTATTTTTTATGTTTTATTTATTTCTGAGAGAGACAGACACCGTGAGCAGGGGAGGGTCAGAGAGAGAGGGAGACACAAAATCTGAAACAGGTTCCAGACTCTGAGCTAGCTGTCAGCACGGAGCCTGATGTGGGGCTTGAACCCACAAACTGTGAGATCATGACCTGAGCCCAAGTCGGATGCTTAACCAACTGAGGCACCCAGGTGCCCCAAAGTAATCAAGGGCTTTTAGACTGGAATACAAATCTTGACATTCAACATGTGGTTTGCTGACCGACAGTGTTGCTTATCTGGGAACTCATTAGAATTGCAGAATCTCAGATATTATCCCAGATTCATTAAATAAGAATCTGCATTTTAACAAGATCCCAGGTGATTCTTACATGCACATTCATGTCTAAGAAGTGGTTAGAGGAATATTTCTTGGACTTACCTGAAAGCAATAATTCTCTGATATGTGTGATCAAGTGCTAATTCCTAAGCCCAAACTCAGACTTTTTGGTTCAGAATTTCCCAGGGAAAAAGCTAGGTAATCTATAGGGTTAGCAAGTGCAACAGGTGATATTAATCAAGTAAATCTAGGAAACTGTTCCAATTCATGAAACTGGATCTAGAAAGACTATTAAAATGAGCTAGATTTTGACTACAATTTCTAAAACTTTGTTCCATCAGAAGAATAAACTGCTTTGAGAGGTAATGAGCCCTGATCACAGAGGTATTATAAGTAGAGGCTGACCATCTCTAGAAATGACAGGGAAGGGAAGTTTGTTCTCTGCAGGAGATAGAACTAGATGATTCTGTGTTTTCATCCAAATATAAAATGTAGAGTCTTCTAAATCCAGCTGTGATTTCTCAAACCAATTTGTAGAGACACTTAGTAATAAAAGCCAGAGGCAAATCCAAGAATAAAAAAAATTTGACCCCCATTTCTGTGGTCCATTCCCACTGCTGCCTTTCATTAGAATTTGGTGGTAATTCATCTAAACTGTGATCCCAATGGCACCAGGAACTGAAAATAGATCCACAGGTTCCAGGAAGTAATTAACGGTTTTTCTACTGAGCTCAGCTTGAATTAACTTTGAGGAGTCTTGCAGCTGCCTAGATTTTTCACACCAAGTCATGTCATGGTGCGTAATTTGATGCTGTAATTTATTCACAGTTAATTCTTATTAAATGAAGCCCAGTGGCAGTTTTACCGTAATAAGGAAAGAAAGTACTGCTTGTTTTATTGCCAGAAAAATGTTCACTGAGGTGAAAAATCGAGATTCACCTATGATCTGTTAATATACAGGTAATTGTTATGTAGAGTTCTCAAATTGAGCAGCTACAAGAGTTCTCAAATTGAACTGCGATGAAGTTCCACCCCTATTTCTCTTTTATTACTCTGGTTATTTGAAGATTAGATTCAATTAGAGTTTTGCCCTTCTGTTTCAAACCCTAGCTCCAAGTTACACCACTCACTCAGGATTTTGCAGCTGATATTGTAACAAAGTCAGACAGCTGTCATTTCATTCAGGCATGCTCATGCTCGCTCTCTCTCTCGCTATCTCTCTCTCTCTCATATTAAAGCTGTTATGGAGGAAAAAATAGTTACTTTGAGGAAGGAGGAAGAGTGCAGCAAAGGGGAGGGGATC
The DNA here is from genome assembly GCA_017311185.1 of Proteles cristata cristata. Lineage (NCBI taxonomy): Eukaryota > Metazoa > Chordata > Mammalia > Carnivora > Hyaenidae > Proteles > Proteles cristata. The sequence continues at coordinate 36,670 of JAESUZ010003924.1, forward strand.
TGACAGGTGTGAAAATTGGCTTTGTCAGTCTAAGGCGTGGACCTTAAATGTATAACCCGTACTCCCTCCCAGTATGCATCACTTGTGTAAGTTGAGATTTCTGTTGGGGGTGTTGCCATGACCGGATAGAAGGTATACAGAGGGAAAAAGAAGTATATGAGGTTCTGTGATGTTCAAACAGAGTCATTTGCTGGTGACTTTTTTTTTTTTAAGAAACAGTCTTTTCCTCGAGTTTGAATCTAAAACATAATACTTGATCCTGCACAATGAGTGGCATAATCACCCACCAACAATTTCATGCTAGAAATCTCCACATAATGCTCAGTGTTCCTTCTTCCCAGCTGCACATTCAATTTGTTCACCAAGTCCTGTTTGTTTTACCTATTTAAATGCCCTTGAAAATAGCACATACTTGCCAATGTAATGAGTTAATCATTCATTCATTCATTTAACATGTACTTCTGAGCAACAATTACATGTTGGACACAATATTACATTAAAGATTAAAAAGTGAACTAACCAAGGTCCCTGCTAATCAGGTAGCCCCTCAATTATAGAACAAGCCTCCATCTTCTCTCTCTCCTATGTAAATCTCTTTCTTCAACCAGTACATTTGTACCAAGGTGATCTCTATGGCAGGTCTGTTTCCACTGAAATCTAATCACTTCCAACTAGCTGAAAAAAGTTTCCCAATTTGAGGAATCAAAAAAGTCACCTGAATTCTCTGGAAAGAAAGAAAAAGAAAGAATGAAGGAGATAAGAGAAGAAGGAAGGACAGAAGAAGAAAGGAAAGGAGGGAAGGAGAGAGAGAGAGAGGGAAGGAAGGTTGGGGGGTGGGGGAGGGAAGGAAAATTAATCTCCAGGCCTTCTTTCTTGTCAATTCTTATTGGAGCCAAGAAAGCTTTTTACTAGGCTGCCTGGAATTCTTATTTAGGGAATTTTAGAAAACACTAAAGACTTCAGCCAAATACATAGCTTGGCATTCAAAATTCTCCATAATCTGCTATGACTGTCCATATACATAGTACTTCACATTTTTTAACGTACTCTATCCTTCAGTCCATTTATTCACAGCCTTGTTTGCAAACCAAAATAATTGTGAAGTTTTGTAAGTATTCCACGCATGCAGGTCTCATCCCTATAACTCTGGAGTACACGACCCTATAGATCTAGAGTGTGACCTATAAATAGCCTAACAGAGGATTCTGACACACAACCAAGTTTGAAACCTGTTGCCCTAACCACATCACATCAGACTACCAGCCTTTACTCAAACAACAAATCGCTTTCCTCTCACTATAATGTTGTTGCCCTCTGGCTAGGATAATGTACTTTTCTCCCTTTGCTAATCTAGGAAACCTATTTTCAGAACTCTCTTTAATTTTCACCTCCTCTATAAAGACTTATTTGCCCCACCTCAGCCAACAAAAGTTTCCCTCTTTTGAGTTTTCATAATACTTTGCTCACATTGCTAGCCTCTTAGTGCACACTGTCTTATATCTGTTGAATAAAACTGCCTCTTCTGTTAGATTCTGAGAGTCTTCTTATCAGAGATGGTGATAGTTTTTTCCTTCTATAACTTACATCCTAGAAACACATCTAAAACAAAAGGTTGGAAAGTAGAATGAGAGAAAGGGGTGGTTATTGAGAAGGGATACAATGGGCGCTGTTGCTATTATTCTTCCGTTTCTTCACCAGAGCAGTGATCACACTGAGTATTCATTTTATAATTCATGGAGCTATATAATGTTGATTTGTGTTTATCTGTTTGGTATATGCTTTACCTCAGTATTTAGTTTAGAAGGGAAAATGAGAGATGGAATACAAGTGTCCACCACAGTGAAGATGAACCCATAGTCCAAACTACCTGACTCCCTGTCTCTTTTCTACATTATCACTTTTCCCCGAGCCATTTCCTTTAAAGCAGTTGGGATCTACTGTTCCCTGCCATGTGTGCCTACTGATTCCCTTTTTGATCAAGTGGAATCATGGAATTTATGGCATAGCTCTTGACAGTATGGTGGAACTTTTAAAATAAGGAGTGTCAGATTACTATTAATTTGAGAGAATAAAAAATTCTGATTGTAATCAAATTCTGAGCCAAAACTCTGATTTCCAGCCTTTTGTGCCTCCACAATTTAGTAGTTGTGATCTCCAAACATCTTATTCTACGTTTTTGAGACCCAGTTTCCCATATAATGAAACCTATTCTTTCTTTTATTAAATGTACTATATTGCTAGACTCTATTGTTATAGGTTAGACTTGGGATTTAACACTGGAAATCAGACAAGCTGTCTGCCCTTCAAATGCTTACAGACTATTGGGGGAAAGTATGATTACAGTATCAGGTAAGAAGTATCATAAAAGCCCCTTGTGGAGTGTGCATGCCTATGCCTAAATACCTCCTGTCCAGTCTACCTCATATCAAAGTCCTATAGTGAACCTCTAATAAGAAATGTATAATTCAGTCCCACCTAGGTGCTAGGAGAGGAAAAGGGACAGATTATAGATGGAAAGCACATTGCAGAAGTTAAAGCCTGGGGTGAAATTTGTAGTTCCTCTTATAAAGTTGACTCTTGGTTGACTTGACTGGTGGTTACCTATTACAGTGGACATTTGTTACTTCAGCTAACGCTTACCGAATCTCAATCATGCGTAAGGCAGTATGTTAAAAACTAAAAATAGAGCAGAAAAGAAAACAGAGCTCATCTCTGCCTTTGGAAGGTCACAGGAGGAACAAAAAACCAGGCAATTAAAATATACGAGTAGTATTATAGGGAAGTAAAGATTATGTCTTTTGTACATTCATGTCTGAGAGAAACTGACCTAAACTTGGGAAATTGGGAAAGCCTTTCCAGGCCTGAAAGATGAAGAGGAATTAACCAAGAAAAGAAGGGAATATGAAGTTCTGGGACAGTAATTTGTCCAGTGGGAACAACACAGAGATCCAAAGGAAAAGAATACAACAAGTCCAGGGAACTGAGAAAAGTGTACAATGTTCATGAGGAAATAAATGGTAACTTCTGAGGCTGCAGAGACTGATGTGAACCAGTTCATGATGGACTCTCACAAACTTGGTAAACTGGGTTTCAGAGTTTTGACTTACATTATGGAGGTGAACAGAGACATCAGAACCCCTTGTAACTATTTTAAACAGCAGAGTGACATGTGAGTCATATTTAAGAAAAAAGGACACTTAAATTGCAATTTGAGAGACACCTGGGTGACTCAGACAGTTGGTGTCTGACTCTTGGTTTGGGCTCAGGTCATGATCTCATGGTTCATGAGTTTGAGCGTCCGTGTTGGGGTTTGAGCTGACAGTATGGAGCCTGCTTGGGATTCTGTCTCTTTTCCTCTCTCTCTGCCTCTCCCCCATTCATGCTTGCTTGCTCTCTATCTCTATCTCAAAATAAATAAATAAACTTTAAATTGCAGTCTGAGAACTTCCCTGTGGTTAAGGCCAGATGGGAACAGAAAGGTAAACCAGGCTTCCCGGAAGTTTATACTCCATAGCGCATGGTGTGTTGGGCCGTAAGCAAAGAAGTCACAGGATAAGCACAGTGCACTTTCAAGAAGTTAACATTTTATTTAGAATTTGGGATAAAATAAATTTGTGTTCTGTATTTCAGGAAGTTTCACCACGCACTTGTACATACAAATTCAGCAGCACCTTACTATCCTCAGGCAGCCAAGCTCATGTGTTCATCATGAAAACCTGCAAAGTAGAAAACTATTTGTAGCAACCGATTAGGAAACTTGGCACCTTTGTCCAGTCCCCGAGGCTTCCCAAAGAAACAAGTAACAAAGATGATAGCACTGCTTAGCCACAATTAGTGACTCAGTACTAAGCAGCAGTCATAAATATAAAAACCATGGGATGTACTTCGGTGTTTATTTAAAGTATGGGCTTTATTATTGGGGAGATGCAAATTAGTCTAAATTTCAGTAACTGTTGTGTGAAAAAAGAAACTGAACAATTACTGCATGAAACTCTCAGCAACATTTAAAAGCCAAATCATGCAAATTTTGAAGGAAAATCATCAGAAGTTTGGGAGCTAAAAAGAGAAATGTCTTGACTAGGAGCAAAACAATAAAAAGAACAATCAAACAAGCAAATGAAAAATTGTCTGACACTGTCTTCAAGATCACTTCAACATCATTTTGGAAAGAAATCTCATATTTAGATGTACATTTAGAAAAGTGCTATGCTGCAAATATGGCCAAATCTGTTTGAGTCAAAAAGGGGTAACCAAATCCTTCCCATAGAGATCTTCCCAACCTAACACATTTTAATACATTATAGACATAAGAACGATTTGTGAAGAGACTGAGGTAAACCTACTTATTTTTCCAACTGCTTTAAAACATCATTATAATTAGAAAAATATTTGTAATTATTATTATAAAGATATTTTCCATAATTTGAGTGAGTTTTCTAGTAAAAATGAGTTTTAAATTGTGTGTAGAAATTTCCTGGGTGACTATAAGATTATTTGTAATTTTTCTGTGAGCTGGGAGTTGTGTCAGGATATCAGGTATCATCAACATGGTCTAAAACTAGCCTTGTGGTTTTTTCACATATTAGAAGCATCTTAAAGACATCTAGACATTAAATATGTAAAACAGAAAAACCCTATAAAGGGAAATAATTTAACAATTCTAATAAATGTAACTAATTCTGTTTTTTTTTTTTCTCATGCACCTGTTCCCTTCAGAACTATACCAACAATTAGTGCTATGGTAGCAGCAACCAACACAGAGTGGATATTACACTAGAGAGAGGTAAACTACACCCAGTGTGGGAATATTTTATTACAGGAAGACTTAATTCTGAAGGGGCTAATGAGGGAAGGCATAAAAGTGACAGGATTATTTATGTGCATGCTTTCAAAGGTACTAAATGATTTGTATTCTAGAAGTGCTCAGATTCCAATTCCAATTCATGGGAGGAAGGTTCTCCACAACCCCCAAGCAATTCTCTGGACACCAGTGAGGCATCCTACAATTCCACTTAATTCTGATATTATCTACACAGAGATAGTATCAGATAGGGTTTCAGTCCTACAAGACTCACTTGCCTCTCCACTTCAAATGACACTTGCAGGTTGTTACCTCTACTTATGACCAATGGGCTATAAACCAGAGGTTTCCAAGACCCCTTCCTTTGGCTCAGTTAATTTGGTAGAATGGCTCACAGAGCTCATAAAATCTGTTTACTGGGGGAAGGGCAAGGAACTTCCACACTCTCTCTGGGCAAACCACTCTCTTCCCAAACCTCCATGTGTTCACCAGCCTGGAAGCTCTCTCAAACCCTGTCATTTGGGGGTTTATGGAGGATTCATTACAAAGGCGTGATTGATTACATCTTTGGCCATTGGCAATTTAATTCCATCTCCACATCTTTCCCTTCCCTTGGAGGAGATTGGGAATGGATGTGGGGTCCAGGTTCCTGAATGTTCCAATCCTCTAAATCATAGAGGTGGTTTCCCTAACAACCAGCGCCCCCCACCCCCACCCCACATCCAGATCCAGAAGTTACCTAAGGGCTTTCCAAAACTCACCTTATTAACATAATAAAAGATACATTTATTGCTCTTATCACAGGAAATTCCAGTGGTTTTAGGAGCCAGGACCTAAGAGCAGACCAAATAATATATTTCTCAGAAATCATAAATTCATAGAAGTTTTGCTTTGTTTTGTTTTGGGGTTGTGTTTTAACTTATATAATGTTTTGAAATATTTAGGAGTCTTGAAGTGAGAAATGGAAGGAGCTTCACCTTGATAGGGCTCAGAGGATGTCCGCATGTTGCAGAGTTGGATAGGCACCTCTTTCAGAACACTAGGGATGTGGTATTTCTATCAGTTTCTTTTATTTTCTGTGTAAGCCTATTTTCCTCTTTTAAGCTGCTATGCCAGGGGACTCTCTCGAGCAATTGAACTTTACAGGCCCCGGTGACTTTTTGGCCATCCACCACATAGCTCCTTTCTCAACTATAAAGCTATACTACAAAATTGAAACTAGAAGAACATGGTACCTCAGGGTTTGGGCAATTCCATTTCAAGAAATAATTTATGTGATTAACAACACAGAAAGAAACAAAACCGTGAGATATTGTAGAGTCCTGTATTCAAAAAAAATTTATTTCTATAATATTTCTGTTTGAGACTAGGGGAGCATGACTGTCCCCGCTTCAGCTGAGAAAAGAAAAGTTGCAAATTAGCTTGTCTGCAGACATTTTTTTAAATCCTCCATTTCCTAAAGCAGAAGACAAGTCTTTACTGCTCATAGGTAATATCTGATTATGATACATTGAGTGCAGTTTCAGACAAATTTGTTTGACTAATGTCTGTCTCTGGAGTTCTGAATCTTGTCTCATTACCTGATCATCATCATCATCATCATTATTATTTTATTGACTCATTTAGTTCATTTAGTACTTAGCAAAACGAAGGTTTAATTTCCTGGTTGGAGCCACAAATTCTCAAAATTAGTTGGATGAAGAGCTTTTTTTAAAAAAAATATCTATAAGTAAGGATGCCAGGACCATCAGTAGCAATCTAGAAATGCTTTCTTTAGTCAACTTGTCTGTTTATGCCTCTAGACTATAAATTACCTGAAGGTGTGTGTGTATGTGTACTTTTTTATTTTCCTGGCCAAAAACAGAGCCACAGAGTGGCTGTGCCAATAAATTTTGATGAATGAATGAATGAATGAGACAGGAAAAAATTAATGAAAGAAATAAAGTATTACTGAGCTAATGGTATATGTAAGAAAGTTATTAGATATACAAATTAGTTATTATAAGGCACTTTACAAGGAATACCAAGGATTCTGTTTTGTTTCAGTAGTTAACACAATTTTGTCTTCTCTGAAATCATCCTGAAAAGTAGGTTGTGATTGTTGTCTCTAAACAACTTGAAAATGAGAACCCCAAAGATATTCCTTTGGGGAGGGGGGCAGAAATACATTTCACAGAAATAAGGAATAAACAAAAGTTCCAAATTATGACTCAAGAAAAATATGTTGGTAGTACAATGTCTGAAACAAATTGTCAATTCTGTCTTGACTTCTGACATTAAAGATTTTTATATTTCTATATACATAATACCTTGTACATATAAGGCATTTTTTTCTCTGTCAAGATTATAAAGTTCTTAAGAAATTTTCAAATGTGGTCAAATTGTTAGGGTTCTGCTACCCATAAACCAACCAACCAAACAAATAAACGTTAATAAGAGTGAGAAACTATGCTCCCAAATTGACCTGAGTTTCCATTTCTGATATCATTCTGTATCAAACTTCCTTCTTCCTTGTCACCATCTCCCCCACTGGAATATAGGCTCTTTGTGTTCAGAAGCTATGTCTGATTATCGTATTTCCAGCAACCAGCTCAGTGCCTAGCTTAGAAGGGGTAAAGTGAGTAGATATCTATGGAATGAATAAATGAAAGACTGAATGAGCATAAATATGTGTCTGGAATATCTATAAAATACAATTTCAAGTTTATGCACTGCCAGATGAAGAAGACTGTCAGGATTAATCAGAAATGAAAACTATATTCTATTCAGCCAGAATTTAAGAAATTTGTTGTGATTCACATGGACCTGGGCTTTACTGCCTCATTTCTCCTTCTGTTTGGATTTTAACACAGTGAAAGAAAATTGAACACTTACAGAATACATTACAAGGAGACCAAATCTATGCAATAATAAAACTACAAAATGAAGAATGAAAATTTAGGCTACATTATTTGAAATTATTAGGATAAAAGTAAACATTTGGTGGAATACACAATTTTTTAATAGGAAAAAAAATGACTAAAGTGAGGTTTGTATTATGATTTTATAGCACATTTCAGTTAATAAATCATCTTTAAAAATTAAAATTGTCAAGTATATATTTGATGTGTATATACTTTCCACATACATGTCCTAGATTATTATAGCATATATCTAATGAGAGTTACTATTAGGTAAATATCATTTGAACTTCATAAAACCTTTATGGGTAGCTGAGTCATAAATATGATTATATTTACAGGTCAGGAAAATGAGTGTTAAAGAAGTTAAATTATTTGCTCACCCACACAGACCAAGATTCAAGCATAGATCCTGACTCTAGTCACATGAAAGCTACCAGCTTGCAAGGCCATCAATTCCTGGAGAGCTTATGAAAGTGTGGAAGGGAAAGAGCATTCAGTCCGGCTTTCACCCAGACCACTTCCCTGTGTGCTTGCTTGGCCTGCCTATGTGTCCATGGCTCTGCAGTGTTCTGGATCATCAGGGCCCCTGTTCCCTCACTCTTAGCCTACTCACTTCCCTGCTTTTGCCACCCCTCCCGCAGCCTCAACCCCAGTCCTCAAGGGATGGTATTAATCCTCTTGCTTCCAACTCAGAAAAGTTCAGACTTTCTCCTGAGGTGCTGGCATCCCAAACTGTCTTTGGGACCAGGTATAAAATATTCAAGATCAGTGTCTAAGGCGTCTAAGATGCATGCTAAATGCCGTGTTCTCCTGGCACTGAACCTAGCTGTCCACCTTTTCAGCTTCAGCACCAATGAGGGAAGCAAGGATCTGTGCTCAGACCTCCTGAGAGTCTCAGGAGGAGTTGTGAGCTACTCAGCTTTTGTCTGCAGAAACAGAAGTATGGGGGCGCCTGGGTGGTTCATTTGGTTAAGCATCTGGACTCTTGATTTTGACTAGGTCATGATCTCACAGTTGGGTGAGTTCAAGCCCTACACTGGCTCTCTGTGCTCGCATTGCAGAGCCTGCTTGGGATTCTGTCTCCCTTTCTCTCTGCCCCTCCTGCCTTCTCTCTCTCTCTCTCTCTCGCTCTCTCGCTCTCCCTCTCGCTCTTGCTCTCTCTCAAATAAATACACTTAAAAAAAAAAAAAACCAGAAGGATGGGCTTCAAGATGTTGGTCAATATCCGTGCATCAGGGAAACAAACCACATAGGTTCTGTTCTCTTATAATCTGGAAACTGCAGACTACCCTGACTTCCTCCCTCCCCAAGGACAGCCTCATCTGCTAAAACATACAAAAACAAACAAACAAACGAAAACCCATTGAATTATAGTGTTTGTCAGGGGGTGGAAGCAGCCTGCAGTTGCAACTAGCTTTGCTCCAGGGCCGGGGCCCCAGGGTTTCACCCCTACCACCTCGTCAGGGCCTTAAGCTGCCCTCCTTCCCTCCCCTGCCAGCCACCTACCACTCCTCCCGACACTCGGGACGTCAGCCCACGAAAGCTCTTTCTATCCTGGTTCTAAGAACCGGCGGTACCTACCTGCCTGTAAGCCAGACCACAGGAGCCTCAGGAAGCAGTGTACTTGCAAGTTATACAACTTTTTTTATTTTTCAATTGTCTCACTGAATTTTCAGTACAAAAGTTAACATTCTCAAGATTTCACAGATGAGGAAAATGAGCTTTAGAGAAATTAGAAGCAATGTTATAAAACAAGTTTAAGTCAGAGCCCCAGTTGAAATATAGGCAGTGTGATTCCAGCCCTAGGGCAGGAAGAGGGCAATACGGGGCTAGTGGGTACAGGCAGTGGAGACTTTACTGCCACATTTGATGCTCTGATACGTGCTGCCCTAGGCAGTGGCATATACCAAGGACGCCTTTCTTGTCACAGGGATTAAAGTCCAGTAATGCTGAATTAGATGTGACCCACTGGTAATGGCAAAAAGCACCAGTGCAGCATTTGGATCATTTTTAACAATAGTTGTTTTTGTCCTGATAGACTGTTAATGGAACCATACAGGGACCGAGCATAGATCAAAGGATTTAGATCATGGGCATATTGGAGAAATTTGGTTTTCCCTCCAAGAGAGTCCTTTCTTAAGAAACACTCTCAAACAGTTCATGGCATGATTTGTGCAGAAAGCAGTCTATTCAGTGCCTCCCAATTACCCAAAAGCCCTGACTCTCTAACATATCCTCAAGGGCTTTGTGTTGTGCCTCTGCTTACCTTTCATACCTCATCCTGTCTGCAGGTCCATGAAAAAAGGTTGTGTTTGCTCTTTTGTTCAGGTTTTTTTGCTCACACCTTCATTTCTGTCTGGAACATACTTTTCCAGTCTCTTTTTTTCTTTTGTCATCTTCCACAAATAAGCTTGGACATTATTATATTTGGAAAACCTCTCTGAATTCCTTTAATTACATATTAGTTACCCCTGATGTGTCTTTTTCTGATCATACACTGTACTGTACCCTCTTGATGATGATGTCACTCAAACATAAGCTCCTGAAGGGTGGAGTACATTTCCATCTGCTAGAAATGTGTCTGGTACATAGTGTATACTCTAAAAATATTTATTAATTTAATGTTGAATTCTTGCTACTAAAGGGAATTTTAGATCCAAAATTGTCTAAATTCATAGGAATCGGAATAGTAGCAAATATGGACAGAAATAGAGGGGTAGAACCATAATAAATGGCAAGTTAAGTTCGGGTAGATCAGGAGTAGCCTTTCTGCTAAATATTGTTTTCTTTCTTTCTTTCTTTCTTTCTTTCTTTTTTAATATTTTTATTTACTTCTAGGAGAGAGAGAGAGACAGCGTGAGCAGGGGAGGGTCAGAGAGAGAGGGAGTCACAGGCTGAAACAGGCTCCAGGCTCTGAGCTGGCAGTCAGCACAGAGCCCGACGCGGGGCTGAAACCCACGAACTGCGAGATTATGACCTAAGCGAAAGTCGGACGCTTAACTGACTAAGCCACCCAGGCGCCCCTGTTTTCTTTCTTCTTAATGCTTTTTCCTTCCTCATCTACCCTGCTCTGGGCTCCAAAGGCCAAATTTTATCTGCCATGTTTCCTTACCAATCTGACTTCCTTTTGGATTCTGCTAGTGGATGCACCAGAGGGAGATTATGAAGTATATACTGAGACATTTGCTTCCTTAGCTCCCTACTTTCCAGGCTGCATCCCAGCCATTAAACTCCCAAAGTGCTCATCTCCTATGGGGTGACCCTCTCCTGAGGCTGCAGCTCTCACCTAATTCAGGGATAGAGGCTAAAGCTTTGCCATCAATTGGGAATTTCTCTTTACCCTCCCCCACACACATCTTAAATGGCTGCCTTCGTAAACTTGTAAATGGATCTACATCTTCCTTCAAGGAACCTAAGCTATACAGCCTTACATTACAAGAGATTTGGACTCAATTCTGTGAGAAATGAGAACCCAAAAGGTTTTAGAATATGAAGATATCCATATAGCTTGAATACTAACAGGAAAAAAAAAAAAACCTGTCACTCTGCTCCTTAGAAGCAGAGTCCTTGCCTTATTTGATGCCATCACCAGTGCTTAGAAAACTGTATGATATACATGGCCCACAACACATGCTTATTAAGTAAAATAAGTAACCTTGAAAACAATTGATTAAATCTGTGTAGCCTAACGCTTAGATTTTAACCAAGTACAGACAAAGAGAGTACTTTTTCTTAAGAGCCTCTAGTGATAGAAAAGAAAGAGCAACAAAACAGGTAGATTCCAGAAAAATCTTATAAGCTAAAAGCAGGCAATCTAAATGAGTAATTCCCCAAGAGAGTAGGACCTGAAAAGCACCCCTTCCCACATAGGTGGTGAGCTCTTACACAGCCATCTCTACTGTGACCACAGATAATTCCTCTCAGTGATTAACTGCTCTAGGACAGTGCTGCAGTGAGCAATTATTGCTTTACAATCCATAAGGACAGACCAGGAATCGAAGGCACTATTGCCAGCAGGGCACCACTTACCTCATCCTGCAGACATCACTCTGATATCAAAACGTGGTTGACTTTGATAAACTTTCCAAGTATAGAGCCTGTGAGGGTATTTTTAGAATCAGGAAGCCTGCAAGTACAAGATGCCAAACAGCACTGAGGAAGAGAGGCAGGGAAAGGAGGAGGAATTAAACAAAGAAAAACACTGCTAAATTTCCTGAACAAATTCTTCTACTTCCCCCTTGTGGCCAAATTTCCCAAGAACTAAGATTTCTTTATCCCTCAAAGCAACATTTATTATTATTTGGGTCAGATTATAAAAATAAAACTTGTTTATTACAAAAGATGGAAAATGCATTGGAGTGGCTAGATAGAATGCCTTGTGGGGATGCATAAATTCTGCAATGGGATTTTATAAATGAATTCATGTTTTTACAAAGGCTTAACCAAGAACAAAGAGATCCATCCAGGAGCTTGGATGGTATGGAAAGGTGAACTCTCATCTGCCTAGAAACTCATCTAACTCTCATGATCACCATGTGTGGTAAATAGCATTATCCTAACATTAGTAATCTAAGAGTGGCTATGAAAACTATTATATATTTGCTGCCTACTGTGTTCTAGCCTGTGCAAGCATTCTACATAAACTCATTGAATCTTCAGAATATCCCTATTAGGTGAGAAAAACAACTCTTATTTAACTTCCCAAGGTAATACAGCTTATATAAGAGAGAGCATAGACCTTTAATCTGATCTTTGAACTACAAATTCTCCAGCATTTCCACTGTTCTATGTTGCTCATCCTTTAATCTCTGAATTCCTTTTTTTAACTTTCCACCAGTTATTTCTTAAAACTAGTCTTGCATCCCCCAGTAGGGACACCTATGACTTCTAGGAGAATCTTCCACATTTATACTATTTCATAAATCTTCCACCTTCCAAAGATGGGATAAAGTTTCTTGTCCTGACCCTGTGCCTTAATGACATATTCATAGTAATAATTAGTAGGATGACCAGAATTAGAAAATGAGCTTTGTTTTCTTCAACCCACCCTACTCCTAGAGTAGGGAACACCGCGGAGGTAATAGTGCACCATTATTTTCTTTAAAATTATAGTAGATACGTTTGGATTTAAGAGACAATACACAAGGGGAACTGACAAGTTTTCTGAGTTGGAAATGGATGACTAGAGAGGTACAGAACTTGTGAACTACTGCATTTGGGGGAATATTTGAAAAAAACTGCAAAATCACATATGGCTATTCAAAACACTGTATGACAGAGAGGGAATAAAGGAATGTATACTATTTGCTCATTTATCTCTTTTATCCATACCAGAAAATCTTAATTCTAATTTTTTAGGACTGTTGGATATGCTTAATTCTGCCAAGTTATCCCATAATATTTAAATGATAACTAGAAAACATTTATTAGTTAGCATCTTAAAAGAATGTCATGTAGGATATTGGAGGAGTTGTAATAGGCTAGGTGGATGGGAGTAGAAGCAGAGAACATGGGCAACTGATTATCAAATTCCCAATATTTAATATTTTATTTCTTCTGTGCAGTAGATCATCTGGTAATAACTAAGGGCTCAGCTGCTGCTTGGGTTTAATTCCTGGCTTTCCAGCTCACAAAAGCATGACCCTGAACAAGTTCCTTACCCCATCTAAGCCTCTGACCCCACATTTGTAGTGATGACACCAAAAATTTGTTGGGAGGCTCAAATGAGTACTTCCCTGAAGCACTTGGTGTAAAGGACACTCGACCAATGTTTGCTCTCTGTGTTAGAGCTTAAAAATCACTTCACTCAAAATTTACCTTCAAGAGAACATCTATGAATGGCTGGCTAACAGTGGTTATACTGTGGCTGGGATCAGCACCAGGAACACACTGGATAGCATTATTTCTTTGGTGATTTTTTTTTTTTTTTTTTTTTGCTAATAAGACTCTTTTTCATACTTGAAAATCTTGAAAATATCTCTTATTTGTATAACAATTATGTGTTTTTAAATGCAATTATATATATTTTTTTCATTTGGTGTGACAACCAACACTTTAGCTTCATGGCTGCTGTGCTGTTTCTGTGACCAGTCCCACCACCAGACTCTTTAATAAATTTTTTTTAATGTTTATATATTTTTGAGGAGGGAGAGTGAGAGAGAGACAGAGAGCAAGCAGGGAGGAGCACAGAGAGAGGGAGACAGAATCCAAAGCAGGCTCCAGGCTCTGAGCTGTCAGCACAGAGCCCAACACAGGACTACAACTCACAAACTGTGAGATCATGATCTGAGCCGAGGTCGGACACTTAACCAACTGAGCCACCCAGGCACTGCTACCGGACTCTTAAATTTTGGTTAAGTCATCTCAGAAAGACCAGTATGAGGGCACCCACATTTACCCAATCCATAAGGCTGGAAGCTAAGCTGGAATTTGGAAAAATCGCTGAAAGTTCACATGGCACTCTGCCTTTAAACAGCTATATAAAATACTTGCTGGACTATGTGATAACCACCAAGAGTTTACAAATTAAGTGTTTGACACTGATAGTCATATCATTATGTGAATTAAAAACAAACTAACATGTATAGCATTTGTCCGATTATAAAAGCAAAGCAACTAGAGAGGCATGAAAAAGAAAATAAAACAATCCTTTCGTTGGTGACAGTGGGAAGAGGCACTGTTAATATTTCAATGCATTTCATTTCATTATTTTTCTATGAATTTGTATGATTTTGCTTTCTTTTTTGTAAGGGGATTAAAAACACATAGAAATGTTAATTTATCAAAGAGCAGTTATAGTCTTCTCAGACAGGAGATACGATTATCTGAACTTGCAAATACAAAGTGGTCTTAAAATGACAATAGTGTTAAGGACCCAATTACCCAGCACCATGAGGACCAAAGCACAGTTATGTTAATCTCCTCTTCTGTCCCCACAGTATTTTTGTCATGTGTTCTGAACTATAGCAGATCTGCCCTCCCTGCAAGTACACTGTGAGTTCTTTGAGACCAGGAGCTATGAGTGCTATGCCTTGGGGAGAGAGATCAGTGTAATAGTTAAGAGAGAGAACTCTAGAGTAACTTCGTTCAAGTGGCTTTGTTAACTTAGCTATTTGATGTTCTGGAGAATTACTCAGCTTCCTCGTTGAAAAAAACAGGACACCAAAGGTTTGTTCCAAGAATAAGATGAGGTGACCCACATATGAAGAAATTAGTGCGTAGGTAATATTCAACAGACATTATGCTATACATCCAGAAGCAAACATTGAACTTAGCATGGAGAAGGCACCAAAAAAAGTACTGAACTAAATATTTTCAGCCTGAGCAATAATTAAGAAGTTGAGCTCTAAAAGATCTGATCCAGACCTGTCACTGACTCATTGTGGGATTTCTCTGTGTCATCCTCTTTGGCTTTTGGCTTTGTCACCTATAAGATGGGAGTAATGAGTGACATAAAACCAAACTGTAATAAGGGTCATACAAAGACATTTTATGCTCAAGCAGCATGGGTAGATTTTCCTGAGAATGAATTCCCAGAGGAGCACTAAGGACTCAGAGGAGATAAATGCTTTTGAAGGTGTTTTTTTTTTTTCTCATTCTTTTCATCTTTCTTTCACAAGGGCTGCACCAGTTTTCAAATTCAGTAGCAGAGGTACCTAAATTCATATTTTCTCTCACCAAAAAGATAACTGTTATTTTTTAAGTGATTTCCCAATTTGATGCTTTCTTCCATTCTTATTGTGTTTTATAGATATTGTGTTGTTATTGCTGCCCTTGAGGGTCAGCTTCTCAGCGTTTTACACACATCTCAACAATTTGTATTGTATGTTTGTGTACTTCCTATTTCCTTTATCCATTTTACTGTAAGACCACTCCACATTTCCTTGCAGATATATAATATCTCATTATATATTAGGGATATTAACATGATGTCAGATTTTCTAATAATTGTTGTAGGTACTAGCAGACGAATGATTATGAAATAGAACAGTAGAGAACACCAAATCATAAAAGTCTCAACAAATATTAGCTTCTGTGGTAACACTATAAAATAATCTCTAAAATCCTAAGTATAAACCAAACTTAGAAAACTCATTTGTATTAGTCCTTATATCCTATAGAGTTTATAGCCTTCTATTTATAAGTATTTTCTCATTAGCAAAATCCAAAACTTCTGGGGCACCTATGACAAATTGTGTGAAGAAGAGCTTTAAAACTGTAAAATTTTAAAGTTGTCACATTACTTAAAAAGAGCTTTTGCAGTTAGAAGCTTGAGTGAATTCTCACTGATTAAAGTTTAGAACCTCTTAAAAAATTTAATGAACCAAAACATTTGTTCCAATATTAAATACCATCTCAGTAAATCTTAAAAAGGTTTAGTATTGAACCAGAATAACCTTTTTTTCCTAAATTCATAAACCATTCACTTTAATAAATATTAAAAGGTTTTGAAACATTTTGGAAAAATAGGATTCATTTTCTTTTTCCTCAGGACTATCCCAAATACCAAAATCAAAACTAACACCAAAAAGACAAACAAACAAACAAAAACCCTTAGCTTATAAAGAAAATGCATGGCTTTTTATTAAAAACAAAAAAACAAAAAAACACTTAGTAATTGAGCTACTACTCCTGCAAGGCTTCTTTCTGTTAATGGATTTTTTTTTTTTTTGTAGCTTTTAGTTCAGTGCTATTAGTGAGAGTTATATACATTTTCCTTTCTGTCACCAGAACACCTATGTTTATGTGTTTATTATCCCAGAGTCCTTTTGGGAAGAAGTATTAGGCTTTATATCTCCAGGACCACACAGGGCTTGGTCCCTCACAGATATAAAGTAATATTTTACTGAACTGAGTAATGGTAAAGGCATAGACAAGATCCAAAGTATGAATTTACCTTCTACCTACTCATTATGGACAGAAAAGAGCAATTTCAAAAATGTTTCACCAACATTTTCCAAACTAACATTCCATAGATAGTGTTGCTGGAGATTTTTCAAGGTATCTACATAACAAGGGGAAAAGTTAAATATTTGGGAAATATTTCCTCCTCTTAGAGATCAATGCACCAATGCACCCATGAAGCCTCTGAAGAGATACTGCAGCACAAGGAAAAAGACTATTTCATACACATCTCTTTCAGCTTCTAAAATAAAGAGATAATAAGTTATCTGGTTTATTTTAAAAGTTACCAGGGGCACCTGGGTGGCTTAGTGGGTTGAGCGTGCGACTCTTGATTTCAGCTCAGGTCATGATCTCACAGTTTGTGAGTTCGAGCCCCGTGCTGGCTCTGAACTGACAGTGTGGAGCCTGCTTGGGATTTTCTCTCTCTCCCTCTTTCTCTGTCCCTCCCCTGCTTATGCTCTCTCTCTCTTTCTCAAAATAAATAAATAAAACTTTTAAAAATACCAGAAGAGGGGCGCCTGGGTGGCTTAGTCGGTTAAGCATCCGACTTTCGCTTGGGTCATGATCTCGCGGTTCGTGGGTTCGAGCCCCGCGTCAGGCTCTGTGCTGACTGGCAGCTCAGAGCCTGGAGCCTGTTTCAGAGTCTGTGATTCCCTCTCTCTCTGACCCTTCCCTGCTCATGCTGTCTCTCTCTCCCCTAGAAATAAATAAAACATTAAAAACTTAAAAAAAAAAAATACCAGAAGAGACTGCCTTATGAAAGAGGAACACAGAGCTATATGGAAGAGTCAATAGAGAGAAGTGTAGACTAAGGAACAAACGAACTTGTTAAATTAGTAGAAATTAACAATACAAGCAACTCCAAAATCAAGAATAAAATTTCATTCTGCAATGGGGTGCAGTAAGTAATAGACATGACCTTCAGAAAATAAAATCAATAATATGGCAAATAAATCTGAGAAACTCTAAGAATGCTAGGTAAAAAGACATAGAGATAAATATATGACAATACGATAAATGTTTTGAGAAGAACCACAGTTCCAACCTATGAATTAAGTGTACTACTCTTCAGAAAATAGCAAGAGCAAAAACAAGATACAATTTAAAAACTTCTAAGGGAAAAAAAATGAATAGAAACTACACATGAAATGACCTACTAAGTTATAGGGAAAATACATAAAAAATTATATCATATCCAGATTTATCCTGGGTTCTGGCATTTTTAACTCTTTACCTTGGAAATGTATATACATAAAAATAAAGGGAAGAATATAAGGAACCCCCATGTATCCATCACTCAGCTTCAGCAATTACAAATATTATGTTTTTCTTTTTATTGTAACCTCTTTTTACCTTTTAGGAGGAATATTCTGTAATTTGTGTCCTTTTGCCTATAAATACTCAGTACACAACTTTAATAAATAAGAACAAATTTTTCACATAACCACAATAATATTAGCACATCTAACAATGTTCATAGTAAACTTAACTTCCAAGGCAATATACAGAGAAGAAAGACAACCATCTATTTGCAGTTAAAGTATCTTTACTTTGAAAAACAAGTCAATGAAAATATAAACCACCTTGTATAAACATAGTTTATTTATTTTAGAGAGAGAGAGAGTGAGAGAGCACATGTGTGCACATGTGTGTGTACTCAAGTGAGGAAGGAGCAAAAAGAGAGGGAGAAGGAGAATCCCAAGCAGGCTCCACTCTGTTAGCACAGAGCCTGACTCAAGGCTCAAGCTCACAAACTATGAGATCATGACCTGAGCCAAAATCAAGAGTCAGGTGGACACTCAACCAACTGACCTACCCAGGCACCCCAACCTTGTTTAAACATTCTTAAGGCCCATCTTAAAATTGGAAGGGCTGTGAAAATGAGGATCTCTAAGTCCAAGCTTCTTTAGCTTTATGGTATATTTGCCTCTGGCTGAAACTGTGTGCCATTTGATGGCATCCCATTAAGAGATGGCAAGATTCTACAGGGTATATGATTGCATGACCTACGAAGTGAGGCTGGACTTTAGGCAGGGAATAGAAAAATCTGTTTGTCTTATTGCTGCTTTTACCACAACATCTAGGATGGTACTTGATACTCGAAGGACACTTAATAAATATTAAATGAATGAACAATGACAGTAGAATACGCACAGTCTCATCAAAGATTTCCATGCCTCAAACATATCAGAACTCCTGGATTGCAAGCAATAGTGATAGGAAGAACAAGGGGCTTCTCAGCAGTAACAAATATGGACCAAGTCCAAACAAAAAGAAGGGCCTGCTCCAATTCTTGGCATAGCATAGGACACAGAGACCTTAGTACAATAACAGAAAGATTGAATCTGATTAATAAACTAGATTGAATTTTTGGCTGGCAAGTCAGGATGAGGGTTAAAATTCTAATTATTTTCATTGAAAGGAAATAAATACTATTTTTCTTGCAAAGCTGAGGATTCATACCAAGATTTATAACTGCCACATATATATTGGCTGCTAAAATTATGTTAGACATTGTCCCACACATAATTCCATTTAATTTTATAATGACCTCCTGAGTCTGTAGTACATAGGGGTCAGAGGCTCAAGTTTTAGTCTCAGACAGACTTAATTTCAAATACTGCCTCTTCTATTTGTTAATGTATGACCTAAGGGAAGATTCATAGCACCTATCATTATCAGTTCCTGGTTTGCAAAATATGAATATTGATACTATCTATGTCATTGGCTCGTTGCCATAGAGATGAAATAAGATAGCACATAGTAAATTTCAAATATACCATAACTAATATACACATAAAGATAAGAATATACATATAAGTGTGTATAGGTACACAAACATACATATATATATATATATGCATAATATATACACATACATAGAGACAGAGAAAGATAGAAAAAAGTGATAAAGAAAATAACTTACCAGGGATATATAGACATAGTAAATGTAGAGAAAAGATTTAAGTAGAGTTTTTTGGCCATATAGCTAGTTCCCTTTCCAAAGCCATTAAAAATAACTCCGTTATTTTTTTTTTAAGTTTATTTATTTATCTTGAGAAGACAGAGAGAATGCAAGCAGGGGAGGAGTAGAGAGAGAGGGAGAATCTCAAGCAGGTTCCACATTGTCAGCACAAAGCCCAATGGAGGGGCTCAAACCCATGAAACCGTGAGCACAAAACCAAGAGTCGGACACTCAATCAACTGAGCCACCCACTCACCCCCCAAAATAACTCCATCTTAAGAGTTGCCATCTTAAAACATCTAAACACTGCCAATGTTTGATATTTCTAATTCTGAACTTTTTTAGGGTACTATTAGTTTACAATTTTTCCTGATAGAACTACTGAAGTAAATTTTATTACAGACCAAATTTCCAAAGTCATGCCTCTTTCTTACTCTATCCAAATGTTGAGGATTTCGTCCTGCTGGATTTTCTTTCTAATTGTTTTAGGAGACAAAATCAAATCATCATGAATATATTTTTCTGGAAATCAACACTGGAGAATCAAGCTGTTCAACAGTGTTTTTCATGGTCAGTATCCAGTGTCTTCATTTTTCTATGAAATGATCACTAGTTTGTATCTGGTTCACCTACCCTTCCCAAATCTTCAAAAAAGATTAAATTAGAATGATGTCTTCTGAATATTTTCTTTCATCACCCAAGTAGCTTGACATTTCATAATAGTTCAGGTACAGGTTTTAATGTATCTTCCTTAAAGAGATGTCTTCAAGTTAACTATACTTTCAGAAATACCCCCTTGGCCTTTTAGCAACCCTCATGGTTTATTGGGTGAAATACCTGGCTGAGAGTAGCAGAACTGTTTGCTAAAGAAAATAATCAGATCCACTAAAGTATTTAGTAGCAAGTAGTTTGTTCCTATGAACCACATTCAAGCATTCTTGAGTTCTCAAGAATTTAAAGTATCGTAAAACGTGCCTGGTTATCTGAACCAGCAAGTTCCACCCTTACGAGTCTTTTCCAATATGCAAAAGAATCCACTTGGGATCCTGCCAGGCAATATAGAATCTGAGGTCCCGTCCAAATGTAACATATCAGTATTTAGATAAACAGAGCTCATGCTCCTAGTAATATTTTTGCGTATAAATTATTACGTTCTACTCTAAGCCACAGGGAATTTTTCACATGTTAACTATCTATATAAATCTCCTTTTGGCTTGTATTTGCCCAGTTATAGTGGCTAAGGCTTCTCTTCCATTCCTTACAATATAATCATTCTGTATCCCTCTACCCTCTTTTAATTTTCTGCATGCATTTTGAGTCTGTCTGATATATATCCCCCACCACCTAATATTAAACCCCGTGAAAAAGCTGGAAATCTAATTTGTTGTTGCTTTCTTGCTCCACAACTAAGACAGTAGGATAGTTAGAGGGTGCATCATGACTATTAAATGAATGAACAAGCAAGATTCTCTGACTCTTCCTAAATCCCTGTGACTGACGTTAGATGTTGTAATTTATAGAGATCATGCCCATTTTGGTAACAATTGATTTTCAAAGTTAAGTCGTTTCACCAAAAATAAACCTGTTGTTAAAAGATAAACTGAGGCATATTAAAAATTTTGTTTGGAGAGTGTATTTGAGCATTTATCAATTTTAATCAGGCAGTGCTAAACTGAAATGGTTAGGGGTGCACTCCCCTGCCCCCACCCCTACCAGGAGCCAGGGAAAACACCTACACAGAAAAAGTGGAGAAGGAAAGAATGGAAAATATTTGACTGGCTATACCTTAAGCTTAGTTGGCTGTTTGTGATTGATTGTCCTTAGTTAGTGGTTTGCTTTCATAACCTTGAGGCATTTACAGGGTTTGATTTTGGTTTGCTTATACAGGCATCCATGGCATTAGAGCGATATCAGTCTAATGGCCTCCTTGTTTAATTAATTTAATACCACAATATTAAAAATAGTTTATAAAAACAAACCTCTGGGAAGAAAAGAGGAATATGAGGTAGATAGTCCCGAAGTCACAATAAAAATAATTTTTCTGACAGGAATTTCAGTAATTGTGTTTTTAAGCCTGGAAGTATTGCTCTAAAAGTTATTCATCTCTGACTAAATTCTCTCGGAGCAAACTGGGGTCATGATACACGGAGACTTTCAGGCAATGCAAAGGGTTTAGAGTTTCTGTCTGTGATAGCAAGCAGTTGAAGAGTTTTCCACAGGGACCAATTGTACTCTTTTGCATTTTTTAAAGAACTCCATATGGCTTCTCTGAGAGAGGAAAGAAGAGTGAGTATCTGTGAACCCAGAACTTAAGTTTACTGAAGAGGTGAACGTGTGGGATAATGGGGGGCTTGTTCTGTTTCTGTACTCACCAAGCATTCTTCAGACTTTAACTTGCCTGCCTGCTTAATAACCACATTCTAGAAATGCCAATAAAAAGAGTGCTACTTTATGTAAAAGTTTCACTCTTCTTTTTAAATTAACATATTTATATTCTGATTTTCTACATTATTTCGATGAGCTTAATTACTGTGATTCTACTTGTGTTGGAAACAAAAACCTTTCAGATGTCTAAGACTGCAAAGCTGATGATCATAGACTGGACTTTGACAAATTCACCAAGATAATGGCACCTAGTAAAGCCTGGTGGAAGACAGCTAAGTCATCCTTTTCTGGTGACATCCTGAACCCCACACTGGCTATGCTTCTCTTTGTTTGAATTTAGAATGTGATGTTGATCTCTCATGAGAGTTTAGAATTGTTCCTAGGCTTCAGGGCCCTCTTTACTTCACAGCTGCAAAAAGACACCCCCTTTTCTCTATTTTATTTACTCGTTTATACTACAAATGTCAGTTTCTAGACCCAACTGTAAGGAAACTGTCTTTATGGTCCCTGCAGACTACAAATTCCTTCAATAGCTGCACAGACAGGAAAGAATAAGCAAATCTGGAGGGAGGATGAGGTAATGAGGAAGATACATATGGAAACAAATAAATCTTAAGACTTTTCTTTGGGGTTTTCATAATCCTCCTCTTTCTCACTCTGATTCCTGACACCATCAGCACTCTTAATAGCTGGCAGTAACAGCTACCAGTTCATAGAGCCCTTACGCATATAATTGTTAATAATAATTTTATTATAAACAATAATTATTTTATTGAGCTGTTAGAGTTTTCATTGTACCATACACGCTCTTTGTCTTACTCTATACTTCAAAAACAGATACAATATCCCTCTTGGCTCATTGAAATTGAAGACATCTGTGTTCTAATCTTACTCGTTTCATGCAGCAGAGGCATATCAGAAGAGAGACATAATTAGTTTATATATTAGCTCATCTTTATGTAGCTTTATTCCATGTTTTTTGTGTTATTATTTTTTACTCCTATATTGTTTTTCTTGCATATATATCCTTGAATTAGCTTTGCTTATTGATGGGCATTGTTGCCATAAAATCTTGACGGCCTGCTTCCAAAATTGGTCCATAACTGTAAGTTGATCATAAAAGCCCTATTTTAGTCCTGATCAGGAAAACAAGAAGGAAGACAAAATTAGTTTTAAGCCTCTAAGTCACAAGGAGTGCCATAATGCCATTCACACTACTCAAGCAGGACAAGTTAGGAGCTAGATAAAGTCCTCATCAAAATGAGCTGACAATAGCCCAAGAATGTAGAAAGGCACAGGGGGATAAATAAGGTTATTTTCCCCCCACTTAGGTTTTAAATCAATCCAAAGAATAAGGCCAGAAGTCAGTAGATGAATATCAAATTACTTATGTCTGTTACTAACAAGGCATAAATTTGAGAGTGTGAGTTCTTTTGTGAGCAAGTAAGCTTCCTCATACTTAACTTCTGAATGGGAAAACCTTATTCACCCACTTATGGTTAGATTCAGAGTAGATCTCACTAGATGGGGTATCTATATTTAGAGGAACAGAAACAACCATATGCTCCCTGCAATTAGCTCACTCACAAAAGAAAAAAAAGAGAAAGTGCTTGAGCTATTAATGCTCTGGTTTTTCTCCAACACTCATCAACTAAGTATATCATTTCTCTCTCCATCCCTCTAACTGCCCCTTCAGGGGAAGAATAATGGGACTAGATACTTGCCAGGAGCAGCACCCTAATGAAGGTCCTTCCACATAGAGGGAGAGGTCAGAAGCAGGGAATAAATATTCCCCTTTAAAAGTACCAGAGTAGGGGCGCCTGGGTGGCTCAGTCAGTTAAGTGGCCTACTTCAGCTCAGGTCATGATCTCATTGTTCTTAAGTTTGAGCCCCACATCAGGGTTTGTGCTGATGGCTTAGAGCCTGGAACCTGCTTTGGATTCTGTGTCTCCCTCTCTCTCTGCTCCTCCCCCACTTGTGGTCTGTCTCTCTCTCTCACACACAAAAATAAAATAAACATTAAAAAAAAAAATTTAAAGTTCCAGAGTAGTCCATTGCATAATATATCCTCCTCCTTTCTTTTTTTGAAGAGAACTATCTTTTTTACCTTTTCCCATATCTCTTTTGTATTATCACTGACCTCCAGTGGCCTACTATGACCACACAATCTCTTTTTCCTTCGAACTGTAAAGTATGAAGTCTACATAGATAAGTGACTTAAACATGTAGAGTATAATAAAAATTATTAAGCATACACCTGTTAATCACCATCTAGATTAAGAATTATAAAAGGGGCACCTGGGTGGCTCAGTCAGTGAAGCATCTGACTCCTGATTTCAGCTCAGGTCATGATCTCACGGTTCATGAGCTCAAGCCCACGTCAGGCTCTCTGCTGTCAGCTTGGGATGATGGCTTGGGATTCTCTCTCTCCTCCCTCTGCCTCTCGCTCTCTCAAAATAAATAAAATAAACATTAGAAAAAGAATTATAAAATTACTAGAATCCCCATATATCCCCATGCGCTCATTCTGGATTACAGTTCTCAACCTCTGACTAATAGTTTCTGATTATCACGCTGATAATCATCCTGATTCTAGGTGATAGTCATGACCTTGATTTTTCTTTAAAGTTTTACCATCCAAAATGTAAATTGTTTACCTAGTTTTGAACTAAATATAAATCAATACTGTATGTATTTTTGCATTTTGCTTCTTTCAACCCAACGGTAAGAATCATCTATGTTATTGCACATAGCTAAAGCTGGCTCATTTTTCACTTCTTTAAATAAATCTATTTATGAATATGCCATAATTATCCATTTGTGATGGTTAATTTTATGTGTCAACTTGATTGAGCTAAGGGATCCTCAGGTAGCAGGCAAAACTTTATTTCTGTGTGTATCTGTAAGGATGTTTCTGGAAGAGATTAGCATTTGAATAGGTAGACTAAGTAAAGATTGCCCTTGCCAATGCGGTGAGCATCATCCACTCCATTGTGGGACAGCCTAGAACAAAAAGACAGAGGAAGGGAGAATTTACTCTCTGTTTGAGCTGGGACATACATATTCTGCCCTGGACATCAGTGTTCCTGATTCTCAGGCCTTTGGACTTGAATTGAACCATGCTACCAGCTTTCCTGGTTTTCCAGCTAACAGATGGCAGATGGTGGGACTTCTCAGGCTCCAAAATTACAGGAGCCAATTCCTATAATAAATCTCCTCATACATATACATATACATCTGCATATACATATACATATCCTATTGATTCTGTTTCTCTGTTGAACCCTGAGCAATATACCGTTTTACTGTGATGAACGGTTGGATATCATGAAGAACGTTGCTCTGGACCTTCTTGTACATGCCTTGTGATTTAGAAGCTCCCCAGTTTCTTGGAGTAGGCTCTCAAGGAGTGGACCTCCTGTCAGAAGGCACATGAAAAAGCCATGTTGGAAGCAGATCCTCTAGTCCCAAGTAAGTCTTGGAATGACTGTAGCCCTGATGAATATCTCCACTGAAATCTCATAAAAGACCCTAAGCCAGAACTGCCCAGCTAAACAGTGCCTGTATTCCTGATTTTCATAAACTGGGAGATAACAAATATGCATTGTTCTAAACTACTAAATCTGGGATAGTTCATTAAGCAGTAAGAAATATCTATTCCCCTTGCTTTATTTTTCTCCATAGCACTTATTACTATCATACAATGTAAGTTATTTATTTTGATGTAGTGTAATGTCATTTCTAGAGCATAAACATATGGAGAGAGAATTCCATTTGTTTTTCTTATTGATATATCTTCAGCATCTATAATTATAGTAATAACAACATTTACAGTAATAACAACATAATATTTATTTACTGTGGAAAATTGCCTACTAGGCATCCACATAGTAATTTCAAGTAGGCAATTCAGATTTACTGGAGGAAGCCATGGCTGGAGATAAAGATTTGGGAGTCATAAGCACACTGAGAATGTTCCTGAAACTGAGTGAGCCCATCTAGCACTACAGATAGAAAACAAAGGTTGTAGCAGATCACATCTTTCTAACACTCCAACAGTTAGCAAGGAAGAGATGACAAAGAAAATTGAGGAAGGGTAGCCAGTGATGAAGAGGAAAAATTTACCAATTATCAGAAAGTGACAGCAAAGAATAAAAAGATAGTAATAATTATAGAATGTCTGTTATTTGCCAAGTGAGGCACTTTAATTATTTTTATCAAAATAACTCTGTGAGGTGAAGTTTTATTACTCACAGTTTGTAGGAGGAAATCAATGTCCTTGCAGACTAAATTCTTGCCCTAGGTCACATTGCTAAGAAGTAGTTGAGCTAGGTGTTGATTCCAGATCGCTATAGCATCATGTCTCTCCACTAAATCATTCCCACAATTACTGTTTAATACCCATCTGTTCTGAAGATGTGACACTTGTGTTACCCTTTTTACAATCATATTCAATTTTTTTTTCAGTTAATATGATACAGTGACATATAGAAAAGTATGGAGGCAGGTTAAGGTTATCACTTACAAGGCAAATGTGAAACATTACAACTCAGAAGTAAGTATCAGGTGTCCCAGGGGTGCACTTTGAAGACAGTAGCTACTTGACTTTCTCACTTACCTTGGTATCTCCTCTGACTTTACCTGCATGCTGGAGTACACCTGAGTAAACATCATAAATTTTGTTTGGTGAAGGAGAAAGCCCTGGTCATAAGTAATGATTATATCATACTTAAAGTGTAGTCAAGCATGATGTTTCTTGGACGAGTAGCAATTGAAATTATTAATCATTTAATTGAAGAATTCACTCTATAGAAACTTGTGAACAAACCCATGCTAATGTTGTCCTGCAGGCTTCAATTCATTTTCTCTAACAGAAGAAAAGTAAACTGTTATTTATCATCATAATAAAAACTCATCATTTTCCAAAATGTCAATAACAGTGAGAGAGATTTGGGGGTATAAGATACTACAATATTTTCAGCCTAGCAATTTGCAGCCAGGCCTACTTTAAGTGCCTGTGTATGAATGATTTTCAAGTGGGTGACAGAATGACTAAATATGTTAGAAATATCTCTGTAGTGTTCCCAAAATTTATATGACTGTCCCTTTAGCCCTTTTTTAGTCAATCCTGATTTTTTGATCCATCTTCTCAAGGAACTCAGATATGTCTCTATTCAAAAGCACTCTATATATGCATAATACATATATAAAATGGGAGAAAATAAGTCTCTTTAAAAATTCTATAAGTATGATGTTTTATATGTTTATATATCATAATATAATTCTATTATGCAATATAATATTATGGAATATATTACAATATAATGTGTATATCATAAACATTATATATAATACAGATTAAATATGATACATATAACACATCATGAACTATATAATATGTTTAATATAATGCATATTATAATATAAACATGTAATGTGTATGATTGTATGAAGTAGTTATACCTAAGATAATATGTAAGTTGTTATTATATTTATATACAGTATATACATTACAGATATTTTTATATATGTTTATAATGCTAAATTTCTAAATTCAGTGTTTGACCTAAATTATTACTCAAAGAACCTCCTAACAGGTTTACAGTCACAGTCCCCTCAAATTTACCAAATGCATAGCTTGATTTTTTTGAAAAAAAATTTTTTTATTTATTTTCAAAAATGCAAATATGACTATGCCACATTATCCATTCAACACTCTTCAATAGGGAGTGCCCGGGTGGCTCAGTCAGTAAAGCTCCTACTCGATTGCGGCTCAGGTCATGATCTCATGGTTCATGAGTGCAAGCCCTGCATCAGCACAAAGCCTGCTTCGGATCCTCTGTCTCCCTCTCTCTCTGCCCCTTGCCCCGCACCCTCCCTCTCTCTCTCAAAATAATAAATAAACATTTTTTAAAAACCCACCCTCTTCTAAAGTTTCCTTTTGATTCTAGGATAAAACTGAAGTTCCTAAGGTGGCCCTCACCCTTCATTATGCATCCTCTGCCTTGTGTTCAGCTGCATCTCTCCTCACTTCCTACCTGTTGCACTGCTGGCTCCAACAATTTCAAACTGCCAACCAATTCTCTACTCACACAACCTTATACATTTACTCACCTTTCTCCCTGTACCTCGAACAACATCTAATTCTCTCCCCCCTAATCGGTGCTTGTCTTCTAAGACTCAACTCAGGCATTACACCATCCTGGAATCCTTTCTGAGCTTTCTAGATCTGATTGCAGGCAAATACAGTTTTTACTTTCTTACCACTTTAAGTTAGTGATGTTGTAACTAGTTATGTAGTTTATATCCTTTACTAAAAGTTGCTCTCCTGGAGCTCATTAGCAATAGACTTATTTCTCCCCTCACCTAGACTTAGAAGTTTGGGTTGTGATTGGGGGCTGGAATACAAATACTGTCCTTCCTTCCTCCAGGGATTCTCTGCCAAGAGTGCTAGTAAACAAAATTAGCAACACCAGAATAGGTGACAAGGAGTAAGTTTTCTTGACACAAGCTAATTTTTTTTGTTTGTTTGTTTTAATTTCTTTTTTTTCTAGGAGAGAGAGAGAGAGACAGCGTGAGCAGGGGAGGGTCAGAGAGAGAGGGAGTCACAGACTGATACAGGCTCCAGGCTATGAGCTGGCAGTCAGCACAGAGCCCGACGCGGGGCTCGAACCCACGAACCACGAGATCATGACCTAAGCGAAAGTCGGACGCTTAACCGACTAAGCCATCCAGGCGCCCTGACACAAGCTAACTTTTTACTCGTTCAGATCTAGGGATTTGCTGGCAAACCTTGCTGATATGAAAGGGTTAGGGCTTGAAAAATGGATAGCCCTTCCTTTGCTCCATTTCTCTAAATCTGAGGTGACCATATCTATGCCTGAGGACGGTACCCACTTTACCTACCTTAGTCACATAACATGGATAGCCAGATGACAGCTGGGCCTGACGAGGGAAGCCTTGCCAGGAACACCACCCAAATAAGCTCAGGGAGGACAGGAGAGGCTGTAATGCTTGAGATCCTATATTTTATATATAGTAACCCCACACCACAATAGGATGAATGCCATTTTATTTCGTTTCATTCAAATGTCATTTCAGTGAATGTCTCAGGCTTTGAACAGTTTAGTAATACCCTGCCTCATGAGAGAGATAGCTAGACAAAATGACCACGAGTATTTCCTCCTGCTATCTTTCCTACAAACCTCTACTTCTCTTCTCCCTACTAGTCAAAAAATTTTTCTTTTTTAAAAATAGTTTTTTTATGTTCACTTATTTTTGAGAAAGAGAGAGACAGGGCATGTGTGTGAGCAGGGAAGGGACAGAGAGAGAGAGGAGGACCGAGGATCCAAAGCAGACTGCATTAATAGCACAGACCCCGATGCAGGGCTTGAATTAATGAACCATGAGATCAGGACCTGAGTCAAAGTCAGACCCTTAACTGACTAAGCCACTCAGGAGCCCCCAACTTTACATTTTTATAATAATCAAAATGTCACATAGATTATATCATATAATCTTCAGCAAAATTTGGTTGTTAAACATGAATGTCTCTTACAGGTAAGACACTTGAGGATGATAAATGTAAAATAATTAGCCCTGGTCATAAAGCTAATGAACAGCAGAAGCAGAACAAGATCCAGGGTTTTTGAATGTAAAACTATGGTGTATTCAGCCTAGTTATTTGCAACAAAGCATGCTTCCAGTGCCCATGCATGAATCATTCTGAGCTGGAGTGAAGAAAGACTAAATATGGTAGAAATACCTCTGTAAGTGTTTTCTAAAATCCACATGGCTGTCCTGGCTGCCATTTTTGAGTCCTCACAGTTATTTTGTTCTAGTTGCCCAAGGACCATTATGCCATTTTTTTTTTCTGAAAATCACTCATATGCATAACAAATATATAGTTTGAAAGAAAAAGAATGTAAGTGAAAAGTGTCTTGAGGCTCTTTATTTATGAATGCATTTAAGCCAAGAATCCTATGTGTAGCCTAGTTGTTTCAATCTAGATTTTAGTCAGACGTGTTCCTGCCTGCCTATAGAACTGAAAGGTTGGAACTAAAATATTTATATGAGGGACTGAGATTTCCTTAGGAAAATCTCAGAAGAGGGAAATGTCAGCCTCCTAGAGACTCACATGTCCCTAGGGCATCTCGCCCCGAGAAAAAACCAAGTTCACACAGAAGAAGCCTTGCCAGTTTTGCAGACCTCAGGAATCCACCTCAGATGAGAAGGAAAAGTAGGATTTGGGTTTTCTTTCATATTCTTTTTTTTTTTTTAATGTTTTTATAAAAATTTATTTCTGAGAGACAGTGTGAGCAGGGGAAGGTCAGAGAGAGAGGGAGACACAAAATCCAAAACGGGCTCCAGGCTCCAAGCTAGCTGTCAGCACAGAACCCGACGTGGGACCTGAACACACAAACCGTGAGATCATGACCCGAGCTGAAGTCGAATGCTTAACCGACTGAGTCATCCAGGCGCCCCTCTTTTATGTTCTTTATCCTAGCCCACCAGAGCATGGAAAATGCCAGAACCTCGGAGAAGAACCTCTGTCCATAATTAAATGGTATATTTGAGGTGAGAAACCTCCCTTGCCAGTTGTGTTTCAGGGACTTGAGGGTAGTGAGCATGATGCAGGATGATAAGGTGCTTCCACAATTGAAAGAGACCCCAAGTCATCTTATACAACGTTTGAAGATTCAAGTGCAAATAGTTTAGAAATCCCACAAAATGTGTAATGCTGTTTTGATATATTTCCACTAAAATAAGGTTAAAAGTGAACTATCACTTAAAAGGGATTATTACAATTAATGGAAAATGAGTTTTGTTAAACACCTCATTCTGGGATATACCAGCTAAAGAAGAACAAAAATAATGAGAAAAGATCTTGAATACCTCCGCTTAAGGGCTGGATACTCAGATCTGCCTGGTCATCATTCTGACATAGAAATATCTTGAAGCTCGTGAGAAATGTGTGGTCCCGTGAAGTACAATTGTGAGCTGACAGTCTTCTAACTCAATCACAAGACTGTTTCCCCTGGAATCTGTTGCTGTCATCAAATATTCACCTGTTTGTCAGCATGTGCTTTTTGCTTTTCCTCAACCCACTGATAGAGATATTGATAATTTATAACAATTTAAATCCTAAATTGGTATAACACAAAGGTAAAACACTGCAGACTAGAACTATACGTTAAATCAGCAGACTAGGAACTAAGGACTGTGGAAGAATCAGCCAAATAAACAGTCATGGTTCTTTTTCTATAGGATAAAACATCCCCCACCTGTAAGGGGGTAAATTAAGACAGACTCATGTGAATTTGGAGAGGGAAAGGGAGTTGATAAAAGTTCTGGAGGGTTATAAAGGAATGTTTACCTTAAATTCAATGTTTTAATTGAGGTCTATCTTAATGTTTCTAGCCCTCCAAAGTTCTTTGCTAAAAAAGACATGTGGCATGTTTATACACCATAGTGTTAATATGTGGTGTTTCTGTTTGTATTTTTTCTTCTTTTAAATAGACCACTGGGTGTCATTTTCTCTCCTTCAGCACACTCCAAGACGTAAATAAAAATTAAGGGGCACCTGGGTGGCTCAGTTCGTTAAGCGTCCGACTTGGGCTCAGGTCATGATCTCACAGTTCGTGGGTTTGAGCACCACGTCGGGCTCTGTGCTGACAGCCAGCTCAGAGCCTGGAGCCTGTCTTCAGATTCTATGTCTCCCTCTCTCTCTGACCCTCCCCTGCTCATGCTGCCATCCTCTCTCTCTCTCTCTCTCTCTCTCTCTCTCTCTCTCTCCTCTCTCTACTCTCTCTCTCTCTCTCTCAGAAATAAATAAAACATTTTTTAAAATTTTAAAAAAAGAAATAAAAATTAAAAACTCACAGGCTTACTTTCTGGGATGTTTTCCCTCCTCACAGAAACCATGTAAAGTTGGGACTGACAGACAGCAAAGGGGAGGAAAATGGCAACTTAAATAGGAGATGAGAGATTCATAAGAAGAATGTGGGGAAGATGGGCAGGAGAATGAGGACAAAACATCTAGAGCAGAGTTTCTTAAGCAGGGTTCCACAGAACTCCACTCGGGGTTCCTTGAGAGACTGTGAGAAAAATAACTTATACATGGTTTAGGAAACTTTGTGGAATGCTAGCACGTAGAGTGGTAGACAACAGCCATCATGCAACCTTGCTTGTGATTTCATCGGATGTCTTTTAACCCAGATGGCAGTGTGCAGAAGGCTTGGGTTCACTTGATTGACCAGCTGACCCACAGCCGACCAGCAAATTCTCTCCTGATGTCTGAGCAGCACATCTTGGTGGCTGCCATGTCCCACCTCTCGTGCTGCACGAATGCACTTTCCCATACATGTTCAGGTTACAGATCCTCCGGGTTCCAATTGACCGCTTTCTGTGGAAAAACTTAGAAGCCAGAGATTAATGGGACAAAGTATAGTATGGGCATCCCTCCTCTGTCTATTCCACATACCCATCTCTCTGCTTGCGTCAGTGACTTAAATCAAGGTGTCCCTGTAATCCACATTCCCACAGTAATCCTAGCCTTCTCAAGCCAGAGTTGCTGCGTTTGTCCCCACACTGGTCACAGACAAGGGACTACAGAAAAGCACCCAACAGGATTATCCAAGGTCATCCAGCAGGTATTTTCTCTGCCCCCACTGTTTCAATAATTTTCATTACTTATCACCCATTTCCATATGCCCATCACACACATCTTCACTTGACCTCCTTCCTTTGATCTTTCTGTCCTTTTCCTTTCAGGCCTCCAGCCAACTGGCCAGCCATTTGCCGTTGCTCACTGTTCTGTATATATTCTTACCTAAGACCACTTCTCCTCCCATACAAAATGGGTGACTACTCTGCTCGTTGAGAGTATTTTTCCTTAGAACTGCATTTCAAGGCCTTCCCCAAATGTGGCTGTCTTGTAGCCATCACCCACTTTTGGCTTATACCCACAAATCAAGATGACCTCTCCATAAGCCAAACTTGAGCTTCTTCTCCTCCTTCTATATGGTCATAGGCGCAAGCTGGGAGAGGGACAACTGTTGGGTGACATGAATGCCTGCTTTTCCTAATTGGGCTTGAATGCAGGTGCACCATGTCTATGTTGCTGCAGACTGTTGTTGAGCCTACCTGACTTCATCGACCTGGCAGGTCTGACAGAATCCAACTTATAGTATAGAGTTCTGAATGCATGGTCGCTTGGTTGCTCATAGTCAACTGTTCCACCTCTTTTGGAAAAATCATAAAACACAGGAGTTATGTCTTAAAAAAGTATATAATTCTCTGCAGTGGTAGGGAATGCAAAAGGCAGAAATGTGTCTTTTCACTTTGGAGGAAATGTTCTGACACAAACCAGAACCCAAATCTTTAAAAATTTACCCAAGAGGCAGGACCTTGAATCTTTATAAATTTTATCTCTTTCTGTAGCATATAAATCTTACCTAACACCTCCAGCATGCTAGTCACCTCTTGTTAATCTTGCCTGATCAACATGATGGCATCAATATAATAAATCACTGTAATATTTTGTAGTATGTCCAGACAGTCCACATCTCTTCTGATTACATTATGACAAAGAACAGGAAAGTAAATATAGTGTGAAACAACACTGTAAATGTATTTTATTGTCCATTCTACATGAATATAAACTATTTGCAATAGAAAACAATGCATTTGAGAAAGCAGTGGCTTCATAGTATGTGCCTTAGGCCTTTGTAATCTGCTCCAGCCAGGATACCACATCTGCTACAGCAGCTACAATCAGGGCTTCTACTTGGGTGAGTTTGCTATAGCATAAAGTCATTCTCTAGAGGGGTGCCTGGGTGGCTCAGTCAGTTGGGCATCCGACTCTGGCTCAGGTCATGATCTCATGGTCTGCGAGTTTGAGCCCCATGTCAGGTTCTGTGCTGACAGCTCAGAGCCTGGAGCCTGCTTTGGATTCTGTGTCTCCCTCTCTCTCTGCCTTTCTCCCACTAGCACTCTGTCTCTGTCTCTCTCAAAATAATAAACATTAAAAAAATTCTTTTAAATAATAAAGTCATTCCCCAGAATATATATTTTTTCTTCAGGGACAAAACTTCAGAATTTAGTGGTGATATAATAATGACTACCACCCTTATATCATTAAGATCCTTAAGAATAGAACTAATCTCTCCCATCTCCCTGGAGTGCCATATTGTATTAATTAGTTATATTTTGATTGGAGAGGGGAATGGTGAAGCTTACATCAACCACTGAATAGGCTTATTCCAATTATATATTCAAGGACCTGAGAGGTGGCCATTTCCATTTTACAGTGGACTAGTGTGCTTATCTGATTTTATTGACCTGGTAAATGTTACTGAATCCAACTCATAATATAGAATTCTGGATGCATGGTAATGTGGTGCCCTGTGATCAAGTGTTCTGTCTTTACAAGTCCAGTAAGTTTGGGGGACTCACAGGACCAATAGTTATGCTGCAGATATACCTTTAGCAAGACTCCATTACCTGTTCACTGTAGGCTCTCACTCTAATAAGATCTTTGATAATACTTTGAGGGGGCAGTTATCATATTATCATATTATTCTATCCCTGAAACACAGTGATCTGAGTAAATGACTATAGGTGTTTTAGGAGAAAACATTATAGTCTAAGTCTGCGATGGTGTTGCCTGGTCCTTCCTCCTCAGGAAAAGACTAACCACCTCTTTAGTCATAAGGTTCTAGCTCTGAAAACTGGCTCAAGTTAAGAATTTGGCAAAAGATAATGACTTCTGATTAACGTGGCTCATCCACAGTCTCTTGAATATGCATCCTTACCTTCTTTTGATTGCATATATTAAGCAACACTGTTGTGGGCTGCTAATCTGTGTTACCACTGGGGATACTGTATTCTGTTAATCATCTCTAAGCCTACTTAGCTGCCCCTCCGAACTTGTCCGTCATTACAATAATTGCAATCTCCTTGCTGCAGCTTTGGGACCTCATCATCTGTGTTATTATATTAACAACCCAAGCTTGTGCTCATCTCCAAAGACCTTAGTGAGTGATGTGTTTCCTAAAGCTTCCCATTAAAACTCTGATAGATCTTCTGGCCTCACATGATATATCCATTCTAGCATGTCTACTCCCCTAACTCTTTTAAACTCTTCCTACATTGTTGACCATGCATGCCTTCAACAAGTCTGTAACAAGTCTCCTGATATAACAGATAATCAGAGGATATTTTTCATTATCAAAAAGAATTTTTGTGTGCCCACAACCTAACCATCCTCCTGTTGTTTTGGTGTTTTCAGAAATATTGCAAAATATAGATTGTGTCAGTTAGAAGCTGCATTATGATTACAAGGTTTTTATTTCTGAAATGTCTCATTTAGTTATTTTGTATGCCCTTTTGTTTTATATTTTATTGATATTCGTGTTTTTTCATTATCAAAAAAGAATTTTTGTGTGCCCACAACCTAACCATCCTCCTGTTGTTTTGGTGTTTTCAGAAATATTGCAAAATATAGATTGTGTCAGTTAGAAGCTGCATTATGATTACAAGGTTTTTATTTCTGAAATGTCTCATTTAGTTATTTTGTATGCCCTTTTGTTTTATATTTTATTGATATTCGTGTTTTACAAAAAAGTCTGATGGCCCAGTGTGGAGTATCTTTGAAGACAGAAGGTGAGATGGAAAAGGGAGATTCTAGAGCTAGGCCTATGAACAATTTCCATATAGTTAGTTATGAAGAATTCTAATCCTCTTGGTTGTTTCACTGCACTGGTACATCAAAGCAAACAAAGAATAAATTCTTTTCTTACCAGGGAGGCTAGTTTTCCATGGACTTTACATAAGCTGGTAATCCAAGCTGTCTTGTTCTGTTACATGTTATTTTTGTCAGGCAAGTTAAAGATTTATTTTTTATTTTTTAAGTAATCTCTACACCCACCATGGGGCTCAGAACTACAACCCTGAGATTAAGAGTCTCTTGCTCCACTGGCTGAGTTAACCAGGTGCCCCTGTGGCAAGCAAGGGAAAATGCTACACAGCCTGCAGAAATCTTGAAAAGACTCTTACCTACATGTCACCTCCATTGGGCAAGGAAAGCTGATAATTATCTTAAACACCTTTTGGAGTCTCAAAACAGTAAAGCTTTTGTCAAGAAAAGGTCATACTCATTGAAGAGTCACAAAATCAAGTTACTGAGCAACAAAACATTGCCTAGAAGAAAAAAAGTTACACAGTTGGTGACAAAAATGCCAGTCTATAGTGAGTAAAATAGGAGTCAGCAGGAGAAATTGAAAAGATTTCACTCTTGAAAAAATATGTCACTACAACAATGACATGTCACATAATATCAAATGGAATTTGGTATAATAAACTGAAAAACAAGAGCTTTTCTATCCAAGCTGATGAATAAACAGGTATCACCAATAAATGTCATGCTATATAGCATTTGTAAGATTTGTACATGATGGAAAATTTTAAGAAAGATTTTACTGCTGCAGTAAGTTGCCCAGAACAAACAGAGGTAAAGATATATTTACGAGTTTTTTTTTTTCTTACTTGGAAAAAAATTAAGATGTGTCTTAGAGAAATTACATTGTCTTCTGTCTGATGTGCCCCATCAATGGTTGGCTCTGTGAGAAGGTTTCTTTCTGTAATTGTTAAAGAAGAAGATTCTAACATTGTATCCACACACTGATTTCTTTGCAAGAGGCCAAGATGAAATAAATTACATTCTGGTTGATGCCACAAAAGTAATTAGGTTTATTAAGCAACAATAGGTTTACTTGAAAATATTTAAAACCTTGTACAAACCTGAATAAAGAGCATATACATTTCTTCTGAATGCAGAAAAGAGTTCTCCATATGGTGTTTGAACTAAAATATCTACTGTAGGAGTAATAGGATTTAAAAAAACCAGTAATTGAATTTTGTTGAGTGGTTTGAAGGAGAAGAATGCTATAGAAACTAGTCTACTGAAGAGGTATTTTTCTTCTTGTGAACTGGTTGGACACAACTGAAGGATTCTTGGGCTTAAAAGGGATCTGAATTTTGGGGGAAAAGAATTTCATGTTGCAAAAGAAAGTCTTTTAATGCTTCCACTGCTGCCACAATTTGAGAATATAGGGAGGGAATCAAGTTATATTGAAAACCGCTTAGGAAAAGTGCAAAATAGAAAAATGAACAGTTGTTGTTGTTTTTTTCCCTTTAATACATACGTATGACTGGAATGGCCCTTTCTCTGAACCTCCTGCCCAGCCTGAGAATTTTGAGTGAAGAAAAGAACTCTGTGAGCCACAGACTGACTTAATACTCAAGATGATATTTATTCATTGGCCTTAGATAAGTTCTAGGTTTCTGTGAATAAAGAGTACCCTGCGATTCATTGGAAAGCAATGGAGACTGTGCTGAAGTTTTCCGATTTTGAATGAGTGAACAGGCTTATTCAGTTAGTCACTTAAAAAATAATTTCAAAAATAACACCTTTATGTATATATAAATCTATAAAAGAGCAAGAAACCAGCGCATGTGTGTAATAATTTTGCAACTGCTAGGGTTAAACTAGAGTTAGGATTAAAGTGGACATGATATGTCACTCAGTTAAAAATTATCAAAGGCTTGCATGAAATTTTTTCAGGATATATATTTATTTTATTATATTGCCTATGGTTTAGATAAATTTACTATATTCAACATTGTCAACAAATTTTCATTTTATAACCCACATTACTTAAAGTAACACATATCTTTATTTAAATATTTTGAGAAACTAAATCCTATTTGACTTAAGCTACTTATTTAACACAGGCAAACTATAGCCCACAGGCTAAATTTGGACTATATGAAAACATGTTTTTACCAATAAAGTTTTATTGGAAGACAGCCATGTCCATTTCCTTAAGGATTTTCCATGGCTGATTTTGCTTTACAACAGCAGAATTGAATGGTTGCAACAGAAATCACATGGCTTCCAAAGCCTAAAATAATTATTATCTGGCCCTTTACTGGAAGAGGTTATTGGTCCTTATATAACGGAAGTTTATTATGGTTACCTAAAGAGTCTTTAGATTCCTTGGAAAAGTTAAGAAAAAGCTAAGCTTAACAGTCTGGTTGGTTCTCTCCCACCCCTCAAGAAGTTTGACTATGAAATCATTCTTGGTTTAAATAGAGAAAGACCTGATTAGCAGCTTGAATAATAAAAATTTGGGACACCTGGGTGGCTCAGTCGGTTAAGCATCTGACTTTCAGCTCAGGTAATGAACTCATAGTTTGTGAGTTTGAGCCCCACATAAGGCTGTTTGCTGACAGCTCAGAGCCTGCAGCCTGGTTTAGATTCTGTGTCCCCCTCTCTCTCTGCCCCTTCTCAACTCATGCTCTGTCTCTCTGTCTCTCAAAAATAAATATTTAAAAAATTATTTAAAAATAATAAAATAAAATAAAATAAAAATTTATCCAAAGACATTTAGATCCAAAGTTAAATTTTTTTAAATTCAAGTAAGAAATTTTTATTTGAAGTTTATTTATTTATTTTGAGGGAGGGAGGGAGAGAGAGAGAGAAAACCAGCAGGGGAAGGGCAGAGAGAGAGGGGGAGAGAGAGAATCACAAGCAGGCATCACACTATCAGCACAGAGCTGGATGTGGGGCCTGAACTCACGAATTCTGAAATCATGACCTGAGCCAAAGTCAAGAGTCTAATGCTTAACTAGCTGAGTCACCCAGGTGCCCCTAAAATCAAGTAAGAGATTTAAGAAAAGGAACACTCGAACTTTTCTTTATCAACACTGCTGACTTACATGAAGTTTATTTCCTGTGTGGGTAAGTAGAGCTATAAAAAATAAGCTAATAATTTGACAAAATAAACAGATCCACAGGAAAATACCATTCTGTGCTAAAAAGAACATTGGTAATTATTATAACATTACATCTACTTCCTGATAATCCTAATGCACCCTGAATGATTACTCTAATAATTTTTATGCAGAGGTTCACAGGGAGCCCAAAATTATTTTGATAGTTCCTCCAGGGTAGCAAGATTGAGAAAGGCTGCTCTAGAGATTGTGGAAGTACAGTGGAAGAGACCCAGAGAATAAGCTGGCTGTGAGTGGGATCCCCTCCTATGATCTGAGGATCATTATTGATAAATCGCCTGCCTCCCAGGAAATAGGTAGGCTTCCCTGTTACAAGTGCAAAAATTGTAGACACAGGAGATGGACACATGTGAGATAGAGGTAGGAAGAAAGAACCTCACCATTCTACCGCAATAAATCTGACAGAAGCAGTTCAGAATGTTTCTAAGAGTGGCACCTTGTAGCAGGACTTCATCTCTCCCACTACAGAAAGAAGGAATCATTCCCTTGAGTAGGAGAGAGAATGGGGCAAATTATGAAGTATAATGGAAAGGGTCCAAGTGCTAATTCCTCCATCTTCATGTAGATGTAGAAATGGAAACTTCACGAAGTTTCCAGAGCTTCCCCCCACCACCTCCATGCAATACAGTTCACCTTTGAACAATACAGGGGCTAGGGACAGTGAACCCCCTGTGCAGTGAAAAATATGTGTATAAATTTTGACTCCGCAAAAGCCTAATAGCCTACTGTTGACTGAAAGCCTTTCTGATAAATAATTGTTTAACACATATTTTGTATGTCATATGCATTATATACTATATTCTTACAATAAAACTAAAATAAAGAAAATTTATTAAAATCATAAGGAAGAGAAAATACATTTATATGCTGTATTTAAAAAATCATTTAAGTATATAAGTTATATAACTATATATAAGCATATAATTGGACCTGCACCTTTCAAACCTGTGTTTTTCAAGGGTCAACTGTACTTTCTTCTGAGTACTGGCCACATGGGTAGGTCATTTGTAATTAAGGGCTGAAGAGTATCATATTGTATCATTATTTTCTTACTGGGCAAAACCAGAGATAGTGGCTTAACTCCTCAGGGCTGATACCAGTCAGGACATTGTCCAATGAATGCAAATTAAAAATACTTACTCTGCTATAGAATAAGTTTATCTTGAAGCATATTTGCTTGCTTTGTTTCACTGGAGACTGAACTAGTTTCTTAGAAAAAATAGAACAGAGAAAATAATAAGAGAGAAAGCGAGCTGGTAAATTTTGGAAGCAGATCCCAGATTTTTAACAATGCCAAAAAGAAGGGAAGGCATGTAATTTGTAAAGTACCCTTAGGGCCCTAAAACATGATTAGTCAAACACATAGAAAACATTTCAAACCTTTTCTTAATTGTAACAGATGGTTGAGCAATACATTTCTATTTCAAGCTAAAGGATGTTCTGCAAATATATCTGGCTGGAGCCCAGGCTAGCCAGGGTAGTATTTCATTGCTTACAGAAGTTTGTGTGTGTAGTAGTGAACTGTTAGAATTGCTCCCACTAGCTGTCTGGGTGAAACTATCATTATTGAAATAGCAACCCTTATGTAATAAAATTTCAAACATGAAGGAATTAAGCCTTCCATATTCTTCTCATTTTAGATATTAAAAAACAATAACGCAAACAAATGAAAACTAAGATTTAGATTGGCTAAGTGAAATCCTCCAAACCACAAAGCTAATTAATTGCAACGCTGGAACCCAAACTGGAAACACCTCGTTTTTAGTCAAGTGCTATTGCCACTCACCATCATACATGTGATGGCATCGGTAGTAATGAATGTCAAAGAGATGAAGAAACAACTCATCCAAAGTCATACAGCTAGTCCCCAGAAAATTTTATGTACATCCATGTCTTCTCACTTCTGCTTCTAGGATTTCTGATGCTAGACCCCATATGACAGCTTATAAAATAATTCCCAGGGCTCTCCATTCTCTACATGGGAGAAAGAGAAGAACACCAACTTTGGAATTAAGCAGACCAAATCCTTTTTTAAAAATTATTTTAATTTGAGTATAGTTGACATACAACATTACATCAGTTTCAGGTGATTCATCTTCTCTATGTGTTATGCTATGTTCATCACAGTGTAGCTACCATTTGTCACCATACAACACTATATCATTGACTATATTCCCTATGCTGTGCCTTTTATTCCCATAATTTACTCCCATTCCATAACTAGAAGCCTGTATCTCCCTCTCCCCTTCACCCATTTTGCCTATTCCCCTACACTCCCTCTCCTCTGGCAACCGTGAGTTTCTTCTATTTACAGGTCTAGTTTTGCTTTTTGTTTGTTTATTTATTTGTTTTTTTTAAGTTTATTTATTTATTTTGAGAGAGAGAAAGAGAGCACAGGAGGGGCAGAGAGAGAGAATCTCAAGTAAGCTCTGCAGAGTCAATGCAGAGTCCGAAGCAGGGCTCAGTCTCACGAAGCATGAGATCATGACTTGAGCTGAAATCAAGAGTCAGATGTTTAACCAACTGAGCCACCTAAATGCCCCTATTTATTTATTTTTTTAGATTTTACATATTAGTGAAATCAAATGGTATTCTAAAATAAACCTAAATTTTAATCTCAACACTATCACTTGCTAGCTATGTGCACCTTGGCACTACACAAGTCTCATTAAGTATCACATTATCAGTTAATCATGCATAAAGTGGAGACATTAACACCAACATGTTAAAGTTGATATGAGTTCTAACTAAGAAGGTGTATAAAATACCTAGCACAGTGTCTGTCATGTATCAAGTACTCAGTAGATATTAGGTGGGTCCATTTTCCTCTATGCTGATATAAAAATGTTGATATTCCTTATCCAATTATTGCCACTATGCCTTTAATTTGAAGTGGAGAGAAGAAAATCTTCTATTCTATACAAACCACCTCATCCACCTACTTATATTTTTAAGTCAGTTTGGGGGGGGGTGAAATAGGAAGAGGGAGTAAAAAGGAAGGTTAAAGGGGTGTATTCAGAAGATTTGCACCCGTCCACAAGTGAATTGAAACATCAGAAAATATATAGGCCTTGAACTCTGGTGCCATCTGTTTCAGCCCCTGTAATTAGCTGTGATTTATGATACAACCTGTTCTTCTTAGGAAGTCTTTCAAACATCAACTGTACCCGGAGCCTTGTAACAGAAATTCACTTCATCTCCTTACTGTCCACCCACTCATAGATCTGGAAGAAATATAGGTCTCATCCTCCAGTCAGATGTGAAGCCCTGTGGAGAGAATAAATAGCAATAAGAAGACATGTAGACTGGGTCCCTTTGGCAAAGTTAGGAGAAGCTGGCTCTTATTATGGGTATCCTGAAGTTGAATGTCTTTAACCTGCTACCACCTTGCATCAGGAAGTCAAAAGGCAATCAAATCCTGACCTAGTGAAGTCATCATTATTACTCCCATTTTAGGGAAATTAACTGACCCAGACACTTTATAGAGGTTTATGTATTGACCAAGTTCACATAGCTTGCAAGTGACAAAATCACTTTAAATACTTTAAACAAAAGAGGGTCCAGATGGGTCATCAGAGCAAGGGTTACAGAGAAGGTAAAGGAATTAGAGTCAAATAACCCAGGAACAGAAGTGGTAGCCCCTGCCTACAATGGGGCTTTAACTTCTCTCAGACTGGTGGGACTAGTGAACAGACATGATGAATACCAGCAATGTTGCCAAAAAGCAAGTAAAGAGTACCCTCAGCAGGGATTCCTTCTTGGGCATTGAGAATGTGGGCCTTTGCACAAGGCAGTTTACTCTACGTGGAACACTCCCATCTCTTCTTAAAGGGACCTGAGATATAAACAAAAATATGAATGATACTGAAGTGTTTTATTTCTGTTCCACTGAAGAAAAGATATTGAAGTTCTCCCAATTAATGTTCACAGAGATCATCAATATATATCAGACTGTAGTCAAAACCTTCATGGCTTAAAGCAGCACAAATTATGGTCCTAAACATCTGAGGCCAGACATGGGTCTCACTGGGCTACAGTCAAGTTGTCTTCAGAGCTGCATTCCCTGTGAAACCCTCAGGGATGATCTGTTTCCTTACTTTTCCTACTTCCTAAGGGCCACCTGCCATCCTCACCTTAGTGTCTCTTCTTCCATCTCCATAGTCCATCACTCTGACTCCATTTTCATCA
The DNA here is from genome assembly GCA_017311185.1 of Proteles cristata cristata. Taxonomy (NCBI): domain Eukaryota; kingdom Metazoa; phylum Chordata; class Mammalia; order Carnivora; family Hyaenidae; genus Proteles; species Proteles cristata. The sequence goes on from JAESUZ010003924.1 coordinate 79,673, forward strand.
TCACACTCCCTCTCCCTGCTATCAATTATTTTTCTTCCCTATTAACAGGACCCTTGTTACTATCCTGAACCTACATGAGTAATCCAGGATAATCTCCTCATTGCAAAATTCTTAATTCACTGACATTTTCAGAGTCCCTTTTACCATGTAACATATTTGTACATGGGGGCATCTTTGAGGGGGCATTATTCTATTTACCAAACAGGTCATTATAGCATGTTTCTCCTGATATCCCATGTTGGAAATTTCAAAAGTAGCAGTGACTCCTCCCTCTCATTCTTTCTCATATCCAACCTCTAAAACATCTAAAAAATTTCCTGTCTCTATCTCATTTGCATCCTAAATTCAGGCTCTTTTAACTTTTTGCCTGGATTGTTTTAAAGGCATCCAAACCCAATGTTATGCCAACAATTTCTCTCTCCCCCAATCCATTTTGCAAAGTTCTTCCAGTTATAACTTAACACAAAATTATGTGACAGACCTTTGTTTAAGGTCATAACCACGCATCATATAACAGGATAAAATCCATACACCTCAATTTGGCAATCAAAATCCCTTCAATATCTTACTGCAGACTTCTTCCAATCCCTTTTATATGCATTACATCCCAACCACACAAAAATTTGCACAAATTTCCCAGTGAGATCTGTGGACACTTGAGGATACTTTTACTTTACTCATTTTATTGCTGAGTGCACTTAACCTTTTTCTTTACCTAGTGGGATTCAAATCAGCCCTTTAATACACCCTTGAAATTCACCTTGTCAATTCCACCTTTTCTCCAAATGTTATACCCTACCAAATTAGTCATTACCATGTATGCCCCCAACAATCCCTATTTCTTTTTTATTATTGCATCTATGGCATTGTTTTTTATTACTTGTTATTGTTGTATGCCATTTCCCAAACTAGGAGCTCACTGAAGAAGGCAGCGACTGAGTTTCTTTTCTGACCCAGTGCTTAATCCGCCCCTAACTCATGGTTCAATAACTTTTCATTTTGAGTAAAACTGGGACTCAGACTGGCACTTTGCAGAGCAATGGATTACTGACACCTGGGAATCAACTTAACTAGCATTGATATGCATTTTCAATTTTGGTTGGGGTAGATTGACAAATAAGAAGAAAGAAAGAACAGTTTCTTACATTTACTTTTTTTTTTTTACACTGATGTTTGGAGAGATAAAATGAGAAGATGGAAGACAGGATACTCCTGTTCTGATCCATCCTAAGAGCTAGATCTGATCTGGATAGAAAGAGCAACAACAGGAAAAAAGCTATAGGGATTACAAGAAGTAATCTTGTAAAACTTCAGAGAAGAAGTGCTATTCTAAGGTCCCCAGAACAGAATTTGACAGAAGTAGGTGCAGAGTACTTGTCCTACCCTACCACAGTCTGTAGGATGAGAGGTGTTGGAACAGTGACCTATGAAAACTCTCTGTTAGGCTGAACTAATAGAGGAAAATTATGGCACCCAGAACAATCTTCACTCTTACTGAAAGTCTAAGTGGTTGTGCAGGTGCAGAGGACCTTCTCTCAAGAGGTTCTTGGTCATCAGAACTTTGGCAAATATATCAGAGCAGAAGAACATAAAAAAATTTAGTCAGAGCTCATATAAACTCCCTTTTAGGGCTTCCCAGAAATAGTTGTGTTTATTCTAGAAGAATCAAGCAGACTGAGTTTTGGCCATTGTGTGGATTAGAACTTTGAGTCATGAGAAGATTAGTGTCAAAGTTCATGCAGCCTTACACTTACTCAAAGCTGGTGAGACTTCAGGTCATGCAGGTTATATAAAAGATTTAACGAATGAGTCAATAATAAATACATGATAGGATAGAGGTCGGAGTTTTTTCACTATTACCGAAATGCAGGTTTTATTTTCAGTACCAGGTCTATCCTTTGTAGGAAATTATGAACTCATGTCACTGAAGGTCTGTTTCAGATAGTAGCTAATTACCTTAAAAGCTTAATTCAGTCACTGTTACATATTCTAGGTTTGATTCCTGAGCCTTCGTCCTCACCTAGAATCAACCACAAGAGTATACACTTTTTTCATCCATGAAACAATAGTATCAGTGAACTACTATTTATCCACTACATGGCATAAAGGAAGGCTAGATATGTAATATGACTTTTACTAGGAGATGAAAGCATGGTGATCTACTTAGCCTTGGTGTTAACTAGGGGGAAAACAAAATAGTATACAGAGTTAAAAAAATAAATGGAACATTAATATAGTGTATTCTGTTGTGCAAGTGCCTATGAGATGTGAAGTTGAAATATTGTCTAACATTTTGCCAGTAGGGAGAAAAAATAACAGCAGATGGGCCAAGCAGAAGGCAGAACGAAATCATTTTCTATTCTTTTCAATGTAGTTTTTTCAGTTTCATTACAGATAGGACTGTGATAGATAATTCTATATCAGAAGACATGCATCAGCTAGCCTTGCAGTTATATTACACATGTGTTTCTTTGAGGGCTACTTTCCCTAGTAAGATATTAGAATTAAGGTCTTTTCTGGGAGGGATGGTTAAAATAAGGGATCCATGAGGAGTACAAAAATTATGCAAAGATGGTAATAATGGAGAGGCTTCTACTAGGAGGCTGAATTTTGTGATGCCACTACCCTGCATTTAATATTGACTGATTTTACCCATGAAGATGTTTATTAGTCATCATGCACTACTGTGATCTTGTTCAATTTGTCATCAGGAGCAAAGTGGTATAACAGCAAAGGCAACAGATGTTGGGGATGACAAGCCAAATTATTGGAAACTCAGCCAATAATTTCCCCTCAAAAGTAAATGGTTTGACTTTATAATCTCCTGAATTCATTTCTTTCATGAGCAGCCCATGCGTTTGCATTGTTGAATTGGAATGCCATCTGTTTCCTGGATGCAGATAACCTTGGTTCCTGCCCCACATGATAAGTCCACCCATCACAGTTCAACTAGCATTCTCTTGTCATTGCAAACCACTTCTTCCAACTGCAGCATTCTCCGGCAGGACTACAACTGGAAGACTAATAACATTCCCCCAGGAAATTGGCATGTTTTAGCAGACCCGCTTCACATCCAAAGCTTTGAATCACGCATTGTCCAGCCCATTTTTAAAATGCATTTGTAATGGTAGCAAAGCATGTTTATAAAAAGTCTCTGCAACACACTCATTCTTTAGTAATGGAAACTAGTTTTATGTAAATAATACCTTATACTGAATTGCTGAATTGCTATTGGCAAAATATATATTCATATTGATTATAACAATCCTGTGATTATTATTTATGATTTACAGAGGAGACCTTGAGGGTGCCTTTCTTTCTTTCTTTCTTTCTTTCTTTCTTTCAGAGAAAGAGAATGGGGAAGAGGGGCAGAAGGAGAAAGAGAGAGAATCTCAAGCAGGCTCCATGGTACCATGTCCCTGGGATCATGATCTGAGCCAAAATCAAGAGTTGGATGTTCAATCGATTGAGACACCCAGATGCCCTATTTATCAAGTCATATTGAGAACTTCCTGGGTATTGGATAGGAAAGGCACTAAGGGTATAGCTTATCAATATAATTGGTATAGATTCTATCTCCATGAGTTTTCAATTTAGTAGAGAAGACAGGACTTAAATGCTTTATATTGCTAATTATGACACATTCTATGAAGAAAATAAAGGGTATGATCATAGATAACAACGAGATGCTTTAATATAGATGAGAAGGTCAGGAAAGCCTTCTCTGAAGAAGGGACATTGAAGGTGACACCACAGAGATGATTGGGAGTTACCTGGGCAAAAAATACAGGGAAGACTGGGCTAGGCAGGCCTTTGGGAAGGCTTCCGTTCGGAAAGATGTTAACCCTTTCCAAGAATGGATGAGAGACAAGTGAACTGGCTTAAACGTAAACCAAAGGAAAAGTGGCATGAGGAAAAACAAAGTGGGAAACGGGGGACATATTTGGGGTCACATTAAAGATCTGCCTGACTTGCCCAATATCACACAAATAGATATTGCCCAATATCACTGAGACTACATGCTGTCTCTTGATTTCTGTTCTATTTCTCTTTACCTCTTTATGGTGTTTTCTTCATTAAAGAAAGAAATGAGATACTCATATAGGATCATAGACGTGCATAGGTGAACAGATGCTGCTATGGAAACAAACAAAACAATAAAGCAACCTGTTGCTCCTTTAGGTTTGTTCCCTTAAAATGTGTTTTGTTGTTTTTGTTTGGTTTGGTGGAGTACTTTGGTTGGTCATGTGATGATGCATTGGTGAATACACTTGTTTTCCAAATTAATCATGGGTAAAATGGTTATTTTACACGAGCAGCTTTGTGTCATTGTTACTCTTAGCCAGATAGTTCATTTCTTTGGGGACAAGTTCCCTTGCCTGTAAGAAGAGAAGGCTGAGAAAAGTTCCTAAGAAGCCTTTATCAATTGCTCCTAGCAATTATCTGCCAAACAAAGGGTAATCAGCCTTAAGATAAAATTTCCCTGGAGATAACAGAGTGGAACATAAACCCTAGATGAAATCATTGAGCCTTTGTATCAGTCAATGTCAAAACTTGTTCTAACTCTCTGCTTTCTGTAATGGGAATTAAGAAAATAACAATGAAGGCATTTCAAATTAAGCTTATGGAAGTGGATTTGTCTACAGTTGAAACCATCAGTGTATATATCTTTTCTATTTTTCATAAATTCAAGGCTGTATTACATGTGTTCTAGTATATTCTGGCCTTATTAGCACAAATTTCAAAAGCATATTGTTTTGATCATTTCCAGAGTGCAAAATTTTATTCTAGGCAAAGATGAATGAAGTGGGCTCTTTTTCCCAGAGTTGCAAACAAATATGAAAGGGAACAAATGAAATTTACAAATGCCAGTTATCCAAAGCAGAATACATATGTATTATGAGCATATATAAGATATGTTGCCTAGTAATCCTACTTATGTCCTGCACCCTGTTTCTCCCCTTCCAAGTGTTTTTTAATTGTTTAAATTATTTAATAAGTCAAATACTGACCTTAACTGAGCCAGCAGATATTTTTAGGGAAAGGTACTTTCTTTATATGATACATACATGTGTACATTTAGACTCTCAAAATTATAATATTCAGTTTCCTTTTTCCCCCCTATACATTGTAATTCTCTATATTAACTGTAGTGAGTTGAATAGTGTGCTCTAAAAATAAAATTAAGGGCATTGGATGGCTTACTTGATTGAGCATCCAACTCTTGATTTTGGCTCAGGTCATGATTCCAGGATCGTGGGATCGAGACCCATGCTGGGCTCTGTGCTGAATGGGGAATTGCTTAAGATTCTCTCTCTCTCTCTCCCTCTCTCTCTCTCTGTCCCTCTGCCCTTTTCCCCAATTTGCACGTTCTCTATATATAAAGAATAAAAATAAAAATAAATAAAAACAAAAAATAAAAATAAAATCAATGTACACCATAACTCAGAATGTAACCTCATTTGGAGATAGAATCTTTTTAGGTATGATCAAGGTAAGGACTAAAATGAGAGAGTGGTTGTTGAGCTATGTTTCTCACCTAAGAAGACATTTTTAAAAATGAGAATCCTTCTGGACTGTGGGTGGAAGATGAGCTGAAGAGCAACCGGAGAGATGCCACTGAAGGAAGTCTCTAAGGTGAAATTCTGAACTCACGTCCAATTAGCATTAAGACAGAGGGTAACAGGAGACCCTCAACGTGTTTGGTAGCCCAGTAATAGAGGAGAGCTAGACTATCACCTTCAAAAATAACAATAATTGTAATAAAGCCGGAACCCTGGGAGACCATAGCAGGGGTTTCCCAGCCTACCATGAAATAGGCACTGTAGAGCTGGTTGTCTAGGATTTTGGTACTAAATTACCTAAAGCGGCCCCACCTATATCCTATGTCCCCAGGGAGGCCGCACACCTTCCAGCCCCTGAGATTGACAAGGAAGTTAACTGGTAATCAACAGCCATAGACCTTCTATGAGGTTTCCTAGATGCAGCATATTCCTCCCAAATGCAAACATGAACACCGTAGCAGATACTAGATGAAGGAATGAAAATGGCCAAAGACCAGACAGGAGTCTGCAGTTCATTGATGTGGGTCTGCGTTCCGTATTTGCTTTTCCTGTTATCCTGACGCCATGTAGCCGCCTTACCCTACACCCAACATTCCCCCTGCATTGAGATGCAGTTGCAGGAAGAAGTGGAAGGGAGGAAATAACAGTTTGAGGGAATCACACTGAAATGATTAAAAGCAAACCTGAATTTATTGGTTTTGCTAGAATGGCCCAAATCAAGTTTCTGGGCCATCAAATTAAACAGTAACTTAAAATAGAGATTAAATTTAATTATAGACATGACACCTAATCTCTCTATTTTGTTATCCAAAGTCTGTGGACTTCGTAATTGTGCTACTATACAACAAAGAGTAAATTAGTTGTAAGAAAGCAAATATATTTATTTGTTATAAATAGCCTTACCCAGCTATAAAATTGTAAGTGGGTAAAAAATAACTCTGTCTCTGTATATCCTCTAACAACACATATTCTGTATGATTTTACCTCTTTTCCAATATGTAATAATACACAATATTCTATAAGCAGTTCTTTACACAGACCTGTTTTCTTTTTCTCACTTTCCAAGGTGATATTATTACAAGCAGAACTTTAACAAAGCCATACACAGCAGATTTCATAAAAGGAAAAAATAGAAACACCCTAAACATTTAAGCATAGGCTAATCAAGTAAATTATGATATATTGTGAATTGCTGTCAGTTACCAAAAGTCAGAATTTCAAAAAATATTTAATACTGGGGAAAAAACACTCAGGTTACATCAATCTGGTAATGATATGGGAAGTTAATCATATAATATACTCTGCTACTTTTAATTTTAGTGCATTTATTTGTTTCTCATCTGGGGAAAAGACATTTGTTCTTCATCCGTACATAAATGTCACCTCTTCACTGATTATCACTCAAAATTAATCAAAATCATCCTCCTTTGTGCTTCATCTATGCTCTGCACTTAGATTTCATTACACTGGTGGCTTGTCTTATTTCGAATCTTGCTATGTCCTCCTTATCTTTGTATCACCAACCACCAGTGTTAAGATGAACCCAGTTAGCTGCTCAGTCCTTGTTTGTTGAATGCATAAAAAAGATACAGGACCCTGAGTTTAGATCATATCTGCAAAACAAGATTTTTGGTTAATTGAGACATTTACACTCTAAATGGGAATTGTCAATATTGATAAACACTAAAAAGAAGAGGCAAAAGAAAAGAAAAACTGACATTGATTTCAGAATTTGCACGCAAATTTATTGAACATTCATAAAATGAATGCTTCATGAAATGGCGTGGAAACTCTGAACATATATTTGAAGGAGGGTATCTTTTTTCCTTGGATTCTGTTAGGAAGTCAGTTGATCAATTAGAAAGCTGTCACGCGGCAATTTATCTTAAAACTAGACTGGTCTTATCAGCAAATTGTTTGATTAGCATTGAAGTCACAAGACTGTGTTTCATTTGAATTGCTTTTCCTTTGTTAATTTTCCAGAGGGAATGGGAGGTATAGCTCCAGCGTAGAGCATTTGACTGCAAAGAGGAGGAAATTAGCCAAAATGAAGAAGAAATTGTATAAAGAAACAAAGTATGGACTAATCATTGAAACTCCAAATGCCACTTATTTCTGTTATTTATCAAGAATTCAAACTGGGCTTTCATTAATATTATACCTCAAAACTCTAATTGTAAATCTATAATTGACTAATATGATAAACAGTCTGGGACATAGTTCTGATTTCCAATATCCAGTACTTTTAGGTATCTCGAGCTCTATTTGTGGTAATTGGTAGTTTAAATTTCTGCTAATAATGGAATGCTTATGAGATCTTGACTGAGTCTTTCAGTATTTGTCATGGATATAACTAAAAAACTCTCTGAAGTTCTTACCTTAGACAGGATTGAGGTATTCTGTAGATTGGCTTTACAGAAAACTGACAAAGCATTAAGGGTTGACAGATCCTCCCTCCCTGGCCCCTCAAATCCCTATCATGCAAATTAATGGTCTGCTCACTTATAACTAACTAGTAGTGTGAACCAGCCGTACTCTAGGACTTTCAGGGGAAATCTGAAGTAGATGAACCAATAATCTGGGACATTTAGAGCCAGAATTTATTTCTGCTTGATTTTATGCCCTTGTGCTCATCTGCTGAGTGACAATTTAGAAGTACCTCGAAGAATGAGACCCAGCAGTACTTCCGTTTGAGCACGAGTCCAGCCTCTGGATCGATGATCTATTGCAATCTCACTAGCTGTTTTGGGTTTTGAACTTATTAACTCTGACGTGCGTTGCCTTTTAGGTTCCTGCTGCCTCCATGAAAGTATGGAATCCTAGACCAGAACTATAGCCATTATGTAACCCAGGGGTTCTTAATAGGAATAGTAGCACTTTCTAGGGAGCACTGAGAAATTTGTGGGTGCATGTTTTGGTTGTTGCAATTACTGAGAATCTGACTGGTATGTAGTGTGGGAGTCAGAGATGCCCTGTAATGTGTGGGATAGCTACCCAAAATGAAAACTTATCTCACAGCCTAGGTGATTTGCAAGTATCCTTTGAAGATCAGTGGTTCTCAAACTTCAGCCTGCATCACGATCTCACGGTTCATGAGATGGAGCCCCACATGAAGTTCTGTGCTGACAGCACAGAGCTTGCGTAGGATTCTCTCTCTCTCCATCTCCCTGTGCCACTCCCCCACTCACCTTCTCTCCCTCTCTCAAAATAAATTAAAAAATCCCTATTTTTATGGTCTAAATTTTTGCTTAAACATCAGAATCACCTGGAGGGCTTATTAAAGTACAGAGTGGTAGTCCCTCCCCCCAGTTTTGATTCAGTGTGCCTAGAATGGGGCCAGATAATTTGCATTTCTAACAAGTTCATAGGCGATGCTGATGCTGATCGTCCAGGGACCACACTTTGAGACCTAAGCTCTTGTTAGATAGTCTTGTAGGTAAAAAATCTATTTATAGTTCTGACTCAGAAAACTAGATTCATTTTACATATAAATAGCTATTTTGGGGGCACCTGGATAGCTCAGTTGGTTAAGCATCCAACTTCAGCTGGGGTCATGATCTCACAGTTTCTGGGTTTGACCCCCGCATCGGGCTCTGTGCTGACAGCTCAGAGCCTGGAGCCTGCTTGGGATACTGTGTTTCCCTCTCTCTCTGCCCTTCCCCTGCTTGCTCTCTCTCTCTCTCTCTCTCTCTCTCTTTCTCAAAAATAAATAAACAATAAAAATTTTTAAATAGCTATTGTTGCATGGTTTAATATACACTAAATATTTTAGTACTACAACTATCATATAACTTAAGAGATTTGAATTTTGTTGTATTTAGGCTTTCACAAGAATTGTTTAACATTTCAGAAAATTCTATTACCCAAAAGTAGTCATCACCAATGCCAGTGTCAGCAGCAGTACCACATACCTCTACCAGGCTGCATCTCTAGTTTTTGCATGTAAATACGTAACAAAGGATATTTGAAATTTCTTTAACAAAACTTAGAACTAAATATTACTAAATCAGTAAAGAGATCTGAAAATCAGAGATTTCTCCATATTTCATCAATATATTCTTTCAAAATATTTATAAACACCCTAGGGCAGCACAGATGTAAAACAGCCAACCTATTATAACACAGATGTAAAATTTACATATTAAAATCATTAATTTGTTTTGAGTATGCCAGTTGGTTTTTAATCTTTTATTTTATTTTATTTTTTATTTGAGAGAGAGAGAGAGAGAGCATGAGCAGGGTAGTAGCACAGAGAGAAAGAGAGACAGAATCTTAAGCAGGCTCCATGGTCAGCACAGAGCCCCAAGCGGGGCTCAAACCCACAAGGTTGAGAGCATGACCTAAACTGAAATCATGAGTTGGACACTCAACCGGATGAGTCCCCCAGGTGCCTCAGTTGGTTTTTGATCTTATTCTAATATTGTTCTCAGCAGTCTATTATACATCTTCTCTACATCCTCTTCATTACTGTTTACTTTCCCAGTCCATCTTCTACTCCCTACCATATGTCAAAGATACAGTCTAAGGTCCTTTCAAGTATTACAGACCCATGGAAAGATTTCAACATAGGGCACTTTTTTTCTCTTGTTACCTTTTCCCATGTCATAAAATAATTATCTGGATATTACACTTGAAAACACTTGGATATTGCACTTTATTTGCAATTATAATATATGCCCTTGTATCTACTTCTTCATCTCTACTTTGTCTTGGCATATTAGCTTGTTTTCAGTTAAGGTTACTTCTCTTCTTTTTCTACCATATACAAATAAGTCTGATCTTTTTTCTAATTGACTCTGAGTCTATTTTTCTTATTTAAATATGCACCCTTGTCTTTTATTTTACTATACTTCTTCTGTGGAATGTTTCCAGACCACCTGACATTAACTAAATTCAAATATTCATCTTAGGGAAGTGCAGTTTTCTGACCACTTCAATGGCTCCTTTGGTAAGGCCATAACTGAACATTTCCCTATTGAAATATACGTATTATTTTATTATAAGCTACTTTCTTTTAAATTCATCTTTATATATAGTTAGGGTATTATACCTATTTTGCTGGTAATTGTACCTATAGTAGATTATATTACATATAAACTTCATTTCAGGGTAATAAAGAAGGCATTAGAAAAGAGATGTTGGCCCTGGTTGAACTGAGAACCAGTGATCTAGTCCAATCTCTTTGGTTATTTTTTGTGTAAATTAGGTTCATAGTGAAAAATTTAAACATATTTACCAAAGAACCCACAGCTATTTAGAGAAAATGACTCTTCTAAAATCTGACTGTACTAATTTCAAATCCAATGATCCTAAAACTAGAATAAAAGTAATGTAATTGTTTTGTTCTTTTCCTTACTTCAATGTAAGAAGTAAGTAAGAATTTGAGTACAGAGATTAATATAATTTCTGATCATGGATTATAACAGCAACTGGATTTTTGTTGTGGCTTCAGGTATAATTTTTCTATGGCAAATTTCACTTATTAGTTTTCTCCACCTGAAATCTATAAATCCACAGGCTCTTGTTTTACTCAAAGAAATTGTGTTGTAGATGATCCCTTTTTCATTATACCATACCTTTGCTCTGCCTTCAAATGCTAAGAAATTGGTTCAGGCAGCATTTTGAAAGGGATACATTTCCCAGGAAAAGGCACAGAAATGGAGGCAATCATCTTCAACTGACAGAAAACAGTGGTGAACTCAAAAGGGCTGAGAACTTAATCAATACTAAATCAGCCTAAGCACAATGAAGTACCAGATTATTAGATAGCAGCTTCAAAAATGCAATACTTACAATCCAGGAGAAGCCTGGGAGCTTTGAAAGCTTGGCTCAGCATTTTTTAAGCACTCCCAATGCACACATTGTGGATTGCTGAGAGTTGGTCAAAAGTTTACTACCACCAAATGCAATAATTGAATATGTCTTTGTGTGTGACCTGAAGAAATGAATCATTTTCACCAGCTTATATTTTTGTAAACTTATTACCTTAGCCTTCTATAGAATCAATGCCACTGAACTGGTTTTATTGCTGTTATTATTGTTATTGTTGTTTTATGGTCATAGGGTTTTTTTTTTCTATGTAGGCCTCAGCAATAAGGTCATTATTAGAAGCAGCAATATGAAATTAGTGTAAGAAAAAGCTTTCATTATTCTAAGAAACCACATGATTTAGTTTTCTTATCTCTGATCACAAGAAATATGTAACACATCTAGTCTCTCCTTTCATCTTTTCTGCCAGAAAACTCAGAATGCAACTTGAAATACAACTATAGCAAATATTTAGGCTTTCCCTATAGACATATTTATCTCTTATTTCCCACTCCTCTAATTGTTTTTTATGTGATTATAATTTCACAGAATTAATTATTGTTGTAGTATACCTTAAATCTTTCATTGAATGCTGTGGAGGTGTAGACAAATAGATTTGAATAAACAGGGTCAAAATGCTTGTCCCACAGGCAACCACTTTGATTCTGATAATGCAAGAGTTTAGTTTCTTTTTTAAGTTTCCACTTATCTTAAACCTGAGAGAAATAGATATGCTGTCTTATGCTGAATACCTGAGAGCATTTGCTTGGAGCATTCAGAAGGGATAACTAAGGAAGAAACATTAGGTAATAGAATAGATTTTGTATCTAATGAAAGACCGTTCTCAAACAAAATTAAATAAGTTCACGAAGCTATCTTAGTGCATAGCTTGACACAGTAAGAACAGTGAGCACACCACCTGCTTGTGTCCCACCAGGGGAAAGGAGAGGCAAAGGGGTAAGGGCATCCTGGAATTAGTAAGCTTATAAGTGAGCCAACATTGCATCTAACTCTTATGACCTTGGCTCTGAAATTTCGTAAATCTTTTAAGGAAAGTAAAGGCTGTCATGAGAGAAAAATAACATGATAGTTAATGGAAGTGTTTCTAAAGAATAACATGTAAATAGAGTCTAGGAGGTAAATCCAGCCAGCCAGGTGAAGAGTGGGCAGTGGAGAATGTTCCAAGCAGAGGACAGAGGTTGCAAAGTAGGAGAGCACTTGATGCATTGAAGAATAGGAAAGACCAGGATGGCTGAAATATAATGAACAAGAGTAAAAGCAGTGTAACACTAAGTTGAAGAACTGGTCATGGGGAGGGTTGAAACAGGGCAAAATAATCTGATTTGCATTTTTATTTATTTAAGTTAATTTATTTATTTTGAGAGAGAGAGAGCATGCATGGGAGAGAGGGAGAAGAGAGAATCCCAAGCAGGCTCCACACTGTCAGCATGGAGCCCAATGTGGAACTCAAGCTCATTAACCCTAAGATCATGACCTGAGCTGAAACCAAGAGTTGGATCCTTAACCATCTGAGCCAACCAGGCACCCCTTTGTGTATTTATGTATGTGTGTATGTATGTATATATGTATTTATTGAGAGGGAGAGAGCACACAAATTTGCAGGGTGAAGATGCAGAAGGAGAGGGAGAGAGAGAATCTTAAGCAGGCTCCATGAAGCAGGCTCCAGGCACAGCATGGAGCCTGACACAAGGCACAATCTCATGACCATGAGATCATAACCTGAGCTGAAATCAAGAGTCAGATGCTTAAGGGGTGCCTGGGTGGCTCAGTCGGTGGCACGTCCGACTTCAGCTCACGTCATGATCTCGCAGTCTGTGGATTCAAGCTCCACATCAGGCTCTGTGCTGACAGCTAGCTCAGAGCCTGGAGCCTCCTTCGGATTCTGTGTCTCCCTCTCTATCTGCCCCTCCCCCACTCACACTCTGTCTCTCTCTCAAAAATGAATAAACGTTAAAAAAAATCTAAAGAGTCAGATGATTAAGCAACAGAGCTGCCCAGGCACCCCTGATCTGCATTTTTAAAATATCACTTTGACTTCCATGTGTAGAATAAACTGTGTGTGTTGAGAAAAAGAAGATGGGTAAGAAAAAAAACAAATAAGAGACTATGCAGTCCTCTGTGTAAGAAAGGATGGCTGCGATGGAGATGCTGCCTGCAAAAGTGGCAAGTGGGGGCCATATTCTGGATGTATTTTGAAGGTAGAATTGACAAACAGAATGAACATAGGATAAGAGGGTAGAATGTTTAAAAATGGTTCTCAGGTTTTTGGCATGAACATCTAAGTAGATTATAATATTTAACTTGATAGGAAGATTGAGGGGAATTGTTAGAATAGAGTAGGAAAGTGGTGATAGGTTTTATTTGAGGCATCCTTATATTGGGATGTCTATAAGAAACCTAAGAGAAGATGCCAAATAGTTCATTGGATAAATAAGCCTGAGTTTCAGATCTGAAGTAAAGTTATACATTCTGGAGTCAATGGCATATACACAGCTATAAAAGTCATAGTAATAAATGCTATCACCTAGTGAGAGAGTATAGAAAACAAGAAAATTCAGGACAGAGTTCCATACTTTCCTGTATCTCTTCTTCCTTCTACCCCTTCTCTCCTTGAAGCAAGCCACGGGAAAAAATATAAAGAAATTTGTGCTCCATTAGGTGCTGGACCGTGATTGAGCGGGTGATATCTCCTCATCACCCAGCAGTCAGTAATGCAAATTCTGCTAATTGATTCAGTGGAATATTTGTTTAATAACTGGATTGTGATCTTCCTTTAAGTTTATTTATTTTGATAGAGAGAGATGGAGAACAAGCAGGGGAGGGGTAGAGACAGAGGGAGAGAGAGAATCTCAAACAGACTCCTCACTCTTAGTGCAGAGCCCAATGCGGGGCTCAAACTCATGTACCATGAGATCATGACCTAAGCCAAAACCAAGAGTCAGACTGAACCACCCAGACACCCCTGGATTGTGATTTTATAACAGCCTTATCTCATGGGGGGGGGGTTAGTTTGTTTTTATCTTTGCATTTTTGTACTCCATTTCCTACTCATTTGAGCAGGGAAAAATGTCAAGAACCCATAATTCTAATTTTCCTATTACTGCCACCATTGTTTTTGGACAAAATGAACAAAGACCACAGGGTCAGAAAGGACAGCAGGCAGGAGTCACAAAAATACAAAAAAAGCCCGAAGGAGATAGATTTATATTTTGGGTTTTCAGTATTTACAAATTAACTTGCCTATGCTTTTCCTCCAGGAAATATTTGGGGTGGAGTTATATGAGATCCTCATACCTCAGGTATCATGTAGACACTGGAAGTAGTGAAGATAGGATAAGCCTTCAGTGATCTTACGCTGTGTTTCCTAGTGCCTTGCATGTTATTTAACTTTCAGAACAGCATACACTGTTTTTTAATCTCCCATTTTACAGGTACAACAATTAAGGCTAATTTGTCCTACAGCATCCAAAAATAAGAGAAGATTTAGTATAAAACTTTGTATAATAGCTATGTTTAAGGATTAAGTGATTGGGTACTATATATATATACATGTATATGTATATATATATATATATATGTATATATACAGAATCTCAGAGTCATTTCATAGAATGAAACCCTGTTTCTATATAATTAAACAGATTTCTTGGTTATAGCCAGAGTCATTACAGACTAAAATCCATAGCCATTTTAAATAAGCTCAGAAGAATGAAGCACACAATGCTTTTTAATCTTTTCTAAAGATATCACAAGAGTTTCATTCACATCTTCAAAAAAAAAATGTTAAATGAGACTTTACACCAAATTAATTATTGATGAAAAAGAAAAAAACAAATTTTAGAAAACTGAGAGACAGCATCAAATCCTGTTCTCTAAAGAGATCCCCGTACAATTAGGTTTAGTACATTACCTGACTGTGTGTTTGAAGTAATCTTTTAATAGAGATGCAAAACAGAAATCTGGGCTAGTTTTAGGATAATGGCTAAGTGTTCAGTAGGGATGGATGTTAAGTACTCCAGTTTATTACATTCTGTTTATTGCATTTTGAATACCTTAAAATGACAATTTAATGTAGCTGAAATTATAAAGAGTGGATTTTCTGCCAGCCACTTTTTAGCAAAAACCTGTGAGATATGACCAGAGATCAGAGGCTAAGTCTTTATTACATTATGGAAACAAGAATGAATTTCTAAAAATGAAAGGGCAACTCCCAGCTGTGAAGAGTTTTATGTTTGTTTTTAACAGACTTTCACTCCCAAGCCATGACTCACATTTAAGAGCTTCCTACTCCAGAACAGACCCTCGAGGCAGGGAGTTTTAAATCATAAACTTAAGGAAACATTGATTTGTTGAAACTTTTGAAGGCATTACATACAGCCTTTCTGTGACCTTAGCCAGGATGGGAAAACATTGGTCAGTCATGAAACACTGACTCACTGGAAGGTAAAAACCTTCAATAGAATATCATGGCCAAGAGAAAAATTTCATGTGATGAGGTGTTTTTGTATTTGTTTTTAGGAAAAATATAAAATATGGTATATCCTGGCTTTAGAAAGTAAGCACAGGAAACATAAAACCTGTATCTTTTAACTCTTCTTGTTAAGGGATGATTCAACAACAACAAAGATACATTTATTACTATTATTGATATTTAAGGGAAGGAGGGGAAATAGGCAAAAGAAGAAAGAGATGAGATAAATAAGAGTGTAAGGTAGAGACTGAGGTGAGATTCCACCTGAGAAGCAGGGAGGAGAGAGAGAGAGAAAGATGATGTGCTTAAAAATGTAAAAGAATATCTTTATTATTAGAAATAGGTTTTGCTGAAGATAGAGTGGCTTAAACAAAGTAGATATTTATTTCTCTCTCATGTAAAAGCCTGAGCAGGCAGGACAGGTCTAGCTTTGGGGGTCCCATAACCATCAGCAACCCTAGCTTGTTCAGTCACATCGCCCTTCCCCATTAACATGGTGCCCACACATCGGGGTGGCTGCTCACAGGCTCCCCCACCAAATTCACATTCTAACTGTTCTTTGAGAGTACTGGACAAAGAAAAACATGCCTTCTTACATTAGCCACGTTTCCCTAAATTTACATGCTTTACCTAGTCCCATGCCTATACCTAGATGTAAATGAGTCCATTGAATGTAAACATTATTTCAAGTTTAAAATTGGAGTTTCTGACACTAAGTAAAAATAAAAGAATTGATATTTCTACACACAATTAATACTCATTTCCACCAAAACACATCATTTATTTGTTTTTTTCTGGGATCACAAAAATTAGGATTTTTTGAAGTTATAACAAAACAAATATATCCCAGTTCTTCTGAACAGTCATATTTTTCTCTACTTAATCATTAAATAATATTTTGGAAGATATTCTGTATCTTCCCATGAAATTTTGAAATTTTTCTTTAAGTGTAGAAAGGAATTACTTTGAGATTTTAAAAGTTACTCTGAGGCTCTGATACATGCAGTCAATTTACTATATTTGCTCATATTTTTAGTATCTTCTTCTTCCTGCAATTCTAATTTTCAGCAGAATCTTTTGGTGTGATTAGCTAAAGCATCCATATTTCATGTATTCTTTCAAAAAATATCAATTATTAAGTGTAGTATTAAATGTAATTAAGTTGTTATTTCTTTGTGTGACACTATATGCAAAAATATAACTAAGGAGAAAATGTCATTTGTAATGCATATGCCCCCATTTAAAATTAAGGAAATAAGGCTAATCCTTCTATTGGGAATGACTCTAAAATAACTTGTGTTGAAGAAAAAAATAACACCAAGAATTACACTTATATAGTATTTACCAACATTGGAATGCATAATCAAATTTTGATGAATAGAGTGCTACACGACTTTCAAGGCTAGCCTATGAAAAGTTTCCGCCTGGCTTTCTCTTTCTTTCAGGACATGAACCCTTGTAGCTCTGAACTGCCATGTAAGAACCCAGCTAGCCATGCCACCATGCTGGAGATTCTGAGGGAAACCACAATGAGACAGAGCAAGAGGCCCAAGAAGCCTCAGTTGTGAGGTAAGGCAGTGACAGGGAGGCTCGACATAACCATCTTCTCATCCAAAAACAGGTATTATCTAAGGTCAGACAGGATGTGCCAATGTTTACTGGATCCATTGATTTACCACCTATTTGTGCTAATTCATCTGATCAAAATCTATGCAATGATGATCTGGGATCAGTCTCTGGAAAATTTGAAGTGAGAGGTTAAAAAAAAAAAACCTGAAGGCTTGAAAAGCACAGGCAGTATATTTTTATTTTTGCTTCAAAAAATAAAAGTAAAATAATTCATTGAACAAAACAAAGGCTTTCTGAGGCTTTGAACTTTTATTACAAGAAAGTCCTCCTCTTTTTTGGAAGAGAAGGAAAATGACATATATATTAGGTATAAATCCAATGGAAATAATAATGTATAGTTGTAGAGCCCTTTCATTGGTATTATTTTATTCAAACTCCATGGCAGTCCTCTGTTTCCACTCTAGAGATGAAGAAACTGAGGCTTCAAGGAGGCAAAGAGTATCCCTGTTCAAGAACTACTTCCTCCACAGCCACACCAAGTCAACTCTCTTTTATGGGTGTTTATAGGACCATGTTCCTCTCCTTCATAGGGTTATAACATTTGCAAATTGCATTTATTTGTGTGATTAATTAAATATTAAATTTGTCTTCTCTATAAGATTGTACATTTCATTGGAGCATGGCTGTGTCTGTTTTTGCTAACCATTGTAATCTGCAGCACTTCCCACATGTCTAGTTTATTATTAGCATTCAGTAATATTTTGTGAATGAATTAACAAAGTCATCCTCTCCAACATCAATGATATCATATCCAAAAAACAATGAACTATCAAAGTGAATCTGAACTTCTAAATCTATTGCTTTTCAAGTGTTTTAAAAAGACTTTCTCTCCAGGCTATTTATGGTAAAAAAATCATGCAAGCTCACAAGATATGTAGAATGCTCTCTGGGCCGCCAGGGTGGCTCAGTCTGTTAAGCATCCAACTCCTGATTTCAGCTCAGATCAGGATCTTGCAGTTTGTGAGTGTGAGCCCCACATGGGGCTCTGCACTGGTGGTGGGGAGCCTGCTTGGGATTCTCTCTCTCTCTGTGTCTCTCTCTTTGTACTTCCCTTGCTCTCTCTCTTTCTCTCCTTCTCTCTCTGCCCCTCCACTGCTCCCGCTCTCTCTCTCTCAAAATAAATGAAGTTAAAGAATATTTTTAAATAATAAAATAAAATGCCCTTCTTCTGAGCCATAATTCATATTTTTAATTTACTCATCAGAGGGAAATAATCACTAACAAATCATAAAAGTGGAGATTTGCTTCAAAACACAGACACATGGATCAATAGAACAGAATAAAGAACCCAGAAATTGACCCACAAATGTATGGTGAACTAATCTTTGACAAAGCAGGAAAGAATACCCAATGGAAAAAACATAGTCTTTTCAGCAAATGGTGCCTGGAAATCTGGACACTTTCTTATACTATACACAAAAATAAACTCAAAATGAATGTAAGATCTAAATAAATATAAGACAGGAAACCATCAAAATCCTACAGGAGAAAATAGGCAGCAACCTCTTGGACCTTAGCTGCAGCAAATTCTTACTTGACATGTCTCCAGAGACAAAGAAAACAAAAGCAAAAATGAACTCTGGGGACCTTATCAAGATAAAAAGCTTCTGCAAAACTAAGGAAACAATCAATAAAACTAAAAGGCAACTGAGAGAATAGAGAAGATATTTGCAAATGACATAACAGATAAAGGGTTAGTATCCCAAATCTATAAAGAACTTACCAAACTCAACACCCAAAAAACAAATAATCCAGTGAAGAAATGGGTGGAAGACATGGATAGACAGTTTCCCAAGGAAGACATCCAGATGGCTAAAGACACATAAAAAGATGCTCAACATCATTCATCATCAGAGAAATACAGATCAAAACCATAATGAGATACTACCTCACACCTGGCAGAATGGCTTAAATGAACAACTCAGGAAATAAGAGATATTGATGAGGGTGCAAAGAAAGGGGAACCCTTTTGCCCTGCTGGTGAGAATACAAACTGGTGCAGCCATTCTGGAGAACAGTAGGGAAGTTCCTCAAAAAATTAAAAATAGAACTACCCTGTGACTCAGCAATTGCACTACAAGGTATTTATACAAAGGATACAAAAATGTTGATTCAAAGGGACACATGCACCTCAATGTTGATAGCAGCACTATCAACAATAGCCAAAGTATGGAAAGAGTCCAAATGTCCATCGACTGACAAATGAATAAAGATGTGGTATATGTATACAATGGAATATTACTTGGTGATCAGAAAGGATTAAATCTTGACATTTGTAACAATGTGGATGGAACTAGAATGTATTATGCTAACCAAAATAAGTCAGTCAGATAAAGATAAATATATGATATCACTCATGTGGAATTTAAGAAACAAACAGATGAACATAGGAGAAGGGAAGGAAAAATAAGATAAAAATAGAGAAGGAGGCAAAGCATAAGAGACTCTTAAATACAGAGAACAAACTGAGGGTTGCTGGAGGGGTGTTGGGTGGGGGTGGGCTAACTGGGTGATGGGCATTAAGGAAGGTACTTGTTGGGATGATCACTGGGTGTTATATGTAAGTGATGGATCACTAAATTCTACTGCTGAAATAATTATTAGCTTATATGCTAACTCACTTGAATTTACGTAAAATTTAATTTTTTTAAAAAAATGCTTATTTTTATTTAAAAATGCACATGTACCCCAGCATTTATAGATGTACTATCAGCAATAGCCAAATTATGGAAAAAGCCCAAATGCCATCAACTGATGAATGGATAAAGAAGATGTGGTGTATATACAATGGAATATTACTTGGTAATCCAAAGAGAATGAAATCTTGCCAATTGCAGCCAGGTGAATGGAACTAGAGTGTATTATGTAAGTGAAATAAGTCAGTCTAGAAAGACATGATTTTATATGATTTCATATGATTTTACTCATATGTGGAATTTAAGAAACAAAACAGATGAAGATAGACGGGAAATAAAACAAAATAAGATAAAAGAGAGGGAGGCAAAGCACAAGAGACTCTTAAATACAGAGAACAAACTGAGGGTTACTGGAGGAGATGTCTTTGGGGGTGGGGGGCTAAATGGGTGATGGGCCTTAAGGAGGGCACTTGTTGGGATGAGCACTGGGTGTTATATGTAAGTGAAAAATCACTGGGTTCTACTTCTGAAACTAATACTACACTGTATGTTACCTAACTTGAATTTAAATTAAAAAAAAATATTTTAAAAAGTAGAGGTTTGCTTCAAGGAAATTTTTTCATTTATTCACATATTTAATTATTTATGTGTTTTTTAGCAAGCACTTTTTGGTACTTTCTTTGTATTTAAAACTACATTAGGTGCTATAAGTAATGGAATATTAAATATAAGATACAATCCCTATCTCAGGATCCTTATAATCTACTTTAAGAGACTAGAAAATCATGTGTCACTTTTTGAAATGGAAGATGATTAACAAATAATTAAATTCCAAAAGTGTTGTTCAGGGAATTCATCCTAGTAGACGTGTATTGAAGACTCAGGTTGTTAGATGTAGTTTCATGGAAAAGGCCAGAGAAAAACAGAAAAAAATTATGGACTGATTATGGAAACTGCAGGCGTGGCTGGAGCAACGAATGGGTATGTGGCGATGAAACTGGGAGAGGGAATGTGGTGATGAAGCAGTAGGCAAAGGCCAGGTTATGAAGGCCTTTATGTTCTCTTAACAAAATCTATTGGAAGCCATGGCACAATTTTCCTGTTACCAAATCATCCTGGAAATAATGTAGGTGGTAGAAAGGGATAGGGCGGCAATGGCTTTTACAAGGCAGAGATAATCTGTGAGTCTTCTAGATAATACAGATATGAAACCTCAGAATATAGAAGCTACTCTATTTGGTTATTGAGTGAATACCACGAGGTGGAAGGGGCTGAGTAAGATGTAGAAATAGAGTATTAGTCCTGATTGTTGCTTCAGAGATTGGAAGAGGATGGCACCTTTTATAGGAAAGGGAAAAGAGAGCTGCTGAGCATCGCAAATTTATGGTTAATCCAAGATTATTTGACTACACTGGGACTTTCAATACGTTGACCCTACCATTTTTTTCGTTACTCACTCCCTCAATCCATGTCCTCACTTTCTTTTTACCCATCTCAGACTCCATGCCTAGCATTAAAATAACCCTCTTGCATATACCCATATTTCCTTTCTCCCCTCTCCACCTTATATTATTCACAATTTTCTACCTACTTCTTCCTCTGTACTTTAGTAGCTGAATGTATTGGGAGAAAAAGCATAATCATGCTCATTTGTCACACTACTTTTTTAAAGCCAACAACACTTGAAATTTCCAGACAGTCTCCCATCCAAGTACTAACTAGACTAGATTCTGCTTAGCTTCCAAGATCAGACAAGATTGGGCACATTCAGGTTGATATGGACACAGACTTATTTGTCACACTTTGAAGTCAAAATCATAAATGCATAGCAGATTTCTACCATTTCTGGACAATCCCACAACATTTCCTTAATTTATGTACTCCCCCACTCTTCCATACTACTAACCATTTCACATATTTCCCTCCTTTCTGCTCGAAATTTAAAAGCCCTTTCTTTAACCTCTACCTGATGCTCTTCCTTCTCACTTCATTGATAAGTCAACATATAAGACTATACTTTCAGGGATCATTTCTATAGTTCAATAAGTCAACATATATGGCAAAAACTGCATAGAGTTAAATTAGCCACAAAATTCCTTGGGAAGTTCCACATTGGAGACTGACACATCTTGTCTTAAGAAGTCTAATACAACCAGTTTCTGCTCCGGCATTGGAACTTTCCATAGGTTAGTATCAGCTAAAGTATATAGCCTACATTCACAGTCTTTAGGCATTATAATCGACAGCTAGATGCTCACACTGTGAGAGCTGTATGAGAAGTGACTTCAGCTAGGGAAAGAGCATATTCACCTCTTCCCTCTCACACTGGGGCATGGGCTAGCTGAATGAAATGGAAGGAAAATATTTATATAAATTTATATTTCTATAGCTTTTCATCTCTAATTTTTTGGAGAATGGGAGCTGATGAATGTGAAATGTTAATTCACATTATATCACAGATGTATGATGTGACCCCACTGAAAAATAGAATGTATTTTCTGCTACTTGTTAAATGTAATCGTCTATTTAAAATGCTTAGCACAGTGCCTGGCATATAGTAAACAATAAGTGTAAGCTATTAGTAGTAGGAGTGTTAATATTCAAGAGTTGATGTCACAGCCAAGTGGAGAGGGCATATGAATATGAAGATAAATGGTGATATACGAGAAATACTAAGTAACTATTAGAGGTGCTTTAGAGTGGAGAGAGCTCACCATCAGATAAATGCTCAATGACTAGATTTAAAATGTTATGTATAAAAATGCATGAGATTATAACACGAAGAAAGCTGGCAGCCATCAACCAACAGTTCAGATCAGATATAGGACAACACCAGAGATCATTTCCAGACCATTTCCAGAAAAATAAGCCACAAAATCTGAGTCTACACACATATGCTTTATGGGTTTCAGATGTTTGCCTTCGTTATCTGTCTCATTTAATCCTCATGGAACTTAGGTGATGGAAGGGAGGGTGTTCCTATCCTCATTCTACTAATGAAGAAACTGTCTCTTGGAGGACTGTGACTTGCCTAGCCTCCTTCCACTCCATGGTGGAGCCTGAACAAGAGCCACTTGGGTTCTCCGACTCTAAATCCAGCCCCTTGCCCATTGTTTCTTCCTGTTCTGCCTGCAACAATCATTCAAAGAGAATAGCATGTGCTCTGATAACAAGAGCCAGGTTTAATATATTGCTTAAAGTATTTCAGTGTGTGGACAAGGTCCATTTAAAAAGAACGAGAAAATCTTTAAAAAGTTGTGCAACCATCAATACTGTTATTCCATTAACTAAACATGCTGGTATCATCTTAATTTAAATATTTGTAAGCAGAAAAGAGATGCTCATTTTTATTCACAATGCCTTTCCTATCCCATCTGGCACAAGCAATTTCCTTGTGTGTGCCTTTAAACTGTGTTATAAAGAAATTAATTTTACCCTGAGGGCTTTCACTATGAATCTCACAACCTTCATTCTGGTTATTTCTCAGTTTCATCATCGGTAACAAATTGTTCTTGTGGGGGGAATTGCGCCTGTCAACTTTTCTAGTTTAACCCATCAAATTTTTCATTAGGTGTTGCCACTAACAAATAAATGCCTTTGTTTTCTTTTCAGACTTGTTGGCAGCTATAATAATTATTTTATCGGAAAAGCACAATTTGCATTGGTATATATTTATTAATTGGAAAATTGCCTTTCAAATTAGTTTATAATGAGAATGATTATGTTTACTATCACTTAGACAAAGTGGTAAATAAAAGAGTCAATTCAAATAAATATGCGATTAATAATTAAAAATACAAATGTGTGTCTAGTAATTGCTTAACTATATTTCCTGCTGAGTTTGTCTCAATGATTTCAATAGGTAATTGGAAAAATCTGCTGATGGATGACCTCAGCTTCCAAAAGGTCAGAGGCTTTTAGGAAATGAATGACAAAAGAATAGGAAAATGCTATTACTTTTATTAATTCTTTCTCGATTCACTCCTCTAAGCTGGACTTGGCTTTGTCCTCAGGGCCATAAAGATAGACTTGACATAACTCCTGGCATCAAAGAGGTCACAATGTCAATGGCTATCAATTATTCAACATTCTCTACATGGGCAAAAGGCCAGGTTTTCTCACAATATACGTAAATATTTTGTCATTTAAATCTCATATTAACCTTGGAAGAAAAATACACTGTAAGGAATGTGAAACTCGCAAAACTTACTTCCTGAAGGCTCTTGATCTAGTAGAAGGCTGTGAACCTTAGTCTCTTTCTCTGTCTGTCTCTATTTCTCCTTCTCAAATTATGAGGAGATAAGAGCCATAATAGTGGTGGAATCACCAGGCTATACAAGCACATAAAATCCTCTGCCTTACTTTACCTGACCCCTATTCCTCAGAAAGACGTGACCCTGAATGTTAGTCAAGGAAAAACCCGTACCCATGTGCATTGAGCTCACCATTTCCTAACACGAACACACATTGTCATTAGAATATCCTGGAGACAATGTCTGTGTCCACAGCATCCCTCTCCACAAATCATCAGGCATTGCTGAGGCTTTTGGTCACAGCTACCAGATGTCATTGTGCTCTAAGCCTAGAGCCATGACAACTCAAACTCCTACTGTGATATCAAATCCCATCTTTAGTTCAGAGAAACAAGTTTTTCTGAACCCTAACTGTGCCAGGAATTGAACTAGGAGATAAATGAAGGATTAACACATGATGTCTGCCCTCAGAAATTCTAACGGAGGACACAGTTTAAGTACATTTTGATGAAGATTAAGAGCGCAGTAGAAATTTATTCAGAGATAAATAGCAAAAAAGTAATAATAATAAAATGAAACAATAAAGTCTTAAAAAGAGAGAGAGAGAGAGAATGTTTGCCTTGGTTGGCTTGGGGCAAGAGGTGGGAGAAGGATCTAAGTAAATAATATTTAAACATTTAAAACAATCTCTAAAAATATTTATCAAAAATCAAATTTAAGAGGTGATAAAAGTACAGACTGAGGTAGACAGATTTAAAGCCTAGTTTACTACGTCTCTTAGACTAAATTTCCTCATCTAAAAAAATGTTAGTAATGGCATGTTTTCTGTATATGTGATGTTAAAATGAGATAGTGTGTCAGTGCTTAGCAGAGTATCTACTGCTTATTATTTGAGGCAGAATGTATACATATAACAGAATTAGTATTTAAATTTTCAGGACATGTGTAATTTACCTTCAAGATTCTGACTCCTGATGGATATAGGATATCAGGATGTTTTGACAATTATTTTAGATGAGTATGTCCAATATTTGTGTTTCTGGAAGGGAACAGAACATCAGAAATGCTAGCTTGTGCAGTCCTGATTGACAAAATACCAGATAATACTGCATTTTCCATTTTTTAAGTTTATTTGTTTATTTTTAGAGAGAGAGAGAAGGAGGGGCAGAGAGAGGGAGAGAGAGAGAATCCCAAGCAGGCTCCCTGCTGCCAGCACAGAGCCTGTTGCAGGGCTCGATAGCACAAACTGTGAGATCATGACCTGAGCTGAAATCAAGAGCTAGACACTTAACTGACTGAGCCACCCAGGTACCCCTGCTTTTTGTTTTTTCATCATAGGGTTATTATGAATGCTTTAAGCTGGAAGACCTCAGATTCTCAATATAAACCTGTATCTACACGCCCTAGACCAGTATGCTCTTACATGCTGATGTGAGTGGATCATAGTTCTTCTGTAATTGCCTGTGGCACTACTGGATTGTGGGTTTCTCACAGTAGGGACCATTACTTCTGTCCTTGAATCTTCACTGCCTGACATGTAGCAGGTGCTTAATAAGGGCCAGTTGAAGGGAAATTGATAACTTTTAACCATTTGAACATTATAAATTTCATTCTATGATATGTACCTACATGGCATAATTTCAGTTTCTAATCATGACATATAGTGAGAAAATCACACAACTGGGGAAATTGATGTAATTAGTGTCACTTTAAATTCACCAGCCTTTATTAGATCACTAACCTTTATTAGAAACTCACTGACACCATGCAAGTTTTCTCCAAGAAGCTTATTTTTCTATTCTTTACTCAAATAATTACTTTTTATTACTTTGCATGACCCCCCACTACTTTATTATGCTGACTTTGTCTGATAGATCACAGATAAAACAGAAGCCATGATATGGGAAGCACTCCCTCTTCCCTAAGTCAACAAACCTGCCTGACTCTGCATCTCTCTG
The DNA here is from genome assembly GCA_017311185.1 of Proteles cristata cristata. Classification (NCBI taxonomy): domain Eukaryota; kingdom Metazoa; phylum Chordata; class Mammalia; order Carnivora; family Hyaenidae; genus Proteles; species Proteles cristata. The sequence goes on from JAESUZ010003924.1 coordinate 106,013, forward strand.
TTTCTACCCTATAGTTGCAAGGGAGAAGCTCCCCACCCAGCTGAAGTCATTCCTTCACTCCATGTCCCTTTGCCACTCATTTTTAAAGGGTTGAGCTTCCTGATTATTCCCCTCACCTCGTCTTCTGCATCATCAGTCTCTCCCTCTGTAAAGAATTATTCCTGCTGGCATGTAAAGATCGTTCCCCATCATACATATTTAAACAAGACCTTACATCCTCTTTACCTGGTCCCCATTTTTCTGATCCCTTTCATAGACAAACTTCTTACAAGAGTTGTCAACACAAACCGTCTATACTTCTCCCAGCGAGTCACTCTTCAATCCCCTGCTGGTTAGCTGTCGCCCTCTCCATTTCTCTAAAATTATTCTTGTCAATGTCTCCAGTGATTCCCATGCTCTCTGCTCTCACCAGACCTTCAATCATGGACCATCTGCTCACAGATTGCTTTTCTTTTTTGGAATCCACAATACCGCCTCACTCTAGCTTTTCTCCTCTGTCTGCATTCTCCTTCTCAGTCTCTTTGATCTTCGTCCTTGATCTACAGCCTCCTTTTCTCTCTACTCTCTTTCAGCGGGTGATCTCATTCATTCCTAGGACCTTCAGTATCATACACGTGCCAACAACCTCCCAGTGTGTATCTGTGGCCCAGACCTTTCTTCTCATCTCCAGCCCCATGAAGCTAAGTCCATTTAACATATGAAATACATGTTTTGCTCCTTTAAGATTTTTCTCTCTACTTTTCCCATTTTACTACCCAAGTGCCCAAGCCACAAGTCTAAATATTTTTAATGCCAACTTCTTGTTTATGTTTATCAACAAATAATTTATATACCTTGAGAATGCATCCCTTCCTTTCCTTCTTTCCTGCCATCATCTGGCACTAGGTCACCATTGTCTTCCTTCACCTGAACAACTGACTATAACAATTCTCCTACTGGGACACTACACTTTCTTATTTTCTCCCTAATTCCCAGTGCATTCTTTACACGCTGCCCGGTAATCTTTTGTAAAACCCCAATCAAATTATGAGACTCCTCTGCTTAGAACCCTTATACATAATTCCATATTATTTATAATGAATATAAATTGCTTTTGATAGGGCTGCCTGGGTGGCTTAGTCGGTTAAGCGTCCGACTTTCACTTAGGTCATGATCTCGCGGTTCGCGGGTTCGAGCCCCGCATCGGGCTCTGAGCTGGCAGTCAGAGTCTGTTTCAGAGTCTGTGACTCCCTCTCTCTCTGACCCTCCCCTGCTCACGCTGTCCTCTCTCTCTCTCCTAGAAATAAAAACAAAAAAGGTTTTGATAGCCTATAAGAAACACTGTGATCTTATTTACATCTCCAGCTGATCTCTTGACGATTTCCTGCCTTAACCACTATACTTGGCAACACATAGGCCTTCTCTTAATTCATGAAACTATGAAGATCATTCCTTCTATAAGGCCTTTCTCTTCCTGGGATGTTCTCTCTCACTGTATCTGTAGATAAATGCTTCACATTCTCAAACTGCTTTCTGAGAAACTTTAAACGTTAACCACCCATGTTACTAAGTAGCAAAAACGCCCTTCAAAGCAACTTTTTCATTTGTCGTATTCATTGGTCAAATTCATCAGTTGGCTTCCATGTTGCCATCCAGTGGTCATTTCTTAATCTTCTTCTTGTTTGTTCTACTGGCAGCATTTGGCACAGTTTATCAGTCCCTCTTTTTTGAAACATCTTACTTAGCTTTCAGGCAGTGGTATACTGGAGTTTGCCTTGAGGGAGACAACTGTTAATTGTTTGGAGTTTTGCAAGCCTATTGTTGAATAATAATACATAGCATGAAGTTGGCCGTGGTAGAAATATTTATATCACAGAAACTGGCAAAGCATTAAATATCAAGGCTTTTAATTTTACATAGCCTTTTGTTAAAAATTTACAGTCACACCATTGACTCTGGGACATTGTTCTTTCAGTTTTTCTCCTGCCTTGCAAAAGCATATTCCTAATCTTTCAACATTGTAGTGCCCAGGGCTATCGGTTCATGGACTTCTTCTGTTTTTTTTTTATCTATACTCGTTTTCCAGGGGATCTTGTCCAGACCTATGGTTTTAAATGCCAACCCCTTGTTTGATAAAAATTTCTCCAAAATTTTAATCCCTAGCTCTGATTTTTCTGCTGAACCTCAAATTTCATCTGTCCAACTGCCTTGTTAACATTTTCACTCCAATGTCTAAATAAGCACCTCAAACTTAATATTTTGAAAATGAATATTTGATTTACCACCTCTCTTTCACATGTGCTCCTCCAAAATCTTCCCCATGTCTCTGGCCAAACCTTGGACTTACTTGATTATTCTATTGCTTTGAGACCTCCTATCTAATCCATCAGTGAATCTTTTTTGATCCCACCTTGAAAATACATCCTGAATCCGACCACTTTTTACCATCGTGCCTGCTGCTTTCCTACTTAAAGCACTTAAACTTCTTGTCAAAATTTTTGCAATAACCTCCTAACTAGTATCCCATTCCACCCTTGCCTGACAACAATCTTTTCTCCACTCACCAGCTTTAAAAATCCTCGCGGCTTTCTGCCTCATTCTTTGCAAGATTCAAAGTGATCAGCAGGACCCACAAGGTCTTATCAACCTGGCCCTGGCTGTCTATCTGACCTTGTTATCTTCCACTGTCTCCCTCCTTCTCTAGGCCTCAGACACACTGGTCCCACTGATGTTCCTGCAGGTTCTAAGAACCTTTCAATAAAAATGTCTATACCTGCTGTCCTCTCAGACTGGAGTATTCATTCCCTGGGTGTCTGTAGGGCTCATTTCCTTCAGCTCTTTACTCAAATGTCACCTTATTACAAAAATCTTCCATTATCAACCCCAATACTTTTATGTTTCTTTTATAACCTTTATCACACTGTGTCACAATACTACATTTGTGTCTTTGTCGTGATTCCTTCCTTTAGAATATAAGCTCCAAGAGGTCAGACATTTGGTCTGTTTTGTTTACTGCTGACTCCTCAACTCTTAGAACCGTGCCTGGCATTTAGTAATTATTTACTGAGTAAACAATGAATTAAAGTTTTTTTGCTTACTTGTTTATTTTTGCTGAAGAATATGCTTTCACTTCATGAGAGCCCACCAAAAAAAGTTATATTTCTAATTAAATTATCACAGAAGCTAACCCTAATATACCTTCTTATATTTCTACCTAATTTTGCCAACAGAACTAAACTCAGCATATCAAAACTGAACTCATCATTCTACCCACTGAAACGAGTCTTTCTGGCTTTACTGCTTCCATTTGAACAATGTATCCTCTCAGTAATGTGAATTTAAGTATTTAAAGTTTTTCACCTTTTATTCTACTCCCTTACTGTAATGTCTTATATCAACAGATGCCAATTTTAAATTATTGCTTCTGTAAGGACACTTTGCCTCTTTCTTTCCATTCACATGGCCAGCATACTAGTTCAGATATTTTTGTTTGAACTATTTTAGTCATCTTGTAACTACTCTCTTCATTTTTACCTGTGAGTGCTTTTTTTTATCATATTATTTACTAATTAATTACTCTACATTATGGCTCTCACACTCAAATCTTTAAATGTCTATAATGATTTGTTTTAGCTGCAGTGACCATATAATTTATTGTCCAAACAGGACACTTTAAAAGTGAAAGGGCACTATCATTAATTATACTGGGACGGCAGGTATGGACCAGAACTCAACAGGCAAGCTAGGATATGTGGTCACCTTCACTTCCATGGGTACTGTCATGCCTTTCTTCTTTCTGGAAGAAAAACTGTTTTGTTTCTGACATCCACTCCATCGACATAATTCAGCGATATAAATTGAGTCATCTTAGCCAACATGAACATTCCCATTCCTTTTGTTGGTGATTGCTTTCAGAAGGAGCATGTGATCTAATTTTAGTCTGTGAAATGTGAGAGGTAGCTGCTTCAGGGAGAACGATTTCTGAAAGATGTTTCTATACACATATAAAGACAGTTCTTATTCTACTGCCTTGTCTGGATATTTGATGCCTAGAGCCACAGTGGGCAACCTGTGATGATGAGGTGGCTGGCAGGAGATAAAGCTGATGTCCTGGCTTCAGCAGCAAGAAAGATGAAAAGAACTTGATTCTTTGATTAAATCATTGAGATACTGAATCAACCAAACCTGGGACACCCTGCTTCCAAAAGGAAGGTGGTTTTCTGACTGTGCGAGGTAATAAATTCTGTTTATTGTTTAAATGAATTATGGGAGCATTTTCAGTTACTTGCATTTCCATTTGATGCAAATCTCCCTCCCTCTTTCTCTTTCTGTTTCTCTCTCTCTCTCTCTCTCCTATCATTTTCATGACCCTTCACCTTATGGCCTCTCTCCTTTCTCCCACCTCTGCTTACTACAGTCTATTTCAATATTCCAGTACACTTCATTTTTTAAACTACATTGAAAGACCACAATATCGTTTTGAAAATATTTTTTATTTCCCTTGGCCACATCTTTGTGTAGGCTGCCCCACATTTCAGAAATACCCTCTGTTCACTTCTGCACACTACCATCCTTAGAACATGTTCATCTCAGATATTATCTTCTCATGAAGGTTTCCTGATTGCTGAAATGGTCCTTATCCTTCTCTCATTTGAACCTGTGAGTTCATACATCTTTCATCACCCAACTTGACCCTATCCGATTATGTATAATCCTTAATCTTCCCCCTACTCTTACTCTTCTCTGTAAGCTTTAAGCACCTGACACAGGAATTTGCATATGCAGGAAATAATTCTTAAACTGAAATGCTGAAAATATTTCACTATCTGTAGTTATTAGTGATATAAGTAATTATTATAAGTAAAATATTACAAGTAATATTTTATTATAATTTACAAGGCACCACACTTAAAATAGTTGGGTCTCATGGGAGGCCTGGATCGCTCAGTCGGTTAAGTGTCCGACTTCGGCTCAGGTCATGTACTCACGATTCCCCATTTCAAGCCCCACGTTGGGCTCTGTTCTGACAGCTCAGAGTCTGAAACCTGCTTTGGATTCTGTGTCTCCCTCTCTCTCTGTTCCTCCCCCTACTGGCACTCTGTCTCTCTCTCTCTCTCTCAAAAATAAATAAAGATTAAAAATTAAAAAAAAAAAATAGTTGGGTCTCTGTCCTCAAATCACTATCTTAAAATATAGAATAAGAAAAAATGCATGTCTAATGATTAACACATTTTTTGATTGGCAAAAACTTGCTACAAATAATGTAGTACTTTTTTGCACATACCTGCCAGGTAACTAATTGGCCAAAGTGGTTATTTTATGGCAGTATATTTCTACAATATATATGACACTTTAAAGAGATAAACGGAGTCTTGCCATACATGACGCCAACTTCTTTATTGAATTAAAAGAGACAGGAGAAAAATACAGAACCATGCATTAGTATATAGTTCCACATCTTACTCCAATGAAATGCCTCTGATTTATCATGTTAATATTTTAAAGAGACTTGAACTTCTACTATATATGTTTCAGTTTGTTTGCAATTAATGCATTATATTTAGTATTACATATGCTTAGGTCAAAATTGGTCTTAAAAGACACAGTTCCTTTATTTTAAAATGTTGAATTTAGGGGCGCCTGAGTGGCTTAGTCGGTTAAGCGTCCGACTTTCGCTTCGGTCATGATCTCGTGGTTCGTGGGTTCGAGCCCCGCGTCAGGCTCTGTGCTGACTGCCAGCTCAGAGCCTGGAGCCTGTTTCAGTCTGTGTCTCCCTCTCTCTCTGACCCTCCCCTGCCTATGCTGTCTCTCTCTCTCTCTCTCCTATAAATAAATAAAACATTAAAATAAAATAAAATAAAATAAAATGTTGAATTTCGCAAGAGAGAGAAAGGCAGGGGGCAGGAAAGGACTTACATTGAATGAGTGCCTAATACGTGTCAGGCACTACGTTAGGACCCTTGTGTACATTTTCTTATTTTACCCTGAGAATAACCCCCTAATCCTATGACTTAGGTATTTTTATCTCCAGTTTATGAATGAGAAATTGGAGGCACATAACAGTGCCCACAAATACAGTTGTCAAATGATAGAGCCAGGATTTGAATCAGGTAGTTGATTAACTAAAGCCAGGCAAACTTTACCAAATATATAGGTAACCTAATATTTGGGATAAAGGGTCAAAAGCTATGTTTAGCAATATAGAATTTTTAGGATATAAAATGAAGAACTCACAAGTTAGTAAAAGAGGCAAATGTTCATAAATGATATAAGGAAAAATCCAATAAAACCACAGGAGTTCAAAATTGATATGCTAAGGTATCTGAATTTAGATTCCCCTGAAGGATTTGGGTTGGATAGGTTATTTATAAGGTGAACACAGAAAGCACATGTAAAAGAACGCAAAGAGAGACAGGGAAGGGCAAAATGTCTGTAAATGGTGCATTAATAAACAAATACTAAGAGCTACTGGTACTTAATCCCACTGGGAGCCTCTGAGGAATTGTGTGGAATGCACTTCAAAATTACTCTACTATCGGATAGGGAAGCTAGAACAGTTACCTACCCACTCACTTATCTCCTTGTGTGAGGATTATCCCTGGGAGGTGTGAAATCCCCAGCACTTCTGGGCTTCCTTACTTTCTGAGCACTGGCACTGGAGAAAGCCCTAAAGCAGAGAGTCATAGATGCAAGCACTCAAGGTGGGAACCTGTCAAATTGCATCTGTGCACAAGCACAGGACCTTTCTGCTACTTAGAGGCGGATGGGGTGAGCAACAGTACAGCCACATGTGGGAATGTCAAGGAGAGAATGTTTAAGGAATATTGAGAGAATCAGGGAGACATCACAGAGAAGATGACTTCTAAACAGGGGCATTGAAGGATGGGTAGAATTTAACTCCGGTACGTATGGTGAGAAAGAGAAGCAGGAAGTATGGTTGAGTTTTGTTCGATTTCAGCCTACCCTGACCACTCAATTTAAAATTGCCTCCCACTCTTCCTGCCATTCCTTACCACAATCCTGACTCTTCCCCTCCGTATTTGATCTACTGGTTTCCTATAGTAATCATTAATACACTGTATAAATTATTCATTTGTTATATTTGTTGCTTACTGTCCATACTACTCACCCTCACTAGCATGTAAGATCCAGGAAAGGAGGAATGTTTGTTTATTTTGCCCACTAATGTACCCTAAATGCTTAGAACAGTGCCCAGCACTTCAGAGTTGTGTAATAAATATTTGTTGAATGAAAGAATCAATCTGATCATTCAGCTCTTGAGCTACTGGATGGCTATCTCTCACTTTAATGTAAATGGAGAGTCTGGAAAAAGAAATAAACATGAGAAAAAAATTAGCATACTTAGTGTGGGACCCATTTGAATCCAACATACCTAGGAGACATCCCAGGCTTGTTTCAGTACCCTGAGGAAGGGAGCAGGGCAGGAATCTAAGCTTGCTTACCGCTCTGTGTCTGCTCTTTTAACGTGATATGCAGCATCTTTTCAAGGATCTTCTTCCTCAGGAAATTATCTATATTTATAGTATTAATATACTCTGGTAGGCCACGATAATCTCACATTTTTCTGGCATCATCTATTCTCAAGGGCCTCTAGGCTTCTGTGCTGAAAAGTTATTTCTCTTATAGTCTTGCATTTACTTCTTTAAACTGAGAGCATCTGTTACAGGAGCTGATTCTACTTGGCAGCTCCACCCACCCAGTAGTGCCCTTAATATCACTACTAAACTCCGGAGTCTGCTTTCCCTGGGACTCACTCTTCTGCTTTAATATGTCACAGGATTCTCCTCCCACACTGGGTGGAACTATGAGATACAGAAGCTTTAGATGTGGACACTGTCTTTTGATTTCGTGTCCAAAGCAGTCTTACAAGCAAGATTATCTTTTAACTAGAACGGATACATATGCTAGTTCTTGGAGATCAGATAGACGTAATGTAAGTTTAGTGGTAGCCCCTGTCCATTTCTGACATCAAGTTTACACCCTGGCAAAATGAAATTCACTTATATAGAGCACCGTAATTCGGAAATTTTCTTAATTACATTGCAGTTTACCTTTGTGCTAATGATGAAGAAATGGTTTATTAAGCAAATTAATAGAGGAAAACCATTGTGAACAGAATGCTTAAAGTTTATAACGAATTCAAAGAAGAAATTACTTTCAAGTAACCTTGAGCACTTTAGAAGCATTATTTGCATGTAAGTACCTGGGGTAATAGGCTAATTACAATTGTTTTTATTTATTCGTTGAAACTATTTCCCTAAAGCATTCTCTTAACCTACATTTTCATATTCTATCATCTTAGTTTCCTTCAAAGTAAAACGAGTGGGTTTTAAATCTTCAGTAATTTAGATTTGTCACCGATTATGCTTTCACCCAATTAATGAGGTTGCCAGCAGTGGATTCACCAGTGAGGAAGCAACATCATCAGATAAAAGTGTCAAAAGCCCAATGGTAAATCTCAACATCAAGCAACTCCAGGTTGTATAGAGTTGTTTGAAAAGAAAGGAAAAGCACCGAGTGGATTTTATTGAAGCCAGTTGCTGCAGACTACAGCACAGCATGGGAGCCATGGCCCTGAAAAGCAATCCTCTGATGGAACGCTGGGCCTTTAGTTGCTGAAGAACGAAGCACATAAAAAGTTACCGCCCTTTGATGACTTTTCTGCAAGTGTCTCATTGTCTGACTACTGATGTTTCCATTGCCTCTTTCACACTGCAAACTCTAATGTCTTTTTATCTTAATAATTACAAGTACTAAAAGGCATCTCTTATGAATATCCTGTGGCTGTTTTCCTCCCTCCAATTATGGTTCTGTCTCTACTTCAGCCAGAAGCTGTCTTTATGGATCTACTTCACCATGAAATGGTTTTGAAAAATAATTTGAAAAACACGTCTTTAGTGTGATGCTTTTAGTTTTCGTTTTTAACTCTATGATATGACTGTATATAACACTACCCTTTGGTATACAGATTCAGTGAATGCGTTTTTCTATGAAGAGTTATACATACCAATTTCTCTTTGCTCATATATTTTTTTAATTCTACGAAGAAAACTTACAAGCCAAAGATGAGTGGGAAACAGACATACTGAGGATAATTACTGACTGGGACACTGGTGAAATTAGAGGAGTGTGAATGGGCCAAGCTTACACAGGGCTGATCAGTTTTGTCTGTGCCCAAATTAGCTCTAGCATCTGCTAAACAACTGAGCAAGGCAATTCAGTTGTTCATGCTTGGCTTAAAGTCTTCTCTGTGAGATCCACCACTGAGACTCCTGCACTCACTCAGAGACTCTCTGAATCTGTTTCTTCAGTAACAATATTTCCTTGTCTCCTACAGGGTGTAGAGGAAGCTCTTCATAACATTTTCATAAATGTTTTCATTTACTCTACCCACTTCATCCCTCCTGACCTTTTGTGCTTCTGATTCTTTAGGCCTTTCCAGAATGCTAAGGTGAAAGAAATCATCTTGTTCTCCTGGTATCTCTCTGCAAACTCTTAAATTTGAAATTTTTCATTCTTTTACATTAGGTGCTACCCCACTACCCATTTCCATGTTCCTATGTTTTACCTTAGACTTAGAGATATTATCTAGAGTATGTGTTTAGAATATGTATCTCTGTGTCTTACTCTTCTTATTGCCTGTGATTTTCCACAAGGAAAGGGAGTTGAAACCTGAAGTTGAGCATTCTTTCTTAGAAATACCTGAAGTTAGGTGAAACAGCAATGAGGGGAATGGCATTCCAGGAAAAGGCAACAATATGGTTTCTAATAGCTACTGTAAGATTTATTTGTGGTAGCAGAATATTGTTATACCTATCTCTTTTATTTATTTTTTAATTTATTTAAGTTTTAATTTTAATTCCAGTTTATTGACACACAGTGTTATATTAATTTCAGGTGTACAATATAGTGATTCATCAGTCCCATACATCACCCTGTGCTCATCACAATGAATGCGTGCCTTAATCCCCATCCCATATTTGACCCATCCCCTCCTCCCAGCCATCAGTTTGTTTCCTATAATTAAGAGACAGTTTCTTGCTTTGTCTTTTTCTCTCTTATTTTTTTCCCTTTGCTTGTTTGTTTTGTTTCTTAGTACACATATGATTGGAATCATATGGTATTTGTCTTTCTGACTGGCTTATTTCACTTGGCATTACATACTCTAGCTTATAATATATATACGAGTATATGTAGAATATATTCATTATAAACTCTAGTGTCTTGCAAATGGCAAGATTTCTTTCTTTTTTTATGGCTGAATAACATTCCATTGTGTATACCACGTCTTCTTTATACATTCTTTAATTGATGGACACTTCAGCTACATCTTGGCTATTGTAAATAATGCTGCTGCAAACATAGGGGTGCATGTATAACTTTAAATTAGTGTTCTTGTATTCTTTGGGTAACTACCCAGTAATACAATTGCTGGATATAAGGTAGTTCTCTTTTTAACTTTTTGAGGACCCTCCCTACTGTTTTCCACAGTTTGCATTCCCACCAACAATGTAAGAGGGTTCTCCTTTCTCCACAGCCTTGCCAACACCTGTTGTTTCTTGCGTTGTTGATTCTAGCTATTCTGAAAGGTACGAGGTGATATCTCATTGTAGTCTTGATTTGCATTTTCCTGATGATAAGTGATGATGAACGTCTTTTCATGTGTCCGTTGGCTGTCACCTCCATCTTACTCACCAGAATATACCTTATGTGGCAGAAGGGACTTTGAAGATGTGATTAAGTTAAGGATCTTCAGATGAGGGGAGTATCCTGGGTTATTCAGGTAGGTCCAATCTAATCACAAGGTGATTAAAAGGTAAAAAGAAAAAAATAAAGCGGAAGAAAAGGGAAGGTCAGAGAAGATGACCAGAACCAGAGGCCAGAGAGAATCAAGATGTGAAGAAAGCATACTGCTGTGTTTGAAGATGGAGGAACGGGTCATAAACCCAGGAATGCAGGTGGCATCTAGGAGCTAGCAAAGTCAAGTAAATGGATTCTATTTTGAGCCTCCGGAAGAAATGTGCGCTACTGACCTATTTTGGACTTCTGACCTTCAGAAATTGTAAGACAATAATTATGTGTTGTTTTAAGCCACTACATTTGTAGTAATTTTGTTGTTGTTGTTAATGTTTATTTTAGAGAGAGAGAGAGAGAGAGAGCATGAGATGGCAGGGTGGGGGGAGATAGGAAGAGGGTGACAGAGAGAGATTGTAAGATGATGAATTTGTGTTGTTTTAAGCCACTACATTTGTAGTAGTTCTTTTTTTTCTTAATGTGCGTTTATTTTGAGAAAGAGAATGAGCAAGTGGGGGAGGGGCAGAGAGAGAGAGGACAGAGGATCTGAAGTGGGCTCTATGCAGACAATAAAGAGCCCAATGCAGGGCTCTAACTCATGAACTGTGATATAATGACCTGAGCCACAGCTGGACCCTTACCTGACTGAGCCACCCACGTGCCTCTAAATTTGTAGTAATTCTTCGTGCCAGCATTAAAAAATGAATAGTACACAAGGGAAAAATAAAGGGAGGAAAGGTAAGTGTGCAGTGAATTGGAAGACAGTGAAATGTCTGGTATGTCAAGCTAAGAAATTTAAATTTTATCCTGAATGACAGTAATGGCCACTGAGAGATTTTAGGCAGAGAGATTTCACAATTAGCTTTGCACTTTAAACTTTCCACTCCGACAACCATTGGGATGGAGGAAGGGCCAGAACTAGAAGTAAGTTGGAGACTGTCTCCATAGTCCAGCCAATAAATGCTACTTTTATTAGCTAAACTAGTCAATGAAATGGAGAAAGAGTAATAAGCTGAAGATACACTACTAAGATACAAGTTTGATTTTAGACATATTCTGTGCCTATTAGGTTGATGAGTAAAAAGATATTCAGTGACAGTTGGATATATGAGAAATGGATTAGGATTTTTGACACACAAAGATAGAAAATAAATAACAAGCAGGAAGGAATTATAATAAAGAATCACTTAAAGAAGATTCCCATTTCTTTTCGCTTCATTTATATCCATGACTTTTACAAATATATATAAACTAGTGATTCCAAATTTATACCTCTAGCTCTAATCCTTATAATATTACCTAAGCTGAGATCCTTGCTTAACTATTTTCTGGAGAATACTACCTTGACATTTAAAGGCTTATTGGATCTTATATCTTACCTTCCTGGTTAATAGAACTACCACTCCCGGGTTTCCAAGGCAGAAATTTCATGTCATCTTCAACAACTCCTGCTTTCTCACTCCCATCAAATCCATCACCAATTCCTGTCCATTTTATGTCTCAGATATCTCTGGAACCTATTCCATCCTCTCTGTCCCCACTGCCATTTCTTTGGTTAAGACTCCCAGAACAACTTTTTAATCATTAATGAATCTTCTTTCCTCCAATCCATCCACTTCACTAACATGGAGGGGACATGATAATAACATTGCTCCAGCATGGCATCAGGTCCCCACAAAATCCCTTTGAAGCAGGAAAGAGGCACCTTTCCTTCTTTCCTTTTATCAGGGGACAAATTCCCTGGTAGGGGCCTCACCCTTCCAAGCACATTATTGACCAGGACCAGGTTACATGTTCACTCCTTCACCATCCACTGACATAGGGAAATGACTAGCATAGACTACTCATGCTTAGTTTTATGAACTTAGCATGCTACCCACCAAATAAAATCAGGCTTTTTTAAATAAAAGGAGGAAAAGGTGTGTAGATAGGGATCATGGTTTATAGATGACCAGCGTCTACTGCATCCAGAAATCAAGAAAAAGCAAGATGGTAGCTTTCTTCCAAATTTAAAAAATAAAAAAATTAAAAGAAAGAGACAGAAATGCTTAAAGGCAACATTTAAATAGTGACATGCATCTTTAGTTCTAGGGAGGTTCTTTCAACACTCATTCTGAAAAAATATATTGCTCATTCTGAAAAAATATATTGCTGAAAAATATGTGCATTGAATTCCCAATAATTGTATTTGCATAAAGACACAGAGGAATGGATCAAGATAGTAATACATTTTTTATATTTAAACATGGGAAAGCACACGTGCATACCTGAGGGTTAGATCTGAGCTCATCTAAATGGATACCACACAGTCTGCCTCATGTCATTCATCCAAAGATCAGGCATAGTGCATACAAATAATTATTTGATCTCCATATGACTTATCACTCTTCTCATATTCATTCTAGAAGCTTAATCTAACACATTCTGACTTGTGTGTATTGCTCCCATCTGCCCACTTAAAGGCCACACAGCAATTGTGAAACAATGGTCCATGGTATCCAAATAAAGGATAGATGGAGCCAAATGAAGAAAAGAGACTATCACGGCCTTTTAAAACCACAGGTTTCAAAATGTATTGTCTGTGTGACACATTCTGAATATCAGTAGCCTCTGTATTATGTTTTCTTTACTGGGTCTTAAGCTGGAGATCAATTTCTATTTCTCAGCATTGCATTATCTTGTTAATTATTTTACTTTCAGGTAAAGCATTGAACATGTTAGATATCAGTGCACACATACATCGTAAATAACAATAAATAACTATTACACCAAAAGGCTTAAGTTTCTTATAGTGAGTTAACAGTACAATCTACAAAATGTCCATTACCCACAATCATTTTTCTTCATGTACATTCCTCTTGGCTCTGTCTATTCTAGATTTATGCTGATAATGAGCTTTTGAATACTGATTTTACATGACACAAGGTCACATTTGAAAGCTTTTTATCAAAATAACTGAAGATGTAATCTTAAATATACCTCATCAATACAACTGTCTTTAATCGCTGGGGATAAATAGTGACAAATGAGGCTTAGTTTTTTACTTTGGCTGCTGCTGAAACAGAGTGGCTATTTTAATGAAGCTTTTAAGTGGATAATAGATATGCAGTAAGCATTCTGAGGTATGATAATGAGCTCTATGTATGGATGCAGGACTATATTTTTCAGTGTGTTTCTGCATAAGAAAGTATTTGCAATTTATAAAAGAATCAGAAGTCTATTTACATGGCCACTGAGATGTGTGCTAAATTTCCTTATGCATTTAAATATCCCTATTTTCACACCCACTACAACCATTATTTAGTTTGCAGATTCATTAAACTGTATAATGTGTTCTTATTAACTGACAAAGAAATCATGTCAAATTAGGTATGGATTTTTATTACTTTTTAAAAAAAAAATAGCACACAATAATGCAACATGCTCAAATGTTTGAATGACAAAATGGGTATGAGGAGAAAAAACTTTGGCTAAAAATCTTTCATCCTGGCCTTCAAATTAATGTATTTAATGTTAATGTACTCCAATTACAGGGAAGTACTAGTGATTTCAGGATAGGTTTGATGAAACCAAATCTATATTCTCTAATTGCTGAACACATAAATGACTACAACCAGAATACAGGAGCCACATAATCCTGACAAAGAAGTTGAAACTCTTGCTCTTGCAAATCTAAGTATGGTTAGTATAAAAGAAAGAGTGAGCAGAGGTAAAAGTAATAGCTATGGTTGAGTGCTCAGACAAAATATTCTGATGTCCTAATAAAATCAACAAGTGATTTCCTGCAAATAAGGTAGTGTAAAAACACATGCAAGAATGAAGAATGTCTTAAGACTTCATATTTCCCATTATATGTACCCTACAAAAGATGGGGAGATCGTTTTATGAAGGCAGTGTGGACATTGATGCAGATATGGAAGTATTATCCTATGTATAATACTTCTTAGCTAGAGGATTGTAAGCAGATTATAAATCATCTTTATTCTCAGATTTCTTATCAAAATGTGGCAGGGTTGTACTTCTGACTCAACTAATCAGGAGACTTCTATTCATAACCCTCTGGAATCAAGATATTCTGAAGGGCCTTCTAAATACTAAACAAGATAAGGTATTGTATGTATATATGCTCTTTAAAATATTACTGGACTCTTAAGAAATTAAAAGAATTTCTTTAATGGAAAACTAACAATTTGGTTGCTCCAGTACAAATTCCAGTATCAGACCTGCTATCTGAAGACTACAAAACATTAGGAAATCTAACAATATATGAAATATCCATAAACATTGGTAAAAAGGATAAGACATCATGTGCAATTAAGTGATCATGTAAATGGACTAAGAAAACCTATATGATTATCTAAGTAGAAAATGTATTTGCCAAACTTTAACATTCAACGAAAATCTAGGAATAGAGGCGCCTGGCTAGTTCAGTTGGCAAAATATATGACTTAATCTCGGGATTTTGAGTTCAAGCACTACATTGGGTATAGAGATGATTTAAAATTAAATCTTTTTAAAAATGGAAAAGAAGGTAATTTCCTGGAGCACCTCGGTGGCTCGGCTGGTTAAGCATCCGTCTTTGGCTCAGGTCATGATCTCATGGTTTGTGAGTTTGAGCCCTGCATCGGGCTCTGTGCTGACAGTGTACAGCCTGCCTTGGATTCTCTTTCTCCCTCTCTCTGCCCCTCTCCCACTTACTCTGTCTCTTTCTCTAAAAACAATAAATAAACTTAAAAAAGAAAAGAACTTCCTTACAGGATAAACAACATCAAAATTTAAACCTGTAGCTACCATCATACTAAATGGTAAGAGACTCGGGGCGCCTGGGTGGCTTAGTCGGTTAAGCGTCCGACTTTCTCGTAGGTCATGATCTCGCGGTTCGTGGGTTCGAGCCCCTTAGGTCATGATCTCGCAGTTCGTGGGTTCCAGCCCCGCGTCGGGCTCTGTGCTGACTGCCAGCTCAGAGCCTGGAGCCTGTTTCAGTCTGTGACTCCCTCTCTCTCTGACCCTCCCCTGCTCACGCTGTCTCTCTCTCTCTCCTAGAAATAAATAAAACATTAAAAAAATTTTAAAAAAATAAATAAAATAAATGGTAAGAGACTGAATGATTTTCCTCTAAGATTGAGAAGGCAAAGATGTACTCTTGTTTACCCCTAATCAACATGAAACTGTAAGTTCTGACTAGTGCAGAAAAAGCAAGAAATAGAAGTAAAAGACTGATAGGGTAGAAAAATGGGTAGAAAAAAATGCATTCACAAAAGACATGCTGTTTTATTTAGAAAATTCCAAATAATCCACAAAAGTAGCTCTAATAATTGAGTTTAACAAGATCATAGCATAGAAGGTCTATACATAGAAGCCAATGATATTTCAAAATACCAGCAATGCGGGTGCCTGGGTGGCTCAGTTGGTTAAGTGTCTGACTTCGGCTCAGGTCATGATCTCACCGTTCGTAGGTTCGAGCCCCACGTCGGGCTTTGTGCTGACAGCCAGCTCAGAGCCTGGAGCCTGCTTCGGATTCTGGGTCTCCCTCTCTCTCAGACCCTCCCCTGTTCACACTGTCTCTCTCTCTCTCAGAAATAAATAAAACATTAAAAAATATATATATCAGCAATGATGGGGCAGGCATAGGACAGACATTCCCATTCCAAAAGGGAGAAAGGGGAAGGAAGAAAAGAGTGACAGATTTCAAGTTACGTCCAAAACCCCGCAAGGCAAACTCCATTAAACCTTAAGGCTCAAAAATAATCCTCTTTTGTTTGCATTTCTGCCCTTCAGAATCACTGGTGTGGCAACAAGCATTTTATTGGAAGCCATCTGGCCTGTTGAGGTGGTCACTCTAATGATCTCTGGATCACCCTTGGAGTCCTTCTCTCTTTTTTTGAAGGACAGCACAAGTTCACAGCTAAGTAGCTCTATGGTCTAGTCATATAGGGTTAAGAAGTCCAGCAACTTTCCTTCATTTCATCCCACTTTCTCTGTCTTCCTAAATTCAAATTGGCAGTGTCTTCTCTGGTATAATGTCATCCTGATTCATTTATCTTTCTTTTAGTTTTTTTTTTAATGTTTATCTTTGAGAGAGATGAAGAGACAGAGCATGAGTGGGGGAAGAGAGAAAAAAGAAGACACAGAATCTGAAGCTGGCTCCAGGCTCAGAGCTGTCAGCACAGAACCTGAAGTGGGGCTCAAATTCACAAACTACAAGATCATGACCTGAGTTGAAGTCAGATGCTTAACCAAGTGAGTCACCCAGGTGCCCCATATCATCTCTATTCTTGGATTCTTTTTTTTTTTTTTTTCTAGGAGAGAGAGAGAGAGACAGCGTGAGCAGGGGAGGGTCAGAGAGAGAGGGAGTCACAGACTGAAACAGGCTCCAGGCTCTGAGCTGGCAGTCAGCACAGAGCCCGACGCGGGGCTCGAACCCACGAACCGCGAGATCATGACCCAAGCGAAAGTTGGACGCTCAACCGACTAAGCCACCCAGGCGCCCCACTGGATTCTTTTCTTAAGATGACTAATAAGATCTATGGTTCATGCCCACATTTAATCTTAACAAAGGTGACAAACCCTTGGTGTTCTTATTTGTTTGTTTGTTTGTTTGTTTTGTAATATGGAGAGGCTGAGAATTTTACAAAGCTCCACATCCTGATTTATTTTTGCTAAAACAATTCCATCTTCAATTTATCTCTCTCCTGTAATATTTTAATATAAGGAGTCAGGAGGAACCAAGCCACTCCTTCAATACTTTGATTAGAAATCTCAGCTAAATCTTCCAGAAAATACTAGGATACAAACACAATTCAGTGAAATTCTTTGCTACTTTATAACAGGAATTGCTTTTCTCAGTTGTCCAGTAACATGTTCCTCATCTCCATCTGAGACCTCATCAGAATGGCCTTTACCATCTGTATTTATACCAACATTCTGTACACGATTATTGCTGTATTTTTCAGAAGATAGAAGCTTCCTCTATAGCTTTCCTCTTTCCCCGAGCCCTCACCAGAGTAATTTTAATTGCCTTTCCAAATCCTCTTATAGCAATATTGGATTTTTCTGGCATTTACTTCAAAACTCTGCTAGCCTCTGCCCACTATCTACTTCCAAAATCACTTCTACATTTTTAGGTATTCATTCCAGTGGAACCCCACTTCTTGGTACCCATTTCCATCTTAGTTCTAGCTCCCATCATGGGGGTTTCTGCTCCTATGATTTCATGTAAACCTAATTACTTCCTAAAGGACCCACCTCTAAATACCATCACATTGGTGGTCAGGAAGTCAACATATGAATTTTGAGAGCACAGACACATTCAGTCCATAGCACTGCCGTGGTTCCCTGCCATAAGGGTTGTCAAGCTGTACTGATGTTGCCTTTTCACTTTTCTGCCTTCCTGTTGGACTGTGGAACAAGATCTTTGCCATTTTTGTGGCCGTATTGCATGTATCTAGCACAGGGACTGTAGAACCCCAAAGAAATATTTATTGCATGACCAAGGAATTGATATGTAGAATAGAATGATGTAATTTTTTTTCTTTATATGTAATAGACTATTTCCAGTATTTATTAATACCTCTCTAAGGGGTAGCAAATACAATTTTGTTTTTTTATATGTTCCGGTGAATTCACAGTTCTTTTCATTAATTTATCATTTGTTATAACTTTTCCTGAGAAGCAGAGGAAGGAGAGAAATTACTATCTGCTTACAAATAAGATCATTGAAGCTCAAAGCAGGTAATATCTCTTTTAGAAGTCAGTGCTAGCTTTTGGATCGAAATCTCCTAAAAGTCAGCATTCAGCACACAAAAATGATGCTTTCCAATGTTCAATATTATGATGGTTCCTACTGTGAGGTAAATAGAAAAAGAAAGAGGTCTATATTTCTCATATAAAGAATTGTAAGGGTGTCTGAGTGGCTCAGTCAGCTAAGCATCTGACTCTTGATTTTGGCTCAGGTCATGATCTCACATTTGTAAGTTCAAGCCCCATGTCAGGGTCAATGCAAAGTGTTAAGCCTGCTTGGGATTCTCTCTGTCCCTTTCTTTCTGCCTCTCCCCTGCTCGCTCTCTCTCTCTCTCTCTCTCTCTCTCTTTCTCTCTCTCACTCTCTAACTCAGTCTCTCAAAATAAATAATTTTTTTAAAAATTTAGAAGAATTGTATAACTTAATGTGGAATGTGAATGATGTAATTAGCTAAAATTCATACAGCTAACAAATGGTGTTCTCATTTTTCCAAAACATAACCCACAAGATATTGAAAATACCATTTTCAAGAATTCTTTTTTTCCTTTTTCCCAATCCAAGATGTAGTGAAGTGTTGAGGTAAGTAATTGTTTCATCATTCATTTTAAACTCTACACAATGCAGACTACATAAATTCAAGCCTATTATTCTTATACTATTTATTTCAGGTTGATGCCAATTTACAGGTACAAGAACATATAATTGAATCTGTTGAAGAAAGGAGATGAAGCATTTCTGGAAATAGGAAATTACACTGATATTGGTAAACTGTAAAGAATCAACTCATAGGTGCCTCTAAGATCTAACAGAGGAGTAATTAGTTCCATTTTAGTAATCTCTAATTCTGTCTTCTATTTGTAGCACTAAAGGCATTATACCAATAATGGAAGAAATAAATTAAAAGAAAAATCTCTTACAATCCCACCTCACTAACAAATCCTGTGTTTTCATATTTTGTGTTCTCCTGATCAAAGGAAAACAATTTTAGGTGTTTATACGGATAGTGTACATTTTAATGTTTTTTTTCACATGATAGTATGTTATAAATATTTTTATATGTTGCTCTTCTTCACAATAATACTTTTTAAATATTCATTTATTTTTGAGAAAGAGAGAGCGAGCGCACACACACAAGCGGGGAAGGGGCAGAGAGCAGGGAGACACAGAATCCGAAGCAGGCTCCAGGCTCTGAGCTGTCAGCACAGGGCCCAATGCGGGTTCAAACTCACAAACCATGAGATCATGACCTGAGATGCAGTCAGATGCCTAACCAAGTGACCCACCCAGGCGCCCCCACAATAGGACTTTTTAATGCATGGTTTCTAGTCTACAAATTGATATTCTACTATTTACTGAACCAGTTCTTAGTTTTCAGATATTAAACTGCTTTCAGGTTGTCACTGTTACAAAGAAGTTAACAATGAGTACTTTTGCATGTGATTTTTTTACTTTTTCCTTAAAATAATACCTAGTGTCAACACTAGCAACAGCAGGTCAAAAAAACTTGAAAATTTTCGAGGTTTTTGCTACTTTGTTTTCAAGAGATGACTATAATTTATGCTCTCAGTGGTATGCATTCATGCACTAATTTCAACACAAACTCGTGTATTTGCTAATAGTTGTGAAAAGATACAGCACTGGATTTTACTTCTTTAGTAAGTCATCACATTAGCTTTGTTCCATATGTGATTGTTGGTGTGTGAACTCATTATCCCTTTTTAGATTGCAGCCCCCAATGTAAGAACTCTTAAGACAATGACAAGTTTGCAAGGACAGCTGAGAATCCTCTAAGCTTTTCCCTAAGGGGAAAGTGATCCCCCCCTAATTTATCCCTTTCCAGTCTGCTGGTTCATTCTTCAAGTATATTTAATAGGGACTCATAATATACTTTATTCTTAACACAAAATCACCAATTCAGTATTTTCTGATGTTAGAACATAATATATATCATTTTGCATTTCATCTTGTAGAGGAAGGAGGGCTTAAGCTGAGTTTTTGCAGGCTCCATAATTGCATAGTAATGTAAGTATTTCTATTTGACATATAATCTAAAGTCATATAAGTAAGATATGAAGAATCCCTGCACTTAAGAGGACCACTGAGATTATTCATGATTGTGTCCGTCTTTAAGATCACTATTGACACTTTTATTCTGAGGGGATTTATTTTTGTGTAAGATTTTATATTTTTAGGTTTATTTTTTGAGAGAGAAAGAGAGCATACGCATGTATGCACAAGTGGCGGTGGGGCAGGGAGGGTCAGAGAGAGAGAGGCAGAGAGAATCCTAAGCAGACACTACACTGTCAGCACAGAGCTCGATGTGGGGCTTGAACTCACAAATTGTGAGACTGTGAGGCCATGACCTGAGCTGAAGTCAAGAGTGGGATACTTAACCCACTGATCCACCCAGGCACTCCAGGGATTTTTTTTTTTTAATGTATGAAATGTTGAAAATTTTTTAAGTTATGAAATTTTGTAAAAATAACTATGTACCAAGTGCCTACTATGTGCTAGACATTTCTATATACCTTATATCTAATTTTCCGAACAATCCTATGAAACACATATTCGTTGTCCCCATTGTGCCTGTTAGGAAAAAAGGACTCAGAGATGTTAGGTGTGTTGTCCAGGTCCATGCAGTAAATGTCTAAGCTGAATTTCACATCCAGTGTTGTCTCTCTAACATCTATAACCTTTCATTTATATTGAGGTCATTTAAAAGTGTAAGTATATTTTCCTCTCTAAGCACCTATTTTTTATTACAGATTTCACTTTGAGGTTTGTGTATTTCAATTCAAGACATGATGAAATTATAATCAAAGTAATAAAAAAAAACTCAACCAATTATTATTTCTGCCTATAAACTAACAAAACTTTCTTTCCATATGAATGAAAAAAAGAAGTAGATTGAATAAAAACCACTTGGGGGCCCTTATCTCCCAATGCTCTTTTCTGACAACTGTGCTTTGTGGGTAACAGCCTCATTGGCCAGTCTTTGAATGTGATTTTCATCTTCCTGATTTTGTATCTTAGTTCCAAATGCAAGTCTCTTTCTCTGGCTTTTAAGGGGACAATCCAAAGAATATCTTCCTTATAATAGGTTTCTTAATCATGGCAATCAAAGTTACTTTTCCCTCTTTGGAATAGCTATATTCCTTTAGTTCATAACACTTCTCCATCATTTATATCCCTTGCAGTGTATGGAAAGAACATGAGCTTTTACAGGTGTGATTCAATATTCACCTCTAATATAAATTTTATCACTTTTTAAAGATCAGAGTGTCGGTTAACTATTGCTGTGTAACAAATCACTCCAAAATCCTGTGGCTTAAGAAAATAAGCATTTCTCAATGCTTTTTTTTAAGAAAATGAGAACTTTTAAGATTTATTCTTAGCAACTTTCAAATATACAGTCAGTATCTTTATTTTTTTATACAAATAGTTTATTGTCAAATTAGTTTCCACATAACACCCAGTGCTCATCCCCACAAGTGCCCTCCTCCATGCCCATCCCCCCCTCCCCCCCACATCCATCAGTCTTCAGTTTTTGTCAGCATTCAAGAGTCTCTCATGGTTTGCCTCTCTCCCTTTCCCCCACCATTTCCGCCCTTCTTCTCCCCCTTGTTCCTCAGTTAAGTTCCTCCTAATCCTCCTATACGTGCACACATATGATATTTGTCCTTCTCTGCCTGACTTATTTCGCTCAGCATAACACCCTCAAGGTCCATCCATGTTGCTACACGTGGCCAGATTTCATTGTTTCTCATTGCCATGCTAGGAATTTACCCAAGGGATACAGAAATGCTGATGCATAGGCACACATGTACCCCAATGTTCATAGCAGCACTCTCAACAATAGCTAAAACATGGAAGGAGCCTAAGTGTCCATCAACGGACGAATGGATCAAGAAGATGTGGTTTATCTATACCATGGAATACTACATGTCAATGAGAAACAATGAAATCTGGCCACGTATCTTTATTTTTAAAATGCAAATTTTTAATGTTTGTTTATTTTTGAAAGAGTACAAGTGGGTGATGAACAGAGGGGGGGAGGACGACAGAAGATCCAAACCAGACTCTGCACTGACAGCAGTGAGCCTGTTTGAAATCACAAACCCCAAGGTCATGACCTGAACTGACATCAGACGCTTAACCAATTGAGTCACCCAGCTACCCCCAGTGTTATTAATTATAGTCTTATAATTAACTTATAGTCCTATTTCTCTTAAATCTATGAGTAAGCCTGGTGGTTCTTCTGGGCTGGGCTGGGCTTACTTCTACATCTGCAATAGGACTTTTATCATGGGTGCAGCTTCACTGATCTTGGCTGGGTTCCTTTCCATGTTTGGTAATTGGCTGGTAATAAGATGATCTAGGATGACCCCTTAGGACAACTGGCTCTTTCCACACAATTTCTCATCCTCCAATAAGCTAGTTTCAGCTTTTCCCGCATGGAGGTGAGAATGCCTAGAGAAAGTAAGTAGAAGATTTCTTAGAGCCTGAGCTCAGAAATGACAATCAATTCTACTGCATTCTGTTAACCAAAACTAATCAAAAGGAAAGTTCACATTCAAGCCATGGGAAATAAACTCCATTTGATGGGAGGAGCTGCCAAAATCAGTGTAATGGGAATATCTACATTTCAGAGCTACTATAAAATAAGATATATGAGTAAAAAAGTACTTGGCAAATCCTTTGAATATATAAATTTAACACATGCTAAATTATGTGTTCCTTAAACATCTTGGTCTCTAACATCCTGCACATGGTAAGTCTACAAGAAGAATCAAATGAATGGATTATAGAAATATATAACTTAGAAGACTTTCTGAAAAGTTTAAAAAACATTTTAATAAAAACATGCAATTAAACAGACACATTATTGTCTCAAAATTATATTTAATTCAAGTTATGTAAAATATTTACCAAATAAAAACTGATGCTAAAAGCATGACAATTTTAACCATTTTTGTTCAAACTCTGGTTTCTTAATTCATATTTTTATGTCATATAAGAAGTGGGAATTTTAAAAGGAGGTATTTGATCATTTTCAATATATAATTTGTGCAGGACCATTATTTTTGGCAATAGATTTTCTTTTATGGGAGTGAAATAGAGTATATAAATTCTCCATCGCATGCTGGGAGAAAATCAGTATGGCTACACACTTCTCATGCTTCAAGGATTTTTACTGTAATAGAAATCTACAGGAACATAACACCTTCGAACTTCACTGCCTCAATGTGTCTTAGACAGACATGGTGAGAATACATTCCTATGAGTTTTACTTGCTGAAATAAAGCACACATAGGGTTTTACTAGTAGCCAAACAAATGTACTGACTTTACTTATGATTTTAGAAGTTGCCTTTTCTTGTCAAAGAGCTTTGAAACAATAATCTGAAAAAAACCAAAATGTCAATTTTAGAAATGGGTAAGTTAGAAAAAATTGAAATACCTGTGTTTATATATGTAGTAAAACTCAGAGCTGGAATGTGAGTCATACAAATGGAGAAAATTTCCTTTCATTCACTAAGAATAAATTTTTCTATGATAATGAAACCCATAATTTCCCTGATTTATCTCCTTTTACAGGTTAATATGTTTCTACAGAATCCTGAGGTGGTAATTCAGTGTTTCTAACATTTGATTGGCATCTCATCTTTTTTGCTTGTCAAAGGCAATTTTTTAAATTGCCATTAAAAAATACACAAGCTTGAATGTACTGTATATAGTGTTTAAGCTTTTTAAATTAATGTTTCAGGATTAAGTAATTCAAAAACCCCAATAACAATACTGAAAAACATAATAAAAATCATGTGCTCAGCACCTGGTTTTACCATACTTTCACATTATTCCATATTTGCTTTTGTTATAGTTGGGGTTCTCTCTAAAATCCTTGGTATTTCCATTACATTTGCTCCTTCTCCGAGGTAATGTAGTCCCATTATTAATTCAATGTTTGTCATTTATAGTTAGCTTTTCTAATATTTCAATACTTGTATTTATCTCTAAATAATATAATAATTTTTCAGAGTTTTAAGCTTTATATAAATGGTATCCCATTACAGATATCATTTTGAAAATTGCTTTGTTTTACTTAACGTTATGTTTGAGAGCATCATCTGTACTAATATATGTGTTGCTTTGGTTTGTTTATTTCTAATGTTTTATATTCATAGCATTCTATTTTGTGACTGGATCCCACAATTTATTGTTTGACAGACACTTCAATTGTTTCTAATTCTTTCCGTTTTCAACAAGTGCTGCCATGAAATCTTGAAAATTGCTCTTCATATATACATGGAAGAATTTCTCTGCTAGAAAAGAAGATTCTGAGTTGTAGGGAATATACACTTTTAACTTCACTAGATATTACCAATTTATAGCTCATTCACTGCATATGAGAGTTCCCTTTATCCATATTTTTTTCCCCTAAAGTAAGTTAGTGCTTTCTTGTTATCATGTAACATAGTGTGATCCCTTTCTCCTCTTTGATCTTAGGGTATACTCAACTACGTAACTGCCAGACACTTTCTTCATCAAGATCATGGTTCATCATGACACAGTAGGGAGGAACCATATCAGGTCCTCCACCATGGTTTGCAGCATGAAAGAGGTTTCATTCTGTGGGAGGAGAAATCAGGAACAGTGAAAAGGGGCACCTCTCCCTGCTCCCATTTGGAAGGATTGTGTGATTAAAAGCTGACTATCTCCAAGTGAGTTCTCTGCAAATAAGCATACAGATCTCACAGGACAAGGCTTGTGGTATCATGTAGCCTGGGGATCACTAAACAGCCTTCCCCTTTCACCCCCAAATTCTCCTAGAAAGCTTTATATTAAAAAGCTCACTTTGTCTTTGGAATGAGGCACCTTTGGTATGTGTTGTGTTACCATCCAGGAGTCAGCACATTTCCCCATTCTCCCTCCATCCCCCAGAAAGTGATAAACAGTTTTCCCTACTGCTCTCATTCTGATATTCCAGGTAGCATCGAGTTTGCCTCATATTACAGCAAGACATTAACCTCTTCACTTCCTAACTGCCTCATTGATGATAGGAGAATCAGAGGGAGAATTGGGAATCAGAGGGAAAGCATTTTCTGAACACAGCCAGAAGGCACCAAATCCTGAAATGTAACTCAGTCTGGCTTCTTAGAAAAATGTTTTTTCTACTATACCATTCTCCCAAAATGATTCCCTTTAGTTTCTCTAGTTTGTCCTCTAAGGTGTGTGTTTTATTTTTGTATTTTCTAGAGAAAATCGGGTTTTTGATATGTTTCTAGAAATAATATATAAACATGAACTTTCATCTCAATATTATATAGGTCCTCTGAATACAATATTCTATCCTCTGTCAAGTCTTACAAGACACAGAATTTCAGAGCAAGATGGGATCCTCAAAAAGATCCTTAAAGTGTGTGTGTATATATATATATATATATATATATACACACATATACATATATTTGTGTATATATATGTGCATATATATACACATATACATATATTTGTGTATATATATGCACATATATATACACATATACATATATTTGTGTATATATGTATGTATGTATATATATATATATATACATATATATATACACATATACATATATTTAAGTTTTTTTAGTAGGCTTCACACCAAGCACAGAGCCCAACACAGAGCTCAAGCTCACGGCCCTGAGATCAAGACCTGAGCTGAGACCAAGAGTCAGATGCTTAACTGACTGAGCCACCCAGGTGCCTGGAAAAATTAAATATGGGAAGAAGGTATTTACCCAGTATCACCCTGCTAGGAACAGGCAGATCCATAGTCATATTAATTTTTCCTTATTGTAACAGTAAAGAATAATAACTATTCTTTACTGTAAAGAAAATAGTAAAGAGATAACAGTAAAGAGATAGTAAAGATAAACAGTAAAGAGATAATAAATAGTAAAGATAAACAGTAAAGATAGTAAAGAAAAACAGTAAAGAGATAACTATTAAAATATCATTGTCTGTCTCTCCAAATCAAGGGTGCATTAGCAGTAGAATAGATAACTAAACTGAGTATTTACTTAATACCACAATAATTACCATAATCCTCTTGAGTTTGATTTCCATCTAGGCACTTATTAGATGTGTGACCTTGAGCAAATTATTTAATCTCCCTGAGCCTCAGTTTCCCCATCTGTAAATACAGGGAAATAGTTTTGAAAATAATACATGAGAACACAGAGAATAATATCTGCTGATTATCAGCGCTAGATAAAACATAACTATTATTCTCCACATCCTCGCCAGCATCTAGAGTTCTCTGATTTGCTCATTTTAGCCACTCTGACTGGTGTGAGGTGGTATCTCAGGCAAGGATGTGGAGAAACGGGCACCCTCCTACACTGTTGGTGGGAATGTAAACTGGTGCAGCCCCTCTGGAAAACAGCATGGAGGTTCTTCAGGAAACAAACAAAAGAACTCCCCTATGACCCAGCAATAGCACTGCTAGGAATTTACCCAAGGGATACAGAAATGCTGAGGCATAGGAGCACATGTACCCCAATGTTCATAGCAGCACTCTCCACAATAGCTAAAACATGGAAAGAGCCTAAGTGTCCATCAACAGATGAATGGATCAAGAAGATGTGGTTTATCTATACCATGGAATACTACATGGCAATGAGAAACAATGAAATCTGGCCATGTGTAGCAACATGGATGGACCTTGAGGGTGTTATGCTGAGCGAAATAAGTCAGGCAGAGAAGGACAAATATCATATGTTTGCACGTATAGGAGGATTAGGAGGAACTTGACGGAGGAACAAGGGGAGAAGAAGGGCGGAAATGGTGGGGGAAAGGGAGAGAGGCAAACCATGAGAGACTCTTGAATGCTGACAAAAACTGAAGACTGATGGATGTGGGGAGGAGGGGGGATGGGCATGGAGGAGGACACTTGTGGGGATGAGCACTGAGTGTTATGTGGAAACTAATTTGACAATAAACTATTTGTAAAAAAAAAAATAACTATTATTCTAAGTGAAAACATAGATGTTGCTTCATTGCAATAGGAAAGATCCTCTTACATTTCATGTATATTCTTTTTGGCTATATATATGTAGTTTTACATAGAATACTCTGTATTTTCAAATGTGCTCTTTGTTTCTCCTTTTTTTTCCCTTAAAATTTCTTTATTTATTTTGAGCAAGCAAGCACAAGTGTGAGTGGAGGAGGGGGAGAAAGAGAGGGAGAAAGAATTGCGAGCAGGCTCCAGTGCAGATCCCCATGTGGGGCTTGATCTCACGAACCTTGAGATCATGACCTAAGCTGAAATCAAGAGTCAGACACTTAACTGACTGCATCACTCAGGCACCTCAATACATTTTTTAATTGAAGACAAAGATAAGTCTTCAGGTGTCCAACTTGATTTAATACTTTCTGTCGTGATTGATTTAATACTTTAATACATGACTGATCGAATACTTTATGTCATGAGTTAGGCTGCCTCTTCATGGCTTCACCTGTGCTGCTGGAACTACCTGTATCTTCTTTTGCCTCCAACATTCTATTACCACCTTAAAGAAGAAAACTTAACCATATCCTCAGAAACAACTTGTTTCTACTCCTGATTTAAGATCTTATTAATTACCAAGAACTCACCTCTCTTATCTTTGTGACCCACTGTGGCTTGAACATATATATATTTGTTATGAATCTAAAACCATTTTTTTTGCACTTTTCCAAGGAGATATATGTACCTTGGGATTACAGACTCTAATTCATCTTTGTTTCCTCAGTATGTAATAGAATAAGTGCTCTGTGAATATTTGTGAAAGTAAGAAGGAGAAAGAGGGAGAGAGAATGAAAGATGAATTGTACTAAATTGGAAATAGACTATTGTAATGGACACTAGGGCTTTGGCAAAGGGAATTCTCTTTAAGAATGGCAGGAATTAGTCTGAAAGGAATCTGGCCTCTTTCAGTGTTAAGTTTTTATCTGTATCCATTCTAACCCAGCTATGATTGTGTATAGGTCCAGGGAGAATAAAAGCGGTTGTGTATCAATTCAAAGGTCTGTTTCACTAGACTCAGTAATGATTTGGGGCTCAAACATCTCTGATGTGGAATGCTTCTTTTAACAGCTGAACATAACGTTCTTCACAAGTGCAGAGGCATTAGCATAGTGGCCGTAGTAATGCTGGCTTATGCCACCATAGGCCACTGGACATGGTGCCATTAAAATAAAGACAAAACGGTTCTGGAGCTCAGCAGCTGGAAAATCTTCATCATGTTAGTGATCCTGACTGTAACATCAGCAAATCTTGAGAGTGGCTAGTATTCAATAAATAGTGGTGATAGAGATAGCCTGATTCTAAGGCCACCAAGAACTATCTCTTCTTAGAGGAGATCTGTCTCCTTGGGGCAGCATTTCTGTAGAATTGTTAAGTCTGGTGGTGGCTATGGAATCCTGAATTAGTTAAAAGAATTTAAATAGATGTTAATTTCATTACCAATTTATTTTTCATGTATGTACCTAGTGTCTACTCTGTGCAAATTATAGTCCTAAGTTTTGGAGGTGCTGGACACATAGGAATGAAATGAATTTTCTATTCTTATGGAGCTGAAATTTTAGGAGGAAGAAACAGAAAATAAATGGATGAGTAAATAAATAATATAATTTCAGGTATTTACACCTAGGATGCAACAGAAAGGAATAAAGGATGACTTCCAGGTTTTTGGAGAACGGTTATGCTGTTCACTGAAACACAGAAGCACAGTGGTTTCAGTGGGCAAAATCAAATATTTGATTTTGGACAAGTAAATTTTAAGACGCTGACTTGATATTAATGGAAATGTTGACTAACCAGTTGGATAAAGGAATCTGGAGCTTCAAGGATAGGTTGGATCACAGCAATGCATCTCCACCTTAGGAAGCGAAACTAGGGATAAGAGCATTGGTAGTGCAGTCTGGAGCAGTAAAGGCAGGCTGACAGCCAGCCACCCCCTGGACTGACTTGTAGTCCCTACATCCCATCTAGGGGTATTCCCACATGTATTCAAGGATGTTTGCTCTGAAAGGAAAGGAGCTGGAATTGTTGGAGGAGCATGTGGAAACTCGAAGGGAACAAGATTTGAGTGCTAACACTCACGTGGTCTCACTGATACCTACAAATTAGTAAGGTATGGCGTGTTCTGGTAATAGAAGCACATGCAAAGTGCTGTATATAATTATTTAACAAAGCATCCCGATGTGATTGTATGTGTTCACTGTATGACCAGTTCACAACATTCATTACTGTCTCCAGATTAATGATGTTAAATTAGTGGAGACAGTGTGGTCTAATAGAAGAGTACTGGATTTGGAGCAAAAGTGAAGTATTTCTCCTTGAATGAAGAACGTACTGCCTCAACTGCTGGACAGTCTTCAGCTGTCACCACCCTCAGGGATTCCTTCAGTTGCAGAGAAGTATGTTTGCTAAATTCACACCCCTTCCTGGGGTGGCCCACATCCAAAGTGGAAAGACTGTGTACAGGCCACAGAGAGAGCGAGGCCTCAGAAGCCCCACCACTTCTCATGCTGGATGTTTAAATCTTCCCACCTCAGGTGTCAGACACATGAGTGAAAGTTTTGAGGTGACCTCAACCCCAGTGATCCCCTGATTACCACTGTAGGACCCCAAGTGAGGACTGACTAGTTAAGCCTAGTCAACCCTCAGGTGAGCAAACTAAATGAGTGCCATTATTTTAAGCCACCCTGTTAAGGTGGTTTGTTCACAGCTGTAAATAACCGCAATTATAATTACGTTATTGCAGTTCTTTCTGCCTCAATTTCTCTATCTATGATATTGGAATAATTTTAGTAAAACTTCTGAACCTATCTCATGAGGATGTTGTGGAAATAAACTTAATAGTATATGTAAACTTGCTTTATAAGCTGTAAGAGACATTAGAGGTGCAATTTATTATAATTATCACCATAAATCATCATTAACTGAGGAGAGAGTGTACAGAATACCAGAAAAGCATGGCTTCTGATTTCAAGGAGCAGTGATATCAGCTTTCAGTGCATTACAATTTATCCTAAGCACATAAAGATTTGTGGTGCTATATATCGGGGAAAATTAAATGTAAATAGAAGGGTCTTAAATGGGAAGGGGAATAGAAATCAAGAAGTAGGTTTAAAAACAATAATGGAACATTCACTTTTCTTTAGATCTTCCATCAATGGCTCAGAGCAGAAGAGTATTTTCAAGTGTACCCACTGAGGGTACAATTTTGTCCTGTCCAGCTTCAAACATAGAAACTCGGCACTTAACAATTTCCTCTTTTGCACTCACTTAACATCGCCCCTATCCTGCCTTTGTTCTCTTGCCCTGTATACTTCAAATGCCTATATCTCCAACTAGATATAAATGTATTTAAAAAAAAATTCCAGAGATTTTTTATAGTTATAATCCAAGAGTAACAATCATCAAAGGTACATAACAGATGCTTATAAAATAAACATAAAATCTAAATTGTGTAAATATGATTTGAAAGATAATAAAGGATCAATGATTACTTACTACCACGCTTTTTAAAAATTTCATTGAAAATTGAGAATTCAGCTACCAATGTGACCATATTTTTCTTTAGTTTTCTTGATTTTCTAGACTCCAAGATTTTCCCCAAATCTTCATTAATGCAGCCTGCCAATTATTCCAGTTCCTACCCTTCCTTGGCTTTCCGGGCACCTCTGGGATTGCACTTCCTGAGTCCCTTATGGGACAGTTGTGGTAAATGTGAGTGTAAGTTATATTACTTTGGGTGAAGCATTTTATTTTTTATTTTTAAAGTTTGTTTATTTTGAGACACACACACGCACACACACGCGAGTTAGGGAGGGGGAGAGAGAGAGAGAGAACCCTAATCCCAAGCAGGCTTTGTACTGTTAGCTCGGAGTCCAATGCAGGGCTCAGTCCCACAAATCTTGAGACAATGACCTAAGCCGAAATCAAGAGTCGGACACCCAACTGAGCCACCCAGGTGCCCCAGTTGGGGGGGAGGGGAGCAATTTAATTCTGGTTTTAGACCCTTCCTCCTGCTGACCTACAATGGATCTATAGCATCAACAAGAAATAAACAAGTGTTGCTTTTTAAACCTTTAATATTTTTTGTTTGTTTGTTTGTTTTCTTTTTGTTTTGTTTTCCCAAAGCATAACTTCCTGATACAATCTTATTGATAGATCCCCTAACACTTAGTGACCAGAACTGATTGATGGGCTTGGCAAAGCTTGAGGACAGCTGAATCACAGCTCAAGTACAATTTTTCTCCTTTCCTGTTCTTTGTCAGTGGAATATAAATTGGTTTAGTAATTCACCACTTGATTTGAGATGCCAACTTATTACCACAGTGAGCACAAGCCAGAACTTCTAATCATATGTACTCTTTAGCCTTTCCAGATTCTATTTTAAGCATTGTTAAAATAGGCTATAAAGTCTCAGATTATATCTGGAGTTTCCCGAGGTGGGTTCCCCAGAGAATACAGAGAGACCAGAGATTGCTATGCACAAAGTTAATGTGAGAGTGCTGTCCAGAACAACATTTGTGACCAAATGCAGAAAATAGAATTGGCCGCAGGGAGATGTGGAACTGTGATGCAGTCACAAGCAGCTGACTGTATGGGGAGATATTAGATGGCCCTTTCTATTTGTCCTGGTTGAAGCAAAGGGGCTTTTGCGTCCACGCATCAACCAGTCATTGGCAGTAGTTGATCACAGAGAGGAGGTGTCAGTTCAGCTAGGCAGCTTGCTTCAGAGGAGAGCAAGCTGGGAAGGGGCTCAGGTGTGAGCTGTCAGCAGCCACCACTCCTGGCAGCTGAAGGAACTTCTGCCTCTGTCCTGAAGGGGCTTCTGTGTGGTGCAACCCAGCATCCAGTGCAAGAGTAACATAAATTCCTAAGAAGATCATTGGAGCCTGTACCCGATTATCTCCTGTGGAAACTGCTGCCTCTTAGTGTTTGTCCACAGTGATCTGTGCACTTGGACTGTTGTTCCCCAACTCCAACTGTCAGAAGCATATTTACTTCTGATTAAATATGAAGGATTCAGCTCAAATACCATCTAGGAAAACCCTACCAGGAAATACCTCTTGATGTTGTTCTCAGCTCTCTTGATGCTCTACACCAGTCCTGTGTTATAAGTTTGCTCTGAATGGGGAAAAGTTCCTCTAAGTGAATGACTATGAAGTTGCTCTTCAAGCCTGAGGCATAGAGAAATGAAGATGGAAGATGGTAGTGATGGGGGTGAAGGGAAAACACGAGAAACTCAGGTAGGACATTCTAGTGCTATTTGTTTCTCTGGGGTCCCCCACAGATGACACTAAACCTGGGAGACTCAGAGTATCTGCTGTTCTGTGTTATGTACTGTAAGCCAGGTTCTTTCTCCATATTCTATGGACTGTTTCCTTATTATCATCCTAAAGCTTCAGTAGATTGTTTACATGTCCCATTATTGACTTGTCCTTGTTTCAGAGACTTAGAGGGAAAACACATAGTTTCCAGGCCTTCTGTCCCCATTCTCCACCCCTGACTCAATCCCATGATGCTTGTGGTGTTAAGTGTTGAAAAGTTTTGCTGAGGGTGAGGGAAATGTCGGAGAATGAGAATCTGAGCTGTCAGGTCTACCTAACTGCTCCTTTCCAAGTAGAACTCCTCTCTAGAGAGTCAACCTCTGCTTATCTGTTTTAATTTTTATTTTTCAGGGAAGTAATTTCTTTATTCTTTAAATTAACATTAATCATATGCATGTTTTATTTCTTCATTAGACCTTAATTTACTTGAGATAAAGGGTAAATTTGGGAAAATCACTAGAAGACTTAATTTTCCCATTGGCAAAATGAGTGGCTATAATTCTTCAAGGGCTCCTCTATCTGCAGAAGTTACTAATTTTATGTGAGTCAGCCTAAAATGATAGGATGTCACAATTTTAGAAAGGTTGAGAATACCTTATCTCTGGTTTCCATATTAGTTTGCTGGCAGATATGCTGCCTACGTCTTTTTGTTACTGTCAAGTGAAATAACTGCTCTGGAACAGAGGGTGAGAATAACACAAAGAAAGTAAAACAAAGAAATTGCACAACAGCCATCATCAGGAACTCAGGGGCAATTTGACTTAAAGCAGCTTGAAATTTTAAAGGAAAAACAGAAAATGCAATCTGCTTTCTCTTCTGCTTCCTGTTTCTTCTTTAAATAAGCACACTCTATCTCCCCCAAGATTTTCCCCTAAAAAGAAAACACATTACACAGCTTGACCTGTAATTTAAATCACAACTAAGCTTCCAGTTAGAATGTATCTTCATCATAAATCTGCTATAAATCCCTCCAGTGTTCGTTAAATTCCCTTACCCTTAAACAGCATGACCCCAAATTTATTTTCCCTAGACATAAAAAGTTGAATTATAGCTTATTTATGAGTTTCATGAATAAGACTAATTTGATTGCCATTTGTAAAGAAATTCTCACCAGGTTATTACACTCCTAGATCCCATTAACTAATAAAATAATATACAAAATACAAATGACTTCAAATTACTCCAAGCAAGATTACTGGCAACATTTCTTTATATAAAAAGAATACTGACCAGCACTACAGAGAATATTTCCTCCTGGTACCCCTGCTCAGCACTCTGACCTATGTGAAATGCAATCTACTTTTTATATACATTTACAAATCTACCTTTTAACCTATCATTTATTCTTAGTGGGATATTGCTTCTTCACTTAGAATCTGCTCCCTGTGAGCAGTAGTTAAAGTTGTTTAGATTTTATGTTTTCACCTACACCTGGGTACCCACTATAAATCCAGACTTGACTTGAGAATGTCCAGCATCTGCTAAAATAGGTCAGCTGAGGTTTCAATGACCTGAGGGCTTCAATAGTCACATGGAAAGGAGGATGACTGGGGGCATTTAGACTGCTAGCTACTTCTAGCGCAGTATAAGATTATTGCAGAAAGTCATGCTTTGTAATCAATAAAATAACAACTGATAGCTACTACACTAGAAGCTCCATAAGGCAGAAATTTTTTGTTGTACTGTTCACTGACATTGTTAGCACCCAAGCATTTGTTGAATAAATGGATGCACTTTAGTCCTGGCTTTTTTCTATGCTCAAAGTCTAGTTCTGTGATCCTGCTTCTTCATCTATAAAATGGAGATAAAAATAAAAGAATTGTTGAGTTACATAAAGTAACATAGGAAAAGTGTTTGGAACTTGGTGCAGAACAAGTATAAACACGTCGATATTTTAGGCAATAAATTTTGTAGTAACATTAATAAGATGATTCAAGCTAAGTCTGAAATAAAATTATTTTAAATCTCTTCAAGGGCAATGATGGGCAAAACTGTTGTCTGAAAGTTGCAAGCACTGTTTTGTCCCCTGAAATGTGAAGGATTAGTTAAACCTTTAGGCCCAAAAAGCCTTTGATTTTGGAGAATCATATGAATGGATATGCAAGTTTATACATTTTTAAAAATGCTTATTTATTTTTTGACAGAGAGAGAGAGAGAGAGAGAGAGAGAGTGGGGGAGGGGCAGAGAGAGGGAGACACAGAATCTGAAGCAGGCTCCAGGCTCTGAGCTGTCAACACAGAGCCTGATGCGGGGCTCAAACCCACAAACCACAAGATCATGACCTGAGCTGAAGTCCTGTACTTAACCGACTGAGCCACCCAGGTGCTCCTGACTATTCAAGTTTATACAAATGTAGAGCAATGGTTCACTGCTGGAATAGAAAGATTTTAGATATATGGCACAAAGAAAATAAACAGCCTTACTTAATATTGTAACATTTTTATTAATGTAGGCAGAATCTGTCTTAAAAACATGTTTCTTTACTATGTATGGATCTCGATTATTCTATGCCTGTACATTATTGCTTGTCCTTATAGAAGTTGATAAACATTTTGTTGTTCTAAGCAATGACCCATCGAGATTGGGAGAGAGACCTAGAAATGGGAGAAAACAGTGGAAGACATGACTTTCATTGCCCATGGACAAAGGACATAAAAATAATTCAATTTGGATTGCTGAAGCCCCATATGAATATCCCACAAATGCAATATTGTAAAGTTTAAAAAAAAAAAGCCCTCAAACTCTTAGAAATGTATTATTACATTGTCCTGGTCCAAAGTCCCTTGGGAAGCAAAAAGTAAGACCCCACCATTATGGGTGGAAGTGGGATTTGGGGAGAATGGAGTATCCAGAGAATGGAGACTGAAAGGGAATAGCCAGAGGGCTGTGGATTCTCTATCTGCCACCTGCCCAGAGCCGGGAAGAGATAGAAGAGAAGTCAATGTTTGGAGGTGGAGTCAGAATGGGAAAGGGAGGAGAGAGAGTGATCCTGACATTCTGTGCGTGTTAATGTGTGATGGAGTATGCAGGTAACTACCTAGGAATTTTTAAAAGGGTAAAAGTACAACAAAACAACAACCAATGTTCATTTGAAAAATCTAAAAAATAGAATGAGTGTTCTCTGGTTTAGAATGACCACCTTCATAATCTTTCTATGTCCTTTTAGTTATTCAACAGTTAAGTAAATATTTATGGAGAACAACTCTGTCAACAACTGGGCTGGACACTGTTTACAGACTAATAAGGCAAGAGCACTGATATCAAGGTGCTCACAGTAGGGAGAAACAAGCATATAAATGATTAAATACAGTAACATGTTAACAGGAGTCTGTGTGTGTAATAAAGGAGCACAAAGGAAGGGTAGTAATTATACTGAACCGCAACCAGGAGGTGACGGCATTTGAATCATATTCTTTCAGACTGAAACTGCAGCGGTTCCTTTGCATAATAGATGCCTGTTTTTACTTTCAGGTCAAAAAAGTAGGATAGGGAAAGTATATGGTACTGATACCCTCTGAGGCAAAAAACTGGAATGTGTATTCCACGGCAGATTACTCAATTTTGTGATTGTCACAGTGGTCACTGATGGTATTGCACAAACACTGCTAGCTGGCATAAAAAATTGTTTCAATGTTATATCAGTGAGAAATAATCACTACCATTAACTTGCTGAACTTTAAAATATTGAATAGTCGAATATATTAAATATTGCAATATTCTGCATTTTTCAAGTCTTTTTTGAAATCTGTTCTTTCCCTTTACCTTAACCAGAAAGCAGCAAATAAACCCTCAAAACTTATTCATATACAACCAATGTTTATTGTCTACCATGTGCTACACATTGAAGTATGTCACAGAGATATGTCACAATAGGAATACAGGTCAGAAGAAAAATCTGAATGAAGGACTAAGAGATTAAATAGGATGTGAGTAATTCCTCCAGAAATGGATCAGGTCTTAGGTCTCAAATATAAATGGAAATACACATGTGGGGAGATACAGAAGGGATGGGAATTTCAAGTTCAGTGTGTACAGACACAGAGATGGAGAACAACCACATTTCAGAAATAACACAAAGTTCTTTAAAATGGCACATACAGGGGCACCTGGGTGGCTCAGTCGGTTAAGCTTCTGACTCTTGATTTTGACTGAGGTCATGATCTTGCAGTTTGTGAAATCAAGCCTTGCAGTGGGCTCTGCGCTGACAGTGAAGAGCCTGTCTGGGATTCTCTCTTCCCCTCTGTCGGTCCCTCTCCCATTCGTCCTCTCTCTTAAAACAAGTAAATAAACGTAACAAAAATAAATAAAATGGCAGATACAGTGCTCCATTATCTGAGGCTTCTGTGATCTTCTACACTAAATCTTGATACTTCTTGCATCAAACATGTTTATCTTCTATGCCCTTGACTGCGCAGTCTATTCTATTTATAATGCATTCCACTCTTCTCTTTCTCTGGTTATGTCTTTATACAGGTCATCTCTACTCAACTATGGACTCCTTGGGGACAGATTCACATCTTATTCATCTTTGTATCCCAACACTTAACAAACTTCTTAGCATAAGGTAGGCATTCTGTAAATGCCTTTTGAATTCATTCATTCATTCACTCATTCATTCATCTGTCCATTAACAAAGTATCACATTATCTTTTGTCATTGGTTGGTGCTTGGTTTACAGTAGTGAACAAAAAAGACATGGTAATCTAAGGAAGAAAGAAGAGTCTAGGAAAGTAGGTTGAGAATAAATTATGAAAAGCCTGGCATGCCACCTTAAAGAGATTAAAATTGATTCTGTAGGCAGTTTTCATAAAGGGTTTACACAGAGTGAATAGATATCGTACTTCTGAGAAAGAAACATAAGTATTTTGTAGAACTTTAAGAGGGCAGAGACTGACACTCATAAGTACTAAGGAAGTAGGAATTTAAGTCAGAATTCAAAGAATAAGAAATACTTGTGACTCTAGAGGATTGAAAAATGATTGAAAAATATGACTACAGAGAAAATGTTAATTACCAAAGGGGCAGAATTTGTGAAATAAGAATCTAAGAGTGAAGTATCTGTTTGGATCTAAGAACTAACAGTAATAAAAGGAAAACAGTTGGAGGAAGATCAAGCAGGTGTGCATGTATTTGAAATAAAAAGATACCATCATGACATAGAGAACAGTGAAATGAGAATTATATTTGAGAAAGAGGAGCCAGTAATCATCTCTATAAAGGAAGGGGTGTGGCAAAACAGAAGAGGTGAAATGAGTAGCTTCAGCCATAAACCATGGAAGTGATAAAAGCCAAGGAGAGCTGAAAAGCTAAAATTACAAATATGAAATAAGAAGGGGTGCCGAGGTGACTCACTGAAGTATCCAACTCTCTATCTTTTTTTTTTTTACTTATTTATTTTGAGAAAGAGAGGGTGAAAATGAACTAGGGGCAGGGAGAGGGAGAGGCAGAAAGAGAAGCAGGGCTCACCTGAAGTGGGGCTCAAGCTCACTCGATGTGAGACTCAATCATTACCTGAGCCAAAGTCAGGTGCTTAACCAACTGAGCCCTCCAGTCTCCCATATCCTATCCAACTCTTGATTTCAGCTCAGGTCATGATCTCACGATTTGTGAAACTGAGCCCCGTGTTGTCAACATAGAGCCTGCTTGAGACTTTCTCTCTCCTCTCTCTCAAAATAAATAAACTTAAAAAAACAACCAAATATGAAATGAGATATTGGATTTTTATGAGTATTGTATGAAAATATTTTCTTAAAGAGCTGGTTGGCACAAGACTTTCTGTTTTTTGTTTTTTTTTTTAGGAAAAGCTAGTTTCTATATGGAATTTAAGAATGTGAAAGCACAGCTTGAAGGAGCAAACCAAAGATCTCATTTATGTTTTCATGAAACCAATGAGAAGACCTCCTCTAATATGGTTGAACTTCCTCTTATAAGCTAATACTGGATAAAATATAATTATTATTATATAAACCATATGCCAAACTCAATAGCAAAAATCAAAAACAAAAAAAAGACAGGAAATTCACAGTGCCAGAAAAAAAAACCCTGAAAAACAGAAGAGCAGGAACTGATGCCATGGCAGCCCTCCCAACATTTTATTCTTGGTTATAAGGCTCAGGAGCCAACAGCTGGGTTCCAGTGTACAAGGCCTTGAGCCTCAGTGAGGCAGAGGAAGAAGAAAATCCTGGAGCCTTAAACAACTGCCAATCACTGGGACCAGAAAAATTCCACCTACTAGTCTGGGGAAGAGGCAAAGAAGTTAGTTCTTTGCTTGGGGCTTTGGATAGGGGTTAAAAAGAAAAGGTCCGTGTGAGAAATAAAACACCCAGGACTGCAAGATATAAATTTATAATATCTGCATAATTCAGAAACTACAAACTGAGAAATAATCATTTAGAAATGCCCCAGGATATTTTAGAGCCAAAGAATCCTGGCAGAAACAAATACATAACAGTTCTGAAGGGACTCTTTCACAACTCAGGGTATAAGAGACCCCCATAAACAAAACAGCCCCATCACAGAACAGCACCAAAGGAGAATATAAATCACTATGAGTAAAACTCAGCAAATGTTGTAAATAGTGGAGTTGGGAACTCAAAGGCTGGAAATAATAGAAGTACCTGAAAGAGAAGATAAAGATACTTGATTAAAGAGGCCAAATAATGGAAGTCATAATGAAAGAACATAGGCAGATTTCACAAAGAACCAGACAAAACATGTAGTACTGAAAACAGTATTGTCATTGGAATGGAAATGAATGGGTCTAACCAGATCCCATAAGTGAATATAGTCACCTCTTTTTTCCTCTTTATTTTGAATTATGCTCAGCTATATTTCTTGCCAAACAGGTTATATGTGGTGTATTCAAAATGTGGTGCTATGCAATACAACTTTACAATATGAACCTCCTGTCATTATCAGTTTATGCCCTTTAACTCCCTGTTAATCTCTCTACAGAATGAATCAACCTTTCCTTATGTCTGCAGTCAAGGTAAAGTCCTTTTATTTTTTTCTTCTGTCCTAAATTGCAGGGTGAGAAGATTCATCTACATCCCAAGAGCTACTTTAGGACTCTAAACTTAGAAAGGTGCATTCAGAGAACGGTCCTTTCCAGTGCCCTAGAAGAAAATAAGACCAAATCTTTTTCCTATGTCCCTCTTATGGTTTGATCAGTGCCCCTGTGGACGCCGCTGCCTCTTACATAACGACTAAAAACTCCACTGGCCTGCTGATCTTGAAGCTTTCAAGAGATCTTAGTCCATGGTAATGAAACAACAGTGCTCTATTTTTACTACATTTACCCTACAATCTATTTTTACTTTCAGTCTTTCCGTTTCCAAATTAGGGGAGTGTTAGTGGCTTTGTGCCTTGGTCTTCTCCGCTTCCCTGTGATCTCAGGAGGCAGTTGTAAGTAAGCCATTTGTTATTTCCTCGTCATTCCGTACTAACAGAAATTCCTTACTCTTCCTGGCCTGCTGGAAGACTAAAACGGGTATATATCTCTCCCTTTATAAGCAATTTTCATTTTAGTAAATAATTTCAGGTATGTATAGCCTTATAACTACTCAGAAGTGCTCATCCAGCAAAAGTGTATTTGCATATGTTTTCATCCATTTGACTTAAATATATAAGTGAATTATTAAATCAGCGTGAAGGCTAAGTGTCCATTTTCACCCCAAAGAATTATTTATTTCACAACTTGGTAAAAACCCATTTTTAGATTTGTTGGAAAATGAAAATCCTTTACTCACAAAGTGATGGAGACATAGTTGAAAATAAATGTATATTAAAATTGAATTTGTAACATATTAGGATGGAGCCAGACACTATAAGGCTAAGTGAAATAAATCAGAGAGGGACATACCTTATGATTACACTCATGTGGAATTTGAGAAACAAACAAGCAAAGAGACAAATGAAACCAAGAAACAGACTCTTAACTAGAGAACAAACTGATGGTTACCAGAGGGGAGGTGGGTGGGGGCATGGGTGAGATAGGTGATTAAGGAGTGCATTTGTTGTAATGAGCACCGAGTGATGTATAGAAGTGTTGAATCACTATACTGTATACCTGAAACTAATATAACAATGTATGTTCACTATACTGTAAAATTAAAAACTTAATTAAAAAATTGAATAGAACCAACCTACGTGAGCTGTAAAATGTAGGGGATGCAGAAATCAAGGCAAAGATAAATGCTTAAATGAAAGATGTTAGGCCAGTAACCAGTGACATTATAGAAGGGGGTGGGATATGAGAGTAAATAGTTCTTTAGTAAACAAACCTAACTCCCTCGCAAACTTATTTTGTCCTCTTAGAGAATGAATTTCAAAACATAGGCCCATTATTGGCGGTTCTTGATAGTTTTACTGGTGTCCAATGATGCAAAGCCATTTTTGGGTGAAGAAAATTTGAACGGTTTAAATAAGAAATAAGAAAATAAAATGGTTTAAAACAGCACACCAGCTACACTATCTTTTTATACATCACACAGGAATAGATGACGCTATCCTCCCTACTTACAGGAAGTATGCTCAACTTGAGTTATCAGTATGCTCAACTGTGAGTAAATTGGTCAGTTTTGAGAACAGCACACACCGATAAATAAAGAATCTTATTAATGGTACTGGATTCTGAACATGAAGAGGAATAGTATATAACCATTTAAGAATACGCGATATGAAGCCAGACTGCTTGGAAACAAATCTCAGCTTCTCCACTTATTACTTGGACTAAGTTGCTTGACTTGTGTTCGCTCACCTGTAAAATGAGAACAATATCACGGATTTCAGAGTCACTACAGAATTTGAAAGCCCTTTGAACCCAGCCTGGCACACAAAGCTCCATAAATATTACTGTCCTGTTTCCAAAGAAATTCTGTAAAATGTTAGTTCTGCCATTGCTTTCACTTAGTGCAGGGAACACCTCTTTGCCCACCACCTACTGCAGGCCCCACACAGTTTCTCCTCCGGGATGAGCACAGCTCTCGAAAGCGAGTCCTAACGTCCCTCCCACACGCAAAATTTGAGCTGAAAAAGCCCGCCAGGGATCGGAGCCGCGAGGGGCGGAGCCAGAACGCGCGCCACATTGCCCCGAAGTTCCGTGCCTTCTAGCACCGACAAAGCACAGCTTCCATTTTTGATAAATCCGAGACAAATCGGGCAAATTCTGAGACTTCTGAAATACATTCTTAACACCGGTAAGAAGCATTCCCGACTCCCGGGCTCCAGGGCTGTGAGAATGCTTCAGTCCGCACCAGCTAGTCCCCCAAAACCCGCGAGACTCTGGACGGGGCGGAGCCTCCGCGACCGCCGGAGGCCAGATGGGACCTGATGTGGGGCGGGGCCGACGAAGCGCGAGGCCCCGAGGCTGCGGTATGGGGCTGCCCGAGGAGTGCCGGACGCCGAGCTCATCATATGCCACTGTCTCCTTTAGTCCTCAGGCCCCAGCTTTTGCATCCCTGCAGTTGCTACTGTCGTGGCGCTCTTTCCTATCCCCCTGTCACTTTGAGTGTCCGATGGGAGGGAAAAATGGAACCTCTAAATCAGGCATCTCGTAGGCACCAGCCAATGAAATAGGCAGGGGAAGTGGGGTCCTTTGCTCGCGCCGAAATTCAAAGGCATAAATATTTCCGGCCAGGGTGTAGATCGCGGTGAGAGTGTTTTGGCCACTATGTTAGAATTCGCTTGGTAGCGCCCGAGGCCGGGCAAAGGTGGATCTGCTTTTCGTTTTTGTGACCAGGAGTAGCTTCTGGGGAATCTTAAGCCAGGAGGGTCTGGCGCAGCGGTGAGGTAGGTGGGTGAGCGGGGCCGGTTAGGCCTCGTCTGGCATTCCTGGCGAAAGAGGAGGGTAGGGTTTTATTTGTGTGCGCGGAGGGAGAGGTTAGTGTGAGACTGGCCCTCAGACTGAAATTAGCCATAAAGAGTTCCTGGCAGAACCGCTCTTTCCTCTCCAGCCTTGGAGTGCTGCAAACAAGTGTTAGAAAGGCCTGCTGGGGCAAGGGAAGAGGCTGAGTGAAAACAGAAGCTTGAAGATATGTGGGATTCATCTATTTAGTAAATATTGACTGACACCCTGGTTTCCCCGCGCCCTCGAGTCATACACTATTAGGGTGTACAGCGTGGCTGTAGGCGAAGATTTTACAGGAATTTTCATTATGGTAGTTTGGATAGACGGATACATAAGTACTGTGTAGCGTCATACTTTTTTAAAAAAATTTTAAATGTTTGTTTTTGAGAGAAACAGTGCGAGCTGGGGAGGGGCAGAGAGAGAGAGAGAGAGAGAATCCGAAGCAGGCTCCAGGCTGTGAGCTGCCAACACAGAGCCCCATACGTGGCTGGAACCCACGGAGATCAGGGTGCTTAATGAAACCACCCAGGCGCCCCTGTTTAGTCTCATCTTTAAGTACAATCAAGGAAAAAGCAGAGTGAGAGGTTGGGGACAGGTGCGTTTTTATATAGGTGACATTTAAGCAAAGTCGTGAGTGTAGTAAAGGAGAGTGAGTCATGTCAGTATCGGGGAGAAGGACATTATGGGCAAGAGAGTGAGATGTGAAATAATCAGTTTCAGTTAAGAGTATGGTAAAGATGGAAAGTAAGCCTGGAAAATTAAGTCATTGACTTCCAGGTTGAAATAATGGTTAATTAACTTCTAATTAAGTTGGAAAAAGTGTCTTTACATCAGAGGAAAGAGCTCAGCAAGTGGCTTTTTTAAATTTCTCTTAAGCTATTAAGTCATTTTTATGTTT
This sequence comes from Proteles cristata cristata, assembly GCA_017311185.1. Taxonomy (NCBI): domain Eukaryota; kingdom Metazoa; phylum Chordata; class Mammalia; order Carnivora; family Hyaenidae; genus Proteles; species Proteles cristata. The sequence goes on from JAESUZ010003924.1 coordinate 149,661, forward strand.
TAGTCTTTCTGCAGACATTATGAGTTCAGATTTCTGTTCCACGTATTGTATTTCTGTTTTGTACAGAACTGCTTTGTGGCCTGTTTGATTCCTAGCGGAAGTTTACCTGTCCAAGTCAGTAGTGAAGATGCATGTTAAATCAATCATTCTTGAGGGATTTAAGTCCTATGCTCAGAGGACTGAAGTCAATGGTTTTGACCCCCTCTTCAATGCTATCACTGGTTTAAATGGTAGTGGGAAATCCAACATACTGGACTCCATCTGCTTTTTGCTTGGCATTTCCAACCTGTCTCAGGTAAACTTGCTGATATATGTGAACTATAAGTTGAGGAGCCTCAAGAGACTCCTCATTGAACTTGGAGACTATTGTCAGTGTTCTCTTCATTTGCATTTTATGTTTATGTGAATTATCTTTTTTTTAAATTTCTATTGGGTTTTTATTGGACTTAACCTACCATTCTTTGTTTAAAATTAGATTAAAGTTGAGTTTTTTATAATCCAGGACACTTTTAAATGAAATATAGTTGACATTATCTAGGGCACTTTTAAAAGCCTTGGCTGCATTCACCATTAGGAGGGGGCTCAGTAAAGTTTTTTGTAAGAATCAAATAACTTGTCTTATAATATCAAACAGCTTACAAGTACTTTAGGACTGTTATGTATCAAATTCTGAAATAACCATACAGAATTATTCAGTATGTTTTCATACAGAGTTTAAGTACAGTGAATATACTTCACTGCAGTCCTTTAGAGGTAGATATTATTACTCTATTTTTTAGATGAGAAAATAGAAATTTAGTGTTGCCTAAGGTTCATCCCCTTAAGATGTTTGGGGCAACCCTCAAACTCAGGCATTTGGCAGTCTTATTCCAGAGGCTATATTCCTACCTACTCACCGTGCATTATAATGCCTCTTCAGGATTTTATGGGATTGGATGAGTATTGAAATCCTTCGGTGCTGTCTTCCTAAATCTTTCAAATGAACCCTAGCTAAGAAACTAATAGAAAACAGTTCATGGCAGGGTTGGAACAGTTTTGTGGGGAAAGGCACTCGGTTTAGATGGTTTCCCATTTTCCTTGCAATCCTTGCCTGGCTGGCTACTTAGTGAATACATCAGTGGTTTTCTAACAGCAAGAAATCCATTTATAGTGCCATTTTATGCAACATGGGGTTTTGTAATTGACAAACTTTTCTTTTGTTTCAGGTTCGGGCTTCTAATTTACAAGATTTAGTTTACAAAAATGGGCAGGCTGGTATTACCAAAGCCTCCGTGTCAATCACATTTGATAATTCTGACAAAAAGCAAAGTCCTTTAGGATTTGAGGTTCATGATGAAATTACAGTAACAAGGCAGGTGAGTGACAACTAAATATTTGTATGTCTAAGAACTTCTGATACTTTTTTTTTTTCTGGCAATAAGCCTTTGCTGAAGAGAGAAAGTTGATGAGAAAAATTGATCAAAAACTGACTAGATTTCTTAAAAATATCTTTTATGTGAAAAATTTGATCATGCAATTCTACCATTTACCAAGAAGGTTGAAAGGTATCTGAAAAGCTGTCAGTCAGGATGAGCACTAACTGCTTTAAATCTTGAACCATACTTGAATCTTCTCTGTACTGGAATACCTGTAGGACTTGGGATCTTGAGATCTTCTGAGGTAACCTATTCTGTCACTGGACAAGTCTAGTTAGAAAGTTACTCCTGTAAAATGAGCTGAAGTACTGTCTTCAAATTTTACACATTAAATCTGATTCATTGGGAGCATCAAAAAACAAATCTAATGTTTTCCATATTTTAATATTTAGGTGTTTAAATATTTAATATTTAAGCTAAATCTCTCTAGGCCTTTCAGTTGATAATTGTTTCTATTTCTTTCACTTGTCCGATCACACCGAATACAAATTTGCTCCAGTTTTTTATGCCTTTTTTAAAATTATTTTTAATTCATGGTACCAAAAATTGCACGTACCAGAATTGGTCTCCTTAGGACAGGATTAAGCTGAATTGTCACTTCTTTCATTTCATTTCACGTACTCTCCAATTTACCCCAGTATGTCTTCGGAGGGTTCATAATACATTATGAATTCATATCCACTTAAAATCATTCTGATTTTATAGATGTGTGTTATTAGCTGTGTTACTGCCATTTCTGTGTGTAAGCAGGGTTTTGAAACCGAAGCAGGGAACATACATGGTCCCTTTTTCTTACTTTAGTCATACAGTGTTTCTACTTTGTCCGTGTTATTTTTAAAAATTCTGTTAAGTCCTGTTGACTTTCCATCTTAGCATTATGTAACTTATAGATTCCCTTTTCTATTTTAATAAAAACCTCTAGTTAAAAAAAAATAAGGCATTGACTAGTTTGAGACAAAATCCTGTTCTGTGTCCTTAAGCATCCAGCAAATACCACCTTTTAGGAATTTTTAGTAAGTCTGTTACTAATCTGCCTAAAATTCCAGTCCTCATATAGCCCATATGCCTGTATTTTCACCAAAATTTGGTTAGAAGGACTTTGTTAAAATACTTATGTGTATCCTAGGTTTATTGTTCCAAATGTAGTATATGATTTATCAGCTTAATACTTCTGTCAAGAAAAGAAATGAATTAACACTTACTTAGTATTTTATTAAGTGTTTGGTGTATGCTGGCAATCTTAAAGGCCCTGGGAAATACAGATAGAAGAAGAACCTCAAAATAGGATGAGTGAGATGATTATATCCAATAAGTGACAATGTAAGTGCTTTAGTAGAGTGTGACCCTGCTAGTGTCTGGTTGGTATAAGTTGTTCTTTGAAGCTCCATAATCTTTTTCTCTCAAGTATTCACAAGTCATGTCTTTTTTGACTACTTTTAGAATCTTGTCAAGGATCAAACTATCACACTGCTATCAAACTATCTGACTTCTGTTCTTTGGAAATTAAAAAGTGGAGGAAGGGGGGGTTAACCTCTGAGGGTGAGAAAATTCCAAAGAGTGATTAGGGATAGAATATGTTTTATACATACTAGGAAACAAAGTCAAAAGACCTTAGAGCTCTAGTCCAGTGCCTGAGAGGTTAGGCTTGTGTGTGTAATGTCCTTGGATTAGAAACCAATTGTCCTGACTCTGTTCTTTTTGACCATGTCATACTGCTTCCATTATTTATTCAGGACTGATTTTATTTATCATTAGACAGAACAAACAAGTGAAATATATTTGGAAATGTATCATCTTACTTCAAGACATATATATTCATTTATATCTTTTAAAATATTTCCGTTTTAGGTGGTTATTGGTGGTAGAAATAAATATTTAATCAATGGAGTAAATGCAAACAATACCAGAGTACAAGATCTCTTCTGTTCTGTTGGCCTTAACGTTAACAACCCTCACTTTCTCATCATGCAGGTATTTTGTTTGTGGCCTTCATATAAGCTTTGACATTGTTTATTTTTTAAGTTACTATAATAGGGGAATTGCTTCTTTTGGGTTTTCCATTACACTGCTGTTTGGGCACCTGTTAGGTTGATTTAGTTATATGTACTGATGCGTTCTAACGTATACATTTGAAGTTTGAAGAATGTCTAGAAATAATTTTCCTTGATTTATTTTGTTATTATAAGAAGAATACATGGTCACAATAAATTTTTTAAAAGATGTTGTCATAATATATTCTTTTTAAAGTGTTGGACTCAAGCATTTTATTGTTTCAAATACAAAATTTTAAGTAATTTTCTTATATAGAGACCTCAAATGAAAATTAAGTGCTAATATTATCTTGTCCTTACTTTACCTTATTTGAACCATCTACCTATCCTCTTAGAATGTCACTGCAAGGTCAAAGGCAGGATCCTGATGGGACCAAAATAACATTTTCAGTATATCACAGCCTCAGAGCTGGAAATTTACTTCAAACGGATCTAAAGCCTAAGTAATATGGTGCTCTGAGAGTTGGGTAGTGGGATTTTGTTTCTGGGTTTTTTTTGGTACTGATATTTTGGCATTGAAATAAAACATTTTACTATTCTATATGAGGCCCAGAAGTATGCAGTCTATTTCTAGAAATTATCTTGGAGCTCAGCAAGTAAAAAGTAAAAAATCAGGCAATGTCCAACAATTATGCTAAATTGTATATGTGTATGTATTTATATACTTACTGGAGATTGGAGACTTCTATATCATTAAATTATTTCAGAAATATGGTCTGAGTTGACTTTGTATTATTTAATAACCGCATATTTCTGGTAAATAAAAATGTGAATAGCACAATTCTAGAAGAGGCATCTTTTCATGTAGGTAAGAGAAAAAGTCTGCAAAAGATTGTGTTAGGATGTAACAACTTCATTGCAGGTGAATATGTATGCCTTTAGGTGACTCTAATTTGTTATTATTATAGTAACTGCCATTTTATTTTTCAGGGCCGAATTACAAAAGTATTGAACATGAAACCTCCAGAGGTAAAGATACTATTTATAGACAATAAAAGTAATAATTGTAGATACTGTTTTAATCTTCTTAATCAATTTTTAAACAGTTTCTTCCATTCTTAAAATTCTTAAGAACATTAAAAGTGACTTGTAAAAAATTTTTTTTGTTTTGTTATTATTCAGCACCCTACCTTTTTAAAGCCATATGACATAACCTTCTGAGCTTTAGTTTCCTCATCCATAAATTAGAGTCAAGAATCCTTACCTCAGGTATTTTCTGAGGATTAAATGGAAATGTACAAGAAAAAGCACAGGCAGGACATTGTCGAGCAGACCTTTTTAACATTTTTTTAATGGAGGTATAAGTGACCTATTTGTTTCAGCTGTGCAACATAGTGATTCAGTATATATAGACTTTGCAAAAGGATCCTTATAAGTTTAATAAACATTCATCACCACATAGTGTCAACTTTTTTCTTATAACTTTTAAGGTTTACTCTCTTAACAACTTTTAAATATACAATACAGTATTATTAACTGTAGTCCCCATCCTGTACATTATATCCCCAGGACTTTTACAACTGGAAGGTTGTATCTTTGATCACCTATACCCATTTTACCCACCCATTAACCCCCATTTCTGGAAAACCCTAATATGTTCTCTATGAGCTTGATTTTTTTTTTTTAAGCTTCTCCATACAAGTAAGACTATACAGTATTTCTCTTCCTCTTTCTGACTTATTTCACTTAGCATAAAACTCTCCAGTTCCATCCACATTACAAATGGCAAGATTACATTTTTTTAGTAGCTGAATAGTAGTCCATTGTGTAAACGTACAACATTTTCTTTATCCGTTCATCCTGACGCTTAGGTTGTTTCCATGTCTTGGTATTGTAATGCTGCAGGGAGCATGGGGATGCAGATTTCTTTTCAAGTTAGTGCCTTTGTTTTCTTTGGATAAATAACCCAGAAATGTAATTGCTAGGTCATATGATAGTTCTATTTTTAATTTTTTAAGGAACCTTCATAGTTTTCCATAATGGCTGCACCAGTTTACATTCTTACCAACAGTATACAAGGTTTCCCTTTTCTCCACATTGTCTCCAACACTTGTTATTGTCTTTGTGATAATAGCTATTCTAACAGAGGTAGTATCTCATGGTTTTTAATTTGCATTTCCCAGATGATTAGTGACGTTGAGTACCTTTCATCTGTATCTTTTGTGAAAAAAATGTTCACATCCTCTGCCTGTTTTTTAATTGAGTTTTTTTTTTTTCCTATTGAGTTATATATGAAAAGTTCTTTATGTATTTGGATATTAACCCCTTAGCAGATTCATGATTTACAGCTGCCTTCTCCTATTCCCTAGGTTGCCTTTTCATTTTGTTTATGCTTTCCTTTGCTATCCAGAAGGTTTTCTGCTTGATATAATCCCACTTGTTTATTTTTGCCTTTGTTGCCTTTGCTTTTGGTGTCAAATCCAGAAAAAAATCCTCACCATGACCAATGTCAAGGAGCTTAATCTCCTGTGTTTTCTTCTAAGAGTTTTGTTGTCCAGTATTAAAAGAAATTTTGACTGTATCAAGCAGCCTTTCTCAGCCAGTGTTCCATGTCAGACTTATCCCTGCAGAAAAAGATTTGAGAGAAATTAATTCTTGCATTCAGTGGATTGCTTAAGGTAGTAAGACTAAGTTTGTTTCTTGGAGCCCCCTTGTATGAAAGGGGGTATGAAAGAATGAATGTTTTCTACAAGAACAAAGGCTCTGTAGTTACTATTTTCTATTGAGAAGAACTAAGGAGAAAACTGACAATTGATAATCGCAGTCTGATTTGAACGAAGGTCATGCATATTTTCTTTAGACAAAGTCTTAAGGGAAACTTCTAACTTTAAACCTGCCGAATACATAGAAATCAGAATAGTTTTGAGAGAAATAATCCTCTTGAGATAAGGATTGATGGTGTGTAGAAGCTTCTGAAAAAGGAGTGCTGGTAAAATTGTAATTGATAAGTATTTGCCTTTTTCAGAGTGTTTTTCACATGAATTATTTTGTGTGATTCTCAACAGTGTTGTGAGATACCATCCATACCCTATGGATGAAGAAACTGCAGCACAGAGATAATTGTTACTTGCCCAAGCTCTCAAAGCAGGTGCCACAGTTGGGATGCACATGTTATGTCATGCTTCATCCTGTTGGCACAAAATGGCTGAGGTCTCTCGGAAAAATTTTAAGTAGAAACTTTTAAAATGAAAACTGAATGTTGGCAGGTTTTACTTTTTTTAGACTTATGTTTAAAGGGAAAGAGGAGAGCGGAATTATTGACTTAAATTTTTTTTATTTTTGAATTTTTATTTTTAAGTAATATACATACCCAATGTGGGGCCCAAAGTCAACAACTCCAGGATCAAGAGTTGCACACTCTACCTGCTGAGCCAGCCAGATGCCGCTGGCTTCAATTTTGAAAGAGATTTATTTACTCTGCCTCAGTGTAGCATGAAGTTCAATTTTAGAATTGGAGTAAAGGCCAGAAATGTTCTTGAATGTTAGGGCTGTGGGTAATATATACATTTTTTTATGTACCTAATGTCTCTGGTCCAGTTAGGCTATTATTTTGGTAAGAATACTTATTGAGGTTAAGACCTTAAATGATATACATAATGTAAACTCCAGTGAGGTTCTTTATCTTGTATTCTTGAAACATTAATATAATTGTCTTTCCAGATTTTATCCATGATAGAAGAAGCAGCTGGAACCAGGATGTATGAATATAAAAAAATAGCTGCCCAGAAAACTATAGAAAAAAAAGAGGCTAAGCTGAAAGAAATTAAGACGGTAATTAAATTTATATAAGCTGTTTTTAGAGAAGAGAGCAATTTTGCATCTAGAGTTTCTCTGCTTTTATAAAGAGGAAATTTCCCCTGGCCCAGTTTTCCTTAAACTTCCATGCTACTTTTCCTTTCAAAATTTTTAGTAGTATTTTACATACTGAAAAATTTGATTTTCCTTTGTTTTCCAGATACTTGAAGAAGAGATTACTCCAACTATTCAAAAATTAAAAGAGGTACATACTATGTATGTAAGGACAGCCAGCTAGAATGTCTCTGAAACTTGGTGACAGTTTTTCAGTGTATTCAAGATCATGCACATAGAGATGAAATGTACACCACTTCTCAGGAATTTTTCTATGGGATGAGATAAGGAGTAGAGTTGGTACTTGTTAATCATACTTCTGCTTATAGAGGACATGTTCTTCATATCTGCTAATCATAATGATTTTGGAGATTGCTCTTCATAATCTCAGAAAATGATCTCCCAGATTATATTACTTTGTGAAGAGAAGTCTGGATTTTCCTGGAGAGGTAGAATTGAGCAGAACAATATATCTTGAGAATATGGCCCTCCTAGTAATCCTTTTGGTAGAGTGAATAATTTCTAGAATAATAGGGGCTACCACTGCAATTACTGCTGTCAAGACCATTGGTAAGTGAAAGGTACTGAAACAAATGTCCAGGTTTTCCTATCATTTTAGCCTCTGACAATATTTCAGTGAAAAAATGCATTTATAGCACATTGGTTTTAAAGTTATACGTTTAGGATTTCATTAAGTGCTCATTAAAACTTGATACTTCTCAGTTGTTTTCTGAATCCATATAGTAATGTGGATGTTATTGGAAAATCTGAAAAGTTGTGGTTAGGGATTTCAGTTATTACCCTGTCTGGCCTAGCAGGTCCTTATCAGAATCAAGTTTAGTAATGTGTAGGCAAGTGTTTATAAATAGTTACATGATTGAATGTTGGGTAGGCATCTTGGTAAGTAGTACTTCAAAATACATGTAATAATGTATCATTGGTGGTTGTGTACTTTGTAGACTGTGTGCTACTCCCAGTCTAATGCACCTTATGTCTACATTTCTTTGTTAATCCCAACTGTCTGCTTATATATTAGAGGAAACAACCACATAGGATTCACTGGAGATGGTATGATGCTATCTGAAAAGCCAGAAGTCTAATGTTAAAGATTCTGTAATCCATAATCAGTAATCTAAGACAAAATCTATTATGTGATGGGAAGTTTTATACATGTTGTTGTAGTTTGAGTCTTTATAAGTTTGTTTGAAAATATGAAGTTTGAGTTATGCTTTATTGGTGATTTCTCTTCCAGGAAAGGTCTTCCTACTTGGAGTACCAAAAAGTAATGAGGGAAATAGAACATTTGAGTCGTTTATATATTGCTTATCAGTTTTTGCTGGCTGAAGATACAAAAGAACGCTCAGCTGAGGAGTTAAAAGAAATGCAAGATAAAGTTGTAAAGCTTCAAGAAAAATTGTCTGAGAATGATAAAAAAATAAAAGCACTTAGTCATGAAATAGAAGAGTTGGAAAGAAGAAAAGATAAGGTGAGACATATGTAAGAATAGATCATATATTGTGAAAAAATTTGCAGTAACTAAAATTTACTGACATTGCCTTCTGTAATGATTTGTTAATCTTAACATGTGATAACAGAGCTTATAGAAAGTAAATCTTACAGAAGTCCTACAGGAAAATGATGACATGAACAAATTATAAGTATGCTGATTGGATTGGGTGCATTTTTTATAGGAAATTGGAGGTATACTACGGTCTTTAGAAGATGCTCTTGCAGAAGCTCAGCGAGTTAATACTAAATCTCAAAGTGCCTTTGATCTCAAGAAGAAAAATCTGGCAAGTGAAGAGAACAAACGCAAAGAGCTAGAAAAAAATATGGTTGAGGTAAGTAAATAAGCTCGATTTAATTTCACTAGGATACATTTATCCATTTTATTAATATTTATTGAGTGTGTGCTGTGGAACAAGTTTGGTTGTTAGGGCTGGGGATATAGCAGTGGACAAAATGACAGATGGACAAGAAGCCTTTTGGGTCTTCATTCTAATGAGAATGATAAAATAAGGGAAATCTACAGTGTGTTATATAGTGATAACAGATTTGGAGAAAAAGCAGGGGAGAGTTTTAGGAATATAAGGGAGATGGGTACAGCATGGGATTTTAAATTGGATAACCATTGAAGGTCTCATTGAGAGAGGGTGATATTTCATTAATAAGACTTGAAGGAGGTCAGAGAACTATATAAATAAATTGGCTGTGGGAGAAGATGTACCAAGGCTGAGCAGCAGTTGCCCCAGGTGCCAAAGGTATTGGAAATACAGGGAGATCAATCAATGTGGCTCTTTGGCACTAAGGAGTAGAAATGCAGAAAGATGAAACGTGTAGGATCACATGTGATTTTAAAAGACATGTGAAGGACACTGACCTTTATTCTGAGTGACATGGGAAGACACTGGAGTTGGCTGAGCAGAGGAACATTTTTTATATTTTATATAGTACTTTTTTTGATGTTTAGAGAGTAACCTAAAGATAAAGGGAAGAATAGGGAGGGAATCCAAGAAGTAGGTACCAGTCTGGATGATAGCCCTTGGATAAATGCAGTTTAAGTGGATGTATTGAGAGAAGTTTTGGAGTTTTATGAGTATTATAAAGGTAGGTCCAACAAGATAGACCTGGCAGGTTGGTTGTTGTATTAGTTTTTGAAAGAAGGGATTGAAGGATGCTTCAGATTTTTGTCTTTGACCATTGGGAATATCATTACCATTAGCTTAGCAGAGAATAGGAAGAAGTACAGTGTGAACATAATAGGCTTGAGATGCCTTTGAGACATCTAAGTAGACCTGTTGATTAGGTAGTTGAATATAGGAATATTGAGGCCAGTCTGGAAATACAAATCAAAATAACATGTTGGCATGCCCCAAGGCTAGGGCAGACTTCTTTTATATATACTCCTTTCTTAGCTAATCTCCGCCAGCCCTGTAGCCCTAAAATATTATTTGTATGTTGATGCCTTTCAGATCTATAATTAACCTTGACTCCTTTACTGAATTGTAAATTTGTCCAGTGATTTAATTGACATTTTTACATAGATGACTAACAAAATGTCTAAAACTTAACATATCCAAAATAAAACTCTTATCTAAACTTCCTTGAGTTACTGAATTTTCCCGTGTTAGAAAATGGCATCACTGTTAATTGTTCAGTCCAGAAATCCTAGAGTCCTCCTGCATTCCCCCTTTTTTCTCAAACTCTGTATCTAATCAATCAGTAAATTCTCTTTACTTTAAATGTACTTCCTGAATACAGCCACTTTTCATCATGTCCATCACTGCTAACCTGCAGGCCATCCCCTCCTGTGAGGGATGCTGTAGTGGCATCCTTATTAGTTGCCCTGCTTTTACTCTTGCCACTGTACAATCTGTTCTTTACAGAATCTAAAATATAAATTGGATCACATCACTCTTGTGCTTAAAATTCATTAATGGTTTCAAAGTCACATGTGTAATTAAATTTAGTCTTTACCGTGGCCTACAAGACCCTGGCTCCTTTCCACTTGCTCACTGTGTTCGACCACAGTTCCTCAAAAACCCAAGCATATTTCACAGAGCTTGCCTAGTGTGTGTCCCCATAGTATTAGCGTGATCACTCCTTTTATTTCACTTAGGTTTTTTTTGCTCAAAATGTCATTACGAAAAGGCCTCCCTTCATTGTTCTTAAAATAGTTCCCATCAGTTTCTGTCACGTTACTTGCTTTATTTATTTTTTTAGTATGTCTGCTTCTTTAAAATATATGTATGGTCTCTGAGGAAACTGTGTCTTTAATGTCTAAAACAATACCTGGTACATGCTAAACCTCTAGTAAATATCTAATGAGTCATGAATTAAACATATGGGCCAAAATTTCTGGTCACTTTCATGTAAATAATATAGCTGGATTTTTTGTTGTGTTTTTTTCCAGCGCTGGTCTGTTCATGTTTATGGTGTTAGTGTATGTAACTTAAAAGGTGTTAAGTATTAATAATGCTGTTTCCACAAGTATTTAATATTTAAATTTTATAGTTTTAATAGTTTATAAATATGTTTTCACGTACATGCTCTTTATCCTACAGTCTCTACTTTGAGGCTTGGAGTAGGATGGTTATTCAATTTTAGAGCTTTAGAAAGTGATTTTTAGTTGCTTCAAATAGTTTGTTTATGCTATTTTAGCTAATTTCTAGTTTAGACCATCACACACAGAATGGAAGTATTTCCAATAGTAAAAGAATACATTTATCCTAAAAACAGAGAGGGTGGATTTCAAAATGAGCATTAAGTATTTAAAGTTGGGATGGTTAAATTATTTTCCTTTTAACCATGCCCAGTTCAAATTGCTATGAAATTTGATGACACAAGGGTAGATAAGAAAAAATGGATGTATTTCCTAAAACATAATACTTTTCAATCTGAAACTCTCTTAAAGGATTCTAAAACTTTAGCAGCAAAGGAGAAAGAGGTTAAAAAGATAACAGATGGGCTGAACGCCCTTCAAGAAGCAAGTAATAAAGATGCTGAAGCTTTGGCTATAGCACAGCAGCACTTCAACGCTGTTTCCGCTGGACTGTCTAGTAATGAAGATGGAGCAGAAGCAACTCTTGCTGGTCAAATGATGGCATGTAAAAACGACATAAGTAAAGCTCAGACAGAAGCCAAACAGGTAAATATAGACATTAAACACTGTGTGATTGCATTTTTTTCAGAAGCTGCTTCACATTATGCTGTGATCTGATTGTTTTCAATGTTTTGTAACAATTGCCAATGTCAAGAAATTTGTTACTCTGCTACTCAGTAGCACTCAACACCGTGAAATTCAAATATGCTAACTGCTAAATATTGATGATAGTTTAAGATGCTGTAAAATATTAAATACCCGTATAGGTTAGTTGAAATTGTAAATGCAATAAATGCTGCTTTATTCTATTTGTAGTATTATATGGAATATTTGAGGTTGATTTCTTCTTTTCCTGGCTCTCTCTATATTGACAACATTAAGTCGAAGTTGTAAGCTTTAACAGGAAAACAAACATCCTCTCCATTTCTGTGGCCACCACACTTGGTTCTTACCTTTTATCCTTGGAAGTATCTCTGCCTCCCACTTACCACTTCTAGTCTACTGATTTCATAACCTTTGAGGCTTGTCAGTAAAAGCTTTCTAATTTGTTTAGAGAGTTGTGCATCTTTTAAATTTTTTTAAAATGTTTTATTTATTTCTGAGAGAGAGAGAATCTGAAACAGGCTCCAGGCTCTGAGCTGGCAGTCAGCACAGAGCCCGACACGGGGCCTGACCTGAAGTCGGATGCTTAACCAACTGAGTCACCCATGCGCCCCAGTTGTGATCTTTTAAAGTCCTGTGAATGTAAGAGTTTTGATGACAGAAAAAACATTTATATACACACATATTTTTTTTTTTAACAGAGGGCTTATCTTGACATACATACACATGTTCGTGTGTGTGTTTGTATCAATCCTGCTCAGCATTTTCTGTTACGTAAATGCAACTTTTCCACTCAACAATGAAGGTCACAAAAAATTTGTGAGAAATCAATAGCAGAAAAACTTTCAAATCCTCAAAGTTTTTCTGTTACTTATTAGGAAAAAGCCACCAATAATTCAGTTTTTGGGGAGAAGAGACATCCAGCCACATCTCAAGGTTCATGCTTTCAAGGAACAGTACTCATTTATATAAACTAGCATTTGCATATCAGACTCCTAGCATTGAAACTTCTCTTGTCAGCTTAGGTTCCCTTTCCTGCATAAGTTTCTTAATGTTCAATACAGTTTCTCCACTGTTAATTGAACAACACTCACAAAGGGTATCCAAGTACAAATATGCATACCCAAGTGGAAAGGAGAGAACTAGAGTTCTGATTACTAGCTTTCTGTTTTGTTTTTAATTTAACAAGCTAATGACAATTACTCTTTCATATAATTTTTGGACTCATTGATGTCATCTTTTGTAAGTATTAAAAATATGGACTTAAATTATTTAATGATTTATGTTAAGCATATATTCATTTTATACTCTGAGTAGTTTTATGAGCAGAAAATACTGGGAAATGATTGATCTCTTGAGATATTAATGCAAGTGACCAAACAGTTAACATTTTCCAGGCTGAAGTTTCTTAAGCCAATCTGCATCTGTGATCATTTAATCACTAGCACTATCTGCCTCACATAGTCTATTAAATTTTCAATAACAGGCTCAAATGAAGTTGAAACATGCCCAACAAGAATTAAAGACTAAACAAGCTGAAGTTAAGAAGATGGATGGTGGCTATAGGAAGGATCAAGAAGCTTTAGAAGCTGTGAAGAAACTTAAAGAAAAACTTGAAGCTGAAATAAAAAAGCTAAATTATGAAGGTTTGTGTTGAAACACATGATATTAAACCATTAGGAGGTAGTGATTGTTGATAAAAAATAAAGGAAATAGCAAGTGGGAGTTTTGTTTTTATTTCTTACCCTATTAATGGGTGTTAGTATAAGAAATATTCATAAATACAGTTGATCCCTGAACAACAACATTTGAACTTGAATAGGCCCACTTACTTGAGGCTTTTTCGTTTTTTTTTTTTGTTTTTTGATAAATACGTTGAGTACTGTAAATGTATTTTCCTTATGATTTTCTTAACATTTTTTTTTAGCTTACTTAATTGTAAAAATACAATATATGATACATGTAACATACAATATACCTGCTAATGTTCATGGTACTAGTAAGGCTTCTTGTCAACATTAGGCTATTGGTAGTTGAGTTTGGGGATCAAAAGTTAAACATAGATTTAGGGGCGCTTGGCTGGCTCAACTGGTAGAGCATACAACTCTTGGTTTCAGAGTCCTGAGTTCAAGCTCCATGTTGAGTGGAGATTATTTTTTAATTTTTTTTTAAGGTTTTATTTATTTCTGAGAGAGAGAGAGAGACAGCGTGAGCAGGGGTGGGTCAGAGAGAGAGGAAGATACAGAATCCCAAACAGGCTCCAGGCTCTGAGCTGGCTGTTAGCACAGAGCCCGACACTGGGCTTGAACCCACGAACCGTGAGATCATGACCTGAACCGAAGTCAGACACTTAACCTACTGAGCCACCCAGGCGCTCCTTGTGGAGCCTACTTTATAAAAAAAGTTAAACGTGAATTTGGAACTGTGTAGGAACGGGATGTCAGTGCCCCTGATCTCCTGCCAAACTACCCAGTTGTTCAAGGGTCAACTAAGTATAAAACAGATCTTTTATTTTTCTTATTTATTTTTTTACAGTGCTATATTAGTTTCAGGTATAAACCACAGATTCAACAGTTCTATTCATTACTCGGTGCTCATCATGATAAGTGTACTCTTTATCCCTATCACCTATTTCATTTCACCCAACTACCCACCTCCTCGTCAGTTTGTTCACTATAGTTAAGGTCTGATTTTTGGTTGTCTCTCTTATTTTGTTCCTTGAGTTATACATATGAGTAAAATCATATGGTAATTTTCTTTTCCTGACTGATTGATTTTACTTAGCATTGTAATCTCTAAATCCATCCACATAGCAAATGACAAGATTTCATTCTTTTTTATGACTAATATTCCATTGTATATGTATAACACATCTTTATCCATTCATCTTTTGATAGACGTGGGCTACTTCCCAAATTTGGCTATTGCAAATAATGCTGCAATAGACGCAGCAAACATACTGCAATAAATGCAGGATGTTTATGTTTTTTTCAAATTAGTGTTTTCATTTTCTTTAGGTAAAAACCCAGTAGTGGAATTACTGGGTTTTATTATTATCTTTCTTCTGTATTACATGGTAATTCTACTGGTAATTTTTTGAGGAACCTCCATACTCTTCCACAGTGGCAGCACCACTTTGCATGCTCGTAAACCGTGCATGGAGGTTTCTTTTTCTACATATCCTTGTCAATATTTGTTTCTTCTGGTTTTGATTTTAGTCATTTTCAGATAAGAGGTGGTAACTCATTGTGATTTTGATATGCATTTCCCTGGTGATAAGTGATATTGAGCATCTTTTCATGTGTTTATTGGACATCTGTATGTCCTAATTAGAGGTATGTCTGTTGATGTCTTCTGCCCATTTTTAAGTGGATTATTTGGTTTTTTTGGTGTTGAGTTATATAAGTTCTTTGTATATTTTGGATACTAACCCTGTACTGGCTGTGTCATTTGCAGATATCTTCTCCCTTTCCATAGATTGTCTTTCAGTTTTATCATTTGTTTCCTTTGCTGCACAGAAGCTTTTTATTTTGATGTACTCCCAAGTTGTTGTTTTTTTTTTTTTTACTTGTTTCCCATACCTCAGGAGATTTATCTAGAAAAATGTTGCTGTTGCCTATGTCAGAGAAATTACTGTCTGTGCTCTATTCTATAACTTTTATGGTTTCAGGTCTCACATTTAGGTACTTAATCTATTTTGAATTTTTTTTTGTGTATGGTGTAAGAAAGCATCCTGTTTCATTCTTTTCATATAGCTGTCCAGTTTTCTCTACACCGTTCTTTGAAGAAACTGTCTTATACATTGCATATGCATTGCTCCTTTGTTGAAGATAAATTGACCATATAATTATGGGTCTTTCTGGGCTCTCTCTTCTGTTGCTCTGTGTGTCTGTTTTAGTGCCTGTACATACTGTTTTGATTCCTATGCCTCTGTAGTATGTGTTGAAATTTTTGGGATTGTGATATTCCCAGTTTTGTTCTTCTCTTTCAAGATTGCTTTCACTATTCAGGGTCTTTTGTGGTTCAATACCATTTTTAGGATTGTTTCCTGTAATTCTGTTGATATTTTGATAGGTATTACAATAAAGCTGTAGATTGCTTTGGGGTAGTATGGAGATTTTAATGTCATTTATTCTCGTAGTCTATACACATGGAATATCTTTCCATTTGTCTTCAGTGTCTTTAATCAGTGTTTTATAGTTTTAAGAGTACAGGAGTTTCATTACCTTGGTTAAATTTATTTCTAGGTATTTTATTGTGGTACACCTGTAAATTTTTCTTTCTGCTGCTTCATTATTAGTATATGGAAATGCAACAGATTTCTGTGTATTGATGGGTTTTTGTATCCTGCAACCTTAGTGAATTCTTTGATCTGTTCTAATAGATTTTTGGTGGAGTCTTTAGGATTTTCTATATATAGTATCATGTCATCTGCAAATTTTACTTCTTTCTTACCAGTATGGATCCCTTTATTTCTTTTTGTTGCCTGATTGCTGTGACTAGGACTTCCAGTACTATGGTGCATAAAAGTGGTGAGAGTGGGCATCCTTGTCTAGTTCTTGATCTTAGAGGAGAAGCTGTTTTTCCCCACTGAATATGATAGCTGTGGGTTATTCATACAGGGCCTTTTTATGTTGAGATATACACCCTTTAAACCTACTTTAATGAGGGCTTTTATCATGAATGGATGTTACACTTTGTGAAATGCTTTTTCTGCATTTATTGAAATGATTATATGGTTTTTATCCTTTATCTTGTTGATGTGATGTATTAAGTTCACTGATGTGTGAATATTTAATGTCCTTTGCAACTCAGGAATAAATCCCCACCTGATTGTGGTGAATGATTTTTTTTCTTAGTGTATTGTTGAATTCTAGGAATGCTTTGGAAATAGAGGTTACTGATAGTTTCTTTAAAACAGAATATTTGTATTTTTAAATTTTCATTACAATTTACTTG
The DNA here is from genome assembly GCA_017311185.1 of Proteles cristata cristata. Lineage (NCBI taxonomy): Eukaryota > Metazoa > Chordata > Mammalia > Carnivora > Hyaenidae > Proteles > Proteles cristata. The sequence goes on from JAESUZ010003924.1 coordinate 166,640, forward strand.
TGATTTACTATTCAGAAAACAAAGAGGAAGGACTTCTGGAAAAGCGCAGGCAGTTATCTCGTGATATCAGTAGACTGAAAGAAACATATGAAGCTCTTTTAGCCAGATTTCCCAATATTCACTTTGCCTACAGGTAAGAGATTTAAACCTTAAATTTTAGTGTAGTAATAGCCAAGATATATTTTTATTTAAGCTGGGAAGACACTCTGGACGTTTCATTTACATCAAGTTTCTTGTATGAAAAATATCATAAGCTGCTTTTCCTTAATTTGGATATTTTCCCCTAAACATTTATTGAAATGTTAACCAAGATATATTTTCATTTAAGCTGGAAGGCAGCCTGAAAATTTTGTTAACATTAAGATTTTTGTATGAAAAATATTGTAAGCTGCTTTTCCTTAATTGGCATTTTTTTCTTAAATGTTTATTGAAACATTTCAAATGTTGTCAGGGGGAATTCTCAAGACCAAAATGAGGGAAATTTAATCTCAGTCCAAAATTTCTGTAAATATCTGCATTAACATTTTACAATTTGTTTTACTGCATGGGTTTTTTTTAATGTAATACTTAGATTAACATGTGCATTATAATGAATAGGACATCAACATTACTTTTGTTACATTGAAAATAATGTGTACTGAAAGATTTTTTTGATTGATTTAAAGCAGTAGCTGACCAGTCATCTGAAACATTTAAAATTTTTTGTTTTTCTTAAAACTGTATATCCATCTCTTTCAATTTACTGTGTTGTCAGAAAGAGCTCTTGACTAGTAAAATATCACTTTAACTGTTTTATTGTTTTAGACTAATTATTTGTCATCTCTTCAATTTTAGGGATCCAGAGAAGAACTGGAATAGAAATTGTGTGAAAGGACTTGTAGCTTCTCTGATTAGTGTGAAAGATACTTCTGCAACCACAGCTTTAGAATTAGTGGCTGGGGAACGGCTCTACAATGTTGTAGTAGACACAGAGGTAAATTAATTATAATTAAAGAAAATTTACAATTGCTCTTTAGCTGGAAAAATCATGAGCTGCTAGATGGAGTACTTTCTTGATGTTTTAAGCTGTTCCTAAGGTTGCTTATCTTTACAAGCACAGTTATTCAGATAATGACTTTTATTATATTATTGATTATATTGTATTTGATTAACTGTTCCCAAAGAAGTCACATGCTTATTCAGGAACCCAGAATGCATATTATCAATCTTAGACTTTTGATTGTTCAGGATGGTAGGCACTAAACGTTTAATTGTGGATTCCTAAACTTGTACTCTTTCCATCTGAATATTTTCTGTCATTAATATTTTATATCTTTATTTCAAATGCACAATGTTTTTTAGGTTACTGGAAAAAAGCTACTAGAAAAGGGGGAATTGAAGCGTCGATACACTATAATTCCACTGAATAAGATTTCAGCTAGATGTATTGCTCCAGAAACTCTGAGGGTCGCACAGAATCTTGTAAGTCTTTTTATTTATATGTTTTATCCCCTATATCTTACTTGGTTTATTTAGTTAGAAGACATTAACTTGGGGGACGTAATCTTATGTAGAACCACGAAATTGTATTGTTACCATGCTTTAAACAGTTAAGCTACAAAAAAAAATAAGAGTTGGCTTATGTGAAATTAGATGAAAAGAGAATAGAAATGGTGGAAGACAAACTTCCTTTGATATTTCAGAGTTGTAAAGTTAAAATGTCTTTAAACCTTAAGTGAGGTCACATGACTATCATTAAATTATCACATGATAACATTAAATTTCTGATCTCTGAGATGTTAGATTTACAGAGCTTATAAATACCAAAATTTTTAATTTTTTCATGTCAGGCACAGTTAAAACTGTCCACAGTGCAACTATTTTGGAAGGTATATATCAGTCTTGCAGAGATGCTTCTATTAAAGTATTTCTAGATTGCCTTCCAACCTCTGGGCATAGAAAGGCAGGAACTGGGATACCTAGTCAGCTGCTAAGGTGGACCTAAAGTGGTATTGCTATTAGTCAAATACACACCCCCTGCCCCCCAGAGGAGTACATTAAAAGGCTGTAATGGTTGTGTGATTGTAGTAATAACATGAAGCCAATCCTAATGTTCAGAAGTGATACCATTGTTTTTATTGAGCATCAGTTGAAATGGCAATTACGAAACCTAGAAATGCGTTTGTAGTTAAGATACTAAATGGGTACTCCGTGTTCTTGTTGATACCGAGAAGCCTTCAATGAAAATTATTTGTAAATACAGTTGTACTGATATGTATATTATTAGGAGAAAGAAAATGAGTGCAGAGTAATTAAAAGGTGGTATTCTAGTTAGTACTTTGTTTACTTTGAAAAATCACCAATGGGTCTGGAAGGTTTTGGAAGTTACTTCAGCTTTCGGACTAGTCCCAGTGTAAGTAGTAAATTTTGATTTCAGGTAATGGCAAAAATACTTATATCCACATCTCTTAGACTTTGTAACGGTAGCTGCTGTGTCAGAGGACAGTGCTGAACATATGTTAAACAGAGCTGCCTTCATTTTGATTTCTTTTGCTAATACTAAGCTCCTTAAAGGATGCTTAGCTATTTTAAAAAGATGAGCAGAAGAAGACATTATAAACAAAGGTTGAGAAAAGGTAGTTAGATCAAAAAAAAAAAAACAAAAAACAGTGAGGAATTTAAAAAAATTTTTTTGACTCTTACAGTTGTTAGTTGTGTTTTTACTTCGGTGATTGGTAGGTGGCTGCCATAGCATGTGTTTTTGTTGGTTTGTTTGTTTATGTGCCCTAGCATGTTTAATTTGAATGAAAAAGTATTCACTATGGAACAGCCAAATTACTAATAGTTGAAACAAAACATTTTATTTTGTTGATCCAGCAACTGCTGTATTTTAATTAAGAGAATGTATCCACATAGTCCATTTTGAATTTAGAAACTTGGTACTGGCTCCTGCTTAATAGATGCTTTCATAATGCCTGATGCTTTAGCTGAATATTTTATGTAGCTATAGAACTTTTGGTGTTTAAACTTGAAAGTTTTTCTAAAATTCTTAAATTCCCCATAGCGTTTTAGAAAGTTCAAAAGGAGTTTGAACCTTCTAAATAATTAGCACCTTAATAGTGCTAGGTAAGTATTATTTAAATTTCTAGTATAGCACTTCTGTTTTATGAAATAATATCCGAAAAGAAAGGAGTGGTATGTACTGTGATATATCTGTTGCTTTTTCACAGGTTGGCCCTAACAATGTTCATATAGCTCTTTCCCTTGTTGAATACAAACCAGAACTTCAGAAAGCAATGGAATTTGTCTTTGGAACAACATTTGTTTGTAATAATATGGATAATGCAAAAAAAGTGGCCTTTGATAAAAGGATAATGACTAGAACTGTTACTCTAGGAGGTGATGTATTTGATCCTCATGGGACATTGAGTGGAGGTATGTTGTTTATGCGTTTTGTTTTTTTGCAAAGAATAAAAATAGCTAATATTAATTGAATTCATGTTATGACAGGTGCTCTACAGTTTGGTCTTTTTTTTTTTCTAATTTTTTTTTTAACATTTATTCATTTTTGAGAGCGAGAGAGACAGACAGACACACAGAGCATGAGTGGGGGAAGGGCAGAGAGAAAGAGGGAGACACAGAATCTAAAGCAGGCAGCTCCAGACTCCGGGCTCCAAGCTGTCCACAAAGAGCCCAATGTGGAGCTTGAACTCACAAACCACGATAACATGACCTGAGCCAAAGTCAGACACTCAACTGACTGAGCCACCCAGGCACCCTTATATATATATTTGCTTTTTTTTCCTCATTCCTTATAGCTATTCTATAAAGTAGGAATTTTTTCCCATTTTTTAAGGGAATTAAATGAGGAAAATTTAGTAATTCACTCAGTGGTAGATAGTGTTAGAGCTAGTATTTTAACTCAGTTGGATTTCAGAGCTAATGTTGAAATACTACTGTGGTTTCCTCTGTATGTTTATTGAGAGCTTATGATATACCAGGAACCATGCCATTAATTCACTTAATGTTTCAATAGCTTATCTGTGAGATAGGGAAGATTATAAGAAGTAGAAGTAGAAAACAGTTATTAAGCATACTCCTCCATCACCCAGTGCTCATCCCAATAAGTACACTCCGTAATAATCCCTGTCACCTATTTGACCCATAACCTTACCAACCTTCCATCTGGTAGCCATCAGTTCTCTATAGTTACAAGTCTGTTTCTTGGCTTATCTCTCTTTTTTTCCTTTGTTCCTTAAATTGAACATATGAGCGAAATCATATGGTATTTTTCTTTCTCTGACTTATTTCACTTAGCATTATACTTTCTCGTGCCATCTATGTCCTTGAAAATGGCAAGATTTCCTTCTATTTTATGACTGAATAATATATCATTATATACACACACAGCACCTCTTTATCCATTCAACAGTTGATGGACACATGGGCTGGTTACATAATTTGGTATTCTAAATAAAGCTGCAATAAACATAGGGGTGCATGTATCACTTTGAGTTAGTGTTTTTGTATATGTTTGGTAAATACCAAAATCACACCAGTAGTGCAATTGGTGGATCATAGGGTAGTTCCATTTTTAACCTTTGGAGGAACCTTTATACTGTTTTCCACAGTGACTACACCAGTGTACATTCCCACCAACAGTGCAAGAGAGTTCCTATTTGTCCACATCTTCTGACACACTTGTCTCCTGTGTTTTCATTTTAGCCATTCTGACAGATGAGAGGTGATACCTCATTTTAGTTTTGATTTGCATTTCCCTGATGATGAGTGATTTTGATGAGCATCTTTTCATGTGTCTTTTGGCCATCTATATTTCTTTGGAGAAATGTCTCTTCATGTCTTCCGCTCATTTTTTAGTTGCATTTCTTTGGTTTTTTGGGTGTCACATTTTGTCAGTTCTTTATATATTTTGGATACCAATGCTTTATCAGATATGTCAGGTACAAATATCTTCTATTCTGTAGATTGTCTTTCAGTTTTGCTGATTATTTCCTTCATTGTGCAGAAGTTTTTTATTTTCATATAGTCCCAAATATTTATTTTTACTTTTATTTCCTTTGTCTCAGGAGACATATGTAGAAAAATGTTGCTGTGACTTATGTCAGTGACATCACTGCCTGTATTCTCTTCCTGGGTTTTTATAGTTTCAGGTCTCACAGCTCTGTCTTTAGTCCACTTTTGAGTTTGTTTATTTCTGCTCTAATATTTATTTTCTCCCTTCTAGTTTGGGGGTTTTGTTTTGTTTTTTTTTTTAGCCCCTTTGGATATAGTTAGGTTCTTCTGAGATTTTTTTTTCCTTCTTGAAGTTGGCCTGTATTGCCCTAAACTTCCAATTAGAGCTGTTTTTGCCCATCCCAAAGGTTTTGGACTGTTTTGTTTTCATTTTCATTTGTTTCCATGTATTTTTGGAATTCTTTGATTCCTTGGCTCACCCATTCATTATTTAGTAGCATGTTTTAACCTTCCATGTATTTATTGTTCTTTCTAAACTTTTTTTGTGATTGATTTCTAGTAACATAGTGTTGTGGTCAGAAAAGGTGCATGATATGACTTCAGTCTTCTCAATTTGTTGGGACTTCTTTTGTGGCCTAATATGTGATTTATTCTGGAGAATTTTCCACGTGTACCTGAAATGAATGTATATTCTGCTATTTAGGATGGAATGTTCTAAATATATTTGTTAAATCCAGCGGATCCAGTATGTATGTCATTCAAAGCCACTGGTTACTTGTGGATTTTTTGGTTGATCTTTCCATTGATTTTAGTGGGGTGTTCAAGCCCCCTACTATTATCATATGACTATTGATTAATTCCTTTATGTTGTTATTAACCATTTTATATATTTGGGTATTCTCATGTTGAGTGCATAAATATTTACAGTTGTTAGGTCTTGTTGGATAGCTCCTTTTCTTATTCCTTTGTCTCTTGTTACAGTCTTTGTTTTAAAATCTTTTTTGTCTGGTATGTCTACTTAGGCTTTCTTTTGACATCCATTTACATGATAAATGTTTCTCCATTCTGTCACCTTTCAACCTTCAGAGGTCTTTAGGTCTGAAATGTGTCTCCTGTTGGCAGCATATAGGTGGGTGTCTTTTTTTTTTTTTTTTTTTTGTATTCTGTCACCCTATGTCCTTTGATTGGAGCATTTAGCCCATTTACATGCAAGGTGAATATTGATAGGTATGTACTAATTGTCATCTTATGTCTTAAATTTTTCTCTCATGCTTTCTCTTCTTTGTCTTTCATGGTGTGCTGGTTTTCTTTAGTGATATATTTGTAATCCTTTTTCTTTATGCTTTGCATGTCTATTGCTTTTCTATGTGGATACTATTAGGTTTGTGTATAACATCTTTTGCATGTGATGATGTGATTTGCTTAAGTTTGAACCCAATCTTTACTGCTGTCCTCCCCATCTTTTAGGTATTTGGTGTCATATTTTACATCTTTTTATTTTGTGAATTCCTTGACTGATTTTCTACAGAAGTATTTATTTTTGTTACTTTTTAGTCTTTTCTTGCAGTTTCCTGCAGGTCTGATTTAGTGGTCATGAAGTCCTTTGATTTTTGTTTCTCTGGGAAAGCATTTCTTCTATTCTGAATAATAGCCTTATTTCATAGACTATTCTTGGCTGTCTGTTTTTTCCATTTAACACTTTGAGTGTGTTATGCCACTGCCTTTTGACCTGCAAAGTTTTTGCTAAGAAAGCTGCTGATAGCCTTATGAAGTTTCCCTTGTGTGTTAACTGTCATTTTTTTGTCTTACTCCTTTTTAAAATTGTTTATCACTACATTTTGGCATCTTCTTAATTACAACATATCTTTGTGTGGATCTGCTTTTGTGGAGTTTGTTGGGGGTTCTGCATGTCTCTTGGAAATGGATATGTTTCCTTCCCAGATGTGTGGTTTTCAGGTATTATTTCTTCAAAATTTCTGCCCCCTTTTCTCTGTCTTATTCTTTTGGGATCCCTGCCATACAAATGTTACTACATTTGATAGAGTCACTGAGTTCCCTAAGTGTATTTACTTTTTGCATAATTCTTTTATCTCCCTTCTGTTCAGTTTTATTATTATCCATCCCTCTGTCTTCTAGGTCACTAATTTGTTTCTTTACCTCTTCCATTGCATCATGGGTGTTTGTAATCTCATTTACTGCACTCTTCATCTCTGATTGGTTCCGTTTTATATCTGTGTTAAGGGTCTCACTGATGTCTTCCGCTTTTTTCTCAAGTGCAATATCTTTTTTTTTTCCACGCTAAGGCATTTATTTTTTTAATGAATTTCATTGTTTTATTTATGTTTTTAATAGTTTATTGTCAAGTTGGTATCCATGTAATACCCAGTGCTCCTCCCCACAAGTGCCCTTCTCCATGCCCATCACCCCCCTTCCCCACTCCCCCACCCCCAACAGCCCTCAGTTTGTTCTCAGCATTTAGGAGTCTCTCATGGTTTGCCTCCCTCCCTCTCCCCCACTATTTTCCCCCCTTCTTCTCCCCCACGGTCCTCCATTAAGTTCCTCCTAATCCTTCTATACATGCAAACATGGTAGCTGTCCTTCTCTGCATGACTTATTTCGCTCAGCATAACAACCTCAAGTTCCATGCATGTTGCTACACATGGCCAGATTTCATTCTTTCTCATTGCCATGAAGTATTCCATGGTATAAATGAACCACATCTTCTTGATCCATTCATCAGTTGATGGACACTTAGGCTCTTTCCATGTTTTGGCTATTGTTGAGAGTGCTGCTATGAATATTGGGGTACATGTACCCCTATGAATCAGCACTCCTATATCCCTTGGGTAAATTCCTAGTAGTGCTTTTGCTGGGCCCTAGGGGAGTTTTATTGTTAATTTTTTGAGGAACCTCCACACTGTTTTCCAGAGGGGCTGCACCAGTTTACATTCCCACCAACAGTGTAGGAGGATGCCCGTTTCTCCACATCCTCGCCAGCATCTAGAGTCCTCTGATTTGCTCATTTTAGCCACTCTGAAGACCAGCATTAGGTGGTATCTCATGTGGTTTTGATTTGTATTTTCCTGATGATGAGGGATGCTGAATCGTTTTATGTGTCTGTTGGCCATCTGGATATCCTCTTTGGAGAAGTGTCTGTTCATATCAAGTGCAATATCTTTATGATTATTACCTTAAATTTTCTATTAGTCATGTTACTTGTATTTGTTTTGCTTGGATCTCTGGCTGTGGCCTTGTCATGTTCTTTCATTTAGGATAAATTCCTATGTCTTCTCTTTTTGTCTAAGTCTCTACCTGTTTCCATGTGTTACGAAGGTCAGTTACATCTCCTATTCTTGATGGTAATGGCCTGATGGAGAAGAGGTCCCTGTAATGCCCAGCAGTATAGCATCCCCTGTTCTCCAGGTTTGGAGTCTCTGGGAGTGTCAACAGTGTGTCATGTGTATGTTCTGCCATTGTGTTCCGACCTCTTAATGCTTAAGGCCAGTGGTCTGCAGCAGCTCTCTTTGCCTGTTGTGGGCAGTGTTTGGTCTCTGGCCCGAATGTGGAGCATTTAACTAGGTATACTCTGGTCTCCTTGTGAAATAAGACCCACTGCCAGTGGAATTGAGGCTGTGTAAAGCTCCTAGGTCTGGAGATCTGTTGGCAGGGGTGGGACTGGTCTTTTCGGGGTAGGAGCCTGCAGTGATGGGACTTAAGGCAGGCGAGACTGGGAAGGGTGCATACACCTGAGCAGGGGAGATGGCGCTTGGTATAAGCATGTTAGGTAGCAAGTGTCTGTGCTATATTGGTTCCCACAGGTGGCCCTGTGTTTATGCTGAGGACCAGGGAGGGAAATGGTGCCTACTAGTTCTTTGTCCTAAAGGGATCTCTGTGTGAATGCTGCCTCTCTGGGAAAGCTTCCAGATGAGCTCACAACCTTCCCACCATGTGCCCCAGATGCTCTTCAGAAAGCAGTTACCGTACTTTGGTCAGCTTGCTGTTTGCCTCACTGTCTCCAGTGAGCAGCTCTAATACCCTTGGGGCTTTCCCAGAGCCAAGCATGCTGACTTTTAGAGCTCCACGTTTTAAGCCCTACTGGTTGCCACAGCTCACAAAATTTGGTCCCTCTTGCTTTTGAGCCAGTTGCTATGGGGATTTGTCTTCCCTGCATGGCCTCCCCTATGTGCTAGTCCACCTCTGTGACTGCAGCTCCCACCCCACCACAGTGGCCACAGTCTATTTCTCTCCCAAACCATGTCTCTACCCTTCCTGCCTTTTTTGATGTCTCTCCTCTCTGCCTTGTGGAGTTTGTTCTGCCAGTTCAGGTACATTTCTAGGTTATTTTGGATGACTTGATTTGTATACAGGGGCCAAAGTGAGCCTAGGGTTCTCTTACTCTGCTTCCATCTTCTCTGCAAATCTTAAAGATAGGTTTTATATCATTTTGAATTCAGAATTCTGTGTGGTAAATAGGATGATGGTGGTTGTTTTATTTGTAAAATAGGAAATTGTGGGTTTGGAATGAGTTAGTCCAGAGTTTTATTCCTAACTTAAGGATTGGGTTTTCTTTTGAATACTTACTGTGTCACCGCTACTTAATAACACTGAAAAATTATAGAGTCCTAGCCCTCAAGGAGCTCACAGTGTAGTATCAATCTTGCTGCTTTCTTTTATTCTTCCCAAGTACGTCTGTTCCTGTTTTGTTTTGTTCTTACATTTTGCCCTATTAGAATATTCTAGCCACTGGGAAAAATTTTTTTTTATTAAGTACGTTTTTATTTCACCCACGTCTTCAGGAAACACTAACTTCTAATTTTTGTGTATGTCACTTCTCCTTTCAAAAGTAAAACCAGTGTTGTATGAAAGAAGGGAAGGCTAGCACTCCCCTTGGCAAGGATGGAAGAGGCCCGCGGGCCTGACAGCATGCATACGGTTAAGGCGTTGCCACCTACTTCGTGGCTTCTGAGCACCGTTTTTTTGAGGGTGTTAGGCTGAGCGAAATAAGTCAGGCAGAGAAGGACAAATATCACATGTTTCCACGTATAGGAGGATTAGGAGGAACTTAACAGAGGACCAAGGGGGAGAAGGGCGGAAATGTTGGGGGAAAGGGAGAGAGGCAAACCATGAGAGACTCTTGAATGCTGAGAACAAACTGAGGACTGATGGGTGTGTGGGGGCGAGGAGGAAGATGGGCATGGAGGAGGGCACTTGTGGGGATGAGCACTGGGTGTTATATGGAAACCAATTTGACAACTATTTGTTAAAAAAAAAAAAAGTAAAACAAAAAAATAAATCTACCATTGAATAAGATACTGATCATGTTTTTCTTATATTTACCACATTGAATTTGCAGATCTGTGTTGAGTGAACAAGTAATAAACTGAATAGTACTTAGTTTGGACCAGGCAACACTATAAGACTGTGCTGTCCAGTACAGTAGCCATATGTGGGTCTTTACATTTAAATAAGATTAATAAAAATCATTTCCTCTATTGTACTCGTCACATTTCAAGGACTCCCTGATTAATAGTTAGTGGATAACTGGGCAGTACAGATAGAGAACATTTTTATCATTTAATGAAGATCTATTCTCAGTGCTTTTTCATCCTTATAGCAGCCATGTGGGGGGTGTTTTGCTGTCATCTCCAGTATGCAGTTAAATAACTTGCTGGTAAGTGGCAAAGCCCAGGAGTTGAATTCAGCTACTCTGTTTTTACAGCTTTGTGCTTTTAACCAAAGCGAGAGACTGTATAATGCCTATTAAGTTACTAAGTGACGTTTCTTTCTAGGCCAAGAAAACAATAGCCTATAAAAAATACAGTAAGAGGATTAGTGTCTGCAATTGGAGGATAAAGAGAGATCAAATATTTTTAAATATCTAAAATAGGAGAAACTTTTTAGATTTCATTGATTTGGATGTTCTTGAAGCTGCTACTTTAAGAATGCCAAATATACAACTCTGTATCATATTAACAAATAACAAAGTGCTCATAATAGCATTGCTAATTGACCTTTGTATTCTCCCATCAAACCTAGAGGAGTATTGCCAATGTAACCTATTACTATCAGACATTCACAGTTGTTTGTAAAGTGAAACCAATTTACCCTGCTTCCTCTGCTATATCAAAGTTCAGGCCAGGTTTTGATGTGGTAATAAATAGTTCCCAAATTTTAATGGCTTACAAGTTTATTCCATAATTATGATGCTTTACCTGCAGATTAGTTATCTCTGTCAGTGTTATTCTGGGACCCAGACTGAAGGAAAAATAGCCCCTATTTTGAACATGCTTTTCTCATTGGAGAGGGGAGACAAATGGTGAGTTATGTGCTGCCTTTTAAAGCTTACTTTCAAAAAAGGCACATTTTACATCTCACTGGGCAGAGCAAATCATATGGCTCAGCTGATATTATTGGAGAGAAAAGTGGCCCTGGGGGCGGGGGGTAGGCCCAGAAGGCAGGGGCAGTGATTATTCAAATAAATAATCCATCACATCTTAGAAGTATTTCTTATCAAGTATGTATGTCCTGAGATGCCAATGATGCATTGAAATAGTTATCTTCATAAGTTCACTATAAAAGATTTGCTGTTGAATCTTTTCAACTATGATTCTCTTAGAAAGTTTTTTTATTGTTTACTAAATATGTGGTAACTTAATGTCTAAGGTCTGTTTCAATTTACTTCAATCAGGTGCTCGATCCCAGGCAGCTTCTATTTTAACCAAATTTCAAGAACTCAAAGATGTTCAAGATCAGCTGAGAATTAAGGAGAATGAGCTACAGGCTCTAGATGAAGAATTAGCAGGTCTTAAAAACACGGCTGAAAAGTAAGACTTCTGTTGGATTAAGTTGTATTTTTAAGTTTCTTTTTTGTCAAAGATTTGCATGGTAGAAGATGAAAGAATTTTAACTAAAGAAATACAGCTGCTGACTTTAATTAGTTTTTTCTGATAAAAATAATGTCATTATAAGAAATTAGGGAAAGCTAATTAAACAAAAGGAAGAAAAAAATATCAGCCAAATATTTTTCTTTTCCTGTTGAGACACACGGTTAACATTCTGCTGGGATTGGTGTGGAAATCCATACTCTGGAGACTGATACCAGAGTCTTTGATTTGAAAGGGTACACAGGATAGCGTTGATCAGATATCAGCATTAAGTTTAGCACCATTGTGGCTATCCTACAGACATTAAAGATCGCTGAGTTGCCTGACTGAAGCATGTCAGAAAGTCACTGTTAAACTGTTTCCTTACAGTGTTTCTTCTGTGTGGGTATGGATATGTATGTGTACTTTTCAATATTACTTCTGTTTGTGTAGTATATAGGTAAATACATATTCTTTTTTTTTTTTTTAATTGGGATCATGCTATTTAACCTCTTTTTGTCACTTAACGTCATTTACTACTGAGTGCCCCCGGTGTGCCAAGCTCTCTTGTAGGAGCTGAGAATACAGCAACAAACCAGACAGATAAATCTCTTTCTTCTTCTTGTTTCCTTCTTCTTGTTTTCAAAGTTAAATTGGTAAAACAGGTTAGATAATGCTAAGTTCTAAGAGGAAAAATGCCACAAACCTGCAGTCTCCAAAGATGACAAATGGGAACGGAGTTAAAATTAAAGTCAGACATTTTATTCAGAATTCAGAATACTGAATAAAGATTAAAAAACATGTATAAAAAACTTCAAAATGTATGTGGTTTTGTCAATTTTAAGCATTCATCTTTTGAAATTATCAAAACTTAGAATATTGCCAGGACTTTTTTGGAATATCATATGTATAGAAGAGATGCTCATAATCAGTCAAAGTGGTCATTCCAGGATAGACATATCGAAATGTCCACTTTCAAACATATGAAGACTGCTTTTTACCTTCATTCACATAAATTACCAAAAAGTGAATGAACTTTTCTCTGAAAAAAATGGGGAGAAAATTTCTGAAATCTGTGGAAGCTTTGGCAAGGCAATGAGTTTGCAGTTGCATGTGGCTTGGAGCTGTTACGTGTATTCGGTAGTATTGGGTCATTTATTTTGCAGATTTGTCTGGTGGACTGATAGTGGCATGGAGGTCAAGGAAAGGAAATAGAGTTTTAAAAATATGAGAGTGGAAGTATCAACTAGGGCCATTCTTTCATGGACCCTATCAGGAAAATAGCTTTTACATATATTTTTTAAATTTCTATACTCCCTGTTTTTAACTGAGTTGAAAAATGGCTTTAAAATTAGTTTTAATTGCTGTCAAGCATTCTTGGCCAAGAATACTCAGGGAAGTATTTATGTTTTATAAGATGCTTCCTTTCTCCTCAGACCTCATGAATTCTAGTGTCAAACTGCCTTGTGAATTTATTACAACTTGATATTTCACTGTGGCTGAATTAGCTAAATACCTTTCAAAGAAAGAATTTGAAGCAGCTAGAAATGGGCTTGATTACAGGATTTGCAAGAAGAGTACCCTGTATGTTTAGTTCAGTACTAGGTCTTTTAGAACTATCAGTCTCCTTGCAAAATCTTGGGAACCTTTTTTTATTCATATTTGAAAATAGGAATTAATAACCAGGTTTTTGAAATTTTGTGTGATTGTTGCATATTTATGTATTCTTGTGGTGGAGAGCTATTGTGGACTTCGGGGCTTTTCTTCTTGATAAGACTCAGTAGAAGAGACCATTTTCAAGGAAACCTATTTATTGAAAGGTTAAATTTAGTGCCTTCTAAAATTAAGAGTGTTTCTGTAAATAGTTGGCAGTCTTGGTCGTTTAGAGTATTTACCTTCAGTGATCAAATCATACTTGAAGCTGACTCCTCAAAAACAGTCATCAAAACTATTCTTATAAGCAGTAGCATCTTAACATCATTGATACTGTATGCGAGTTTATTTTAGGTAAGAGCCTATAGTTTGAATGCACATCTCAAATATCAGAAAAGTTGTGGTCATTTATTGTAAACGTCTTTTTCTAAGGTATCGCCAATTAAAACAGCAGTGGGAAATGAAAACTGAGGAGGCAGATTTATTACAAACCAAGCTCCAGCAAAGCTCCTATCACAAGCAACAAGAAGAATTAGATGCTCTTAAAAAAACCATTGGTAAGATAAAAACATTCTGTGTTTTATCTGTTTATACTGATAACCTTACTTTAGATACTTAGATTTCATATTTGTTATATATGTATTTGAATTAGTTACCTTAATAATTTTAATTATTAGATATTTTTATATTGCCAGTTCTCCCCCTTTGGAGCAGTATACATTTTCAGCAGTGGCATATGAAAGTTGTCAGTTCTCCAAATCCCTTCTTTTCTAGAAAGTCTTTAACACATCTCTGATCTGATTGTTATGAAGAGGTAGCACATTACTATTATAACCTGCAGGTATTGCTGGTGAAGCCTAGGATAGATTTGATCTGTTCCTCAGACTTTTTGGTTTCTACTTCTATGAATATTCTATTTCATTCACCCATTTTTCTGTTGAGATGCTTTTGGTTTGTTTCTATTCTCATACTTAAGACTTAGGAGTACCTTTTATTTATGTGCTTGTCTTTTAAGTTTGCTTATAGTGTATTTGTGAAACAGATTTTGAATGTTCAATTTCTAGCTGCTTCTACCCCTAATTTTAAGAATTTGCTTAGACTTTTAATCAGAATTTAATTGTACATGGTAGTTTTAGTTTTTCTCATTCCATAGGACAATATCCACTTACCTATTCCCCACTAATATGTTTTCTTTTTAATAAAATTTTTAAAAATTACCCATTTTGTTTACTCCCTACCTCTGGCAACCACTAATCTGTTCTCTGTGTGTATTAGCGAAGATTTTTAAAAATTGGTTAAGATTCCACATGTAGGTGATATCAAATGCTATTTATATTTCTGTTTCTTTTTTCAGTTAGCATACTGGCTTTGAGGTCCACCCATGTTATAAATCTCAAGATCTCATTCTTTTTATGGCTGAATAATATTCCATTGTATACACACACATTTTCTTTATCCATTATCCATGAGTAGATGGTTATTTAAGTTGTTTCCATATCTTGGCTATTGTAAATAATACTGCAATGAACGTAGTGTTGTGTATATATTTTTGAGTTAGGGTTTTTGTTTTCTTCAAATACCCAGAAGTAGAACTTTTACATCCTATCTATTTTTAAATTTTTTGTGCCACTTTTGTACTGCTTAACATAGTTGCTGCACTTATTTGCATTCCTCCCAGCAGTGCATGAGGGTTCTTTTTGCTCCACATCATCTCCAAAGCTAGTTATTTCTTGTTTTGTTTTTGATAATAGCCCTTCTAATATGTGTATCTATCTTATTTTGGTTTTGATTTTCATTTCCCTGATGTTTAGTGATGTTGAGCATCTTTTCGTGTACGTGGTGACTATGTGCCTTTTGTAGAAAAGTGTCTTTTCAGATATTCTACCCATTTATTAGACTCTTTGGCCTTTTGAGTTGTATGAGTTCCTTACATATTTTGGGTAGTAACCTCTCATCGATACATGATTTGCAAATATTTCCTCCCATTAATTAATTTGCCTCTTCATTTTGTTGATTTTTTTTATTGTTGTTCTACAGAAGTTTTTTAGTTTGATAATTGTCCCAATTATTTTTGCTTTTGTTGTGTTTGCTTTTGGTGTGGAATACAAAAATATCATTGTTAAAACCAATGTCAAGGATTTTATCACTTATGTTTTCTTCTAGGAGTTTTATGGCTTCAGGACTTCCACTCAGGTCTTTAATCCATTGAGTTGATTTTTATGTGTAGTATAAGAGTGGTGCAGTTTCATTGTTTTGCATGTAGCTGTCCAGTTTTCCTAGTACCACCAATTGAAGAAACTGACCCATCTTCATTGAATGTACTTGTCTCCTTTGTCTTAAAGCCATGCATGAATGGTCAGTTAACTTATTTTTGGGCTCTGTTTTGTGCCATTGATTGGTGTGTCTGTTTTTAATGCCAATTCCATACTGTTTTGATTATTATAGCTTGGTATTATAGTTTAAAACAGGGAGTGTGATAACTGTGCTGTTGTTCTTAAGATGGCTTTGGCTATTCCATACAGAGTTTAGGATTGGTTCATTTCTGAAAAAATGTCATTAGAATTTTGATAGGGATTTTAATAGATCTGTAGATTGCCCTGGATAGTATGGACATTTTAACAATATTCTTCCAGTCCATGAGCACTGATTATCTTTCCATTTATTTATCTTTTTCAATTTCTTTTATCAGTAAGTGCATTATAGCTTTCTGTGTACAGGTTTTCCTGTTTCCTTGGTTAAATTTATTCCTAGGTATATTATTCTTTTTTGATATAATTACAAATAGAATTATTTTCTCTGATCGTTCATTATTAGTATATAGAAATGCAACATTTTTGTACATTGACTTCATATCCTGCAACTTTATAGAATTTGTCTATTCTAACAGTGTTTTAGTGAAGTCTTGAGGGTTTTCTATATTTAATACGTCATGTACAGATACAGTTTTACTCCTTTCCAATTTGGATGCCTTTCTTTTTCTTTCTTTCTTCCTTTGCTGTTGTTGTTTTTGCCACATAGCTCTGACTAGGATTTTAGTACTATTTTGAATGAAAGCAGAGAGACTCAGTCTTGTCTTGTTTTTGATCTTAGAGGAAAAATTTTCAGCTTCTCATTGTAGAGTATGATGTTAACTGTGGGCTTGCCTTTTATGGCCTTTTTCATGTTAAGATTCATTTCATTTGTACCCACTTTGTTGAGCTTTGTCATAAATGGATGTTGAAATTGGTCCAATAGGTGCTTTTTCTGCACCTATTGAGAGCATTCTTTTTAGCCTTCATTTGGTTAATGTGGTGTAGCCTTGCATCTTTGGGATAAATCCCACTTGATCATGATGTATCATCCTTTTAATGTATCGTTTAATTCAGCTTGCTTATATCCGTTGAAGATTTTTGTGTTTGTGTTCATCAGGGATATTAGGCTGTAGCTTTTTTCCTCTGGTATCCTTGTCTGGTTTTGATATCAGGGTAATGCTGGCCTTATAGAATGAGTTTCGAAGTGTGCCTTCCTCTTCTGTTTTTTGAAAGACTGAATTCACTAGTGAACTCATCTGGTCTGGGACTTTTGTTTGCTAAACAGAGATTTTTGATTACTGATTCAGTCCTTGTTAGTAATTGGTCTGTTTAGATTTTCTGTCTTCTCATGATTCAGTCTTTGTAGGTTGTAGGTTTGTAGGAATTTATCCCTTTCTTCTAGGTAATCCCATTTGTTGGCATATAATTGTTTATAATAGTCTCTTGGGATCCTTTGTGTTTCTGTGGGAGCAGTTGTCATGTCTCCCTCATTTTTCTGATTTTATTTGATTCCTCTCATTCTCAGGCTAGCTTAAGGTGTGTCAATTCTATCTTTCTAAGAAGTAGCTTTCACTTTCATTAATCTTTTCTATTTTTTAGTCTCTCTCATTTTACTTTTGCTTTGATCTTTATTTTCTTCCTTCTACTAACCTTGGGCTTTGTTTTTTGTTCGCTTTTTAGTTCCTTTATGTGTAAGTTAGGTTGTTTGAAATTTTTCTTCTTTCCTCAGGTAGGCAGTTAGCACTACACACATCACTGTTAGAATTGCTTTTGCCGCATCACATTAAGTTTTGGTATGTTCTCTTTCCATGTTCATTTGTTTTAAGGTACTTTTTAAATTTTTTTTATGTGATATTGTGCACTGAAAAGTAGCATAGGACTTATGTAGTTAGGGTCTCAAGGGTTGTATTTGTATCTATATTCTAACACAGTTAATGGCAATTGTGACAGTAATGTACTCATTTTATCTTGCATTTTTTTCTTATATAAATTAGAGCTAAGCAAGCAAAGAATACATCGTAAGTTTATAAAATTAACTAAGCTTTTTGTTAACTAAATAAAGGAAAAGTACGTACGCTCTACGATTCTGGTTTAGGAAGTGTGTTAGAGGTATATTAAAAAGATAGTCTATGATCTCTTGAATAAGTTAAAGTTTATGTTACTTAGTTTCATATGCTGGGAAATAATTTCTTCATAGTCTCTAGATAATTCCAGTGTGGTTCTTAGGCAGGATTTGGGTTTCTCAACATAGTGTTTCTGGAATAAGGTTCAGTTATTTTTAAATTTTAGCTTCCATTTTTTCAGATCATATCCTCTATTAAAGGTGAATTCATAAGGCATTTATAAACCATTACCTATAACTGCAAATAGTTTGAAGACCTCATTTAGCTACATTTGCCTGCTTTATGATGCAGAGGAAAGTGAGGAGACTTTAAAAAACACCAAAGAAATTCAGAAAAAAGCAGAAGAAAAATATGAAGTATTGGAGAATAAAATGAAAAATGCAGAAGCTGAAAGAGAGAGAGAACTGAAGGATGCTCAGAAAAAACTGGATTTTGCCAAAACAAAAGCAGATGCTTCTAGCAAGAAAATGAAAGAAAAACAACAGGTAATACCTTTCCTGAAATGGAACCAATGTTTAACATCAATATAGAGCTGAAGGTAGTAGAGCATCTTTGGTTAGCCTTTCTCATCAGTACATCACAAAATCTAAAAGCACAATGTGTTTCTTTAGGCAATAATTATGCATTTTATAAGTCAAATTAAAATATATTCCTTTCTGAAAACTCTGTAATGGAGGGTCATAATTGTAAGGATGGGTTGCATTGTCTTGCTAATTTTAGAGAAAGAGCAAAATTGCCTTTTTCTAAATGCTTCACTTAAGAGTAGACCAAAGCTTATATCATGTGGTGGAGTTATGTCCTGTCATCTCGAGTGCTGACATTTCTATTTGGTGATCCTCTACATGAGTGGCTCCTGTGAAAGATTGATATAAGACAAAGCATGTTAAATTTACAAAGTACCATTCAGTTGTAGACTGGTGATATCTGATTTTATCTTTTGATAGTGCCATAGATGGAATTTGAACCTAGCCTTTTCTGCCTCCAAAGGCTTTATTCTAAATCACTTTTCTATACCATTCTATTTAAATCTACTCTTCTTCATATTCTGTCAATAAATAGCTGCACAGAGTATTCTTTAACAAACTAAAGGCTGTAATGGAACAAAGAAAATTGAGCAGCGAGATTTTTTGACATTTAAAAAAGGCTTTCCTCTGCTAATTTATTGGTTATGTAGAATTCTATATTGTTTTTCCCTGTAGGAATGAAAAAATAGTTTATGCCAAGTTCTTTGAACCTGTAAATACTGTACATACATTTTTTTTTTTAAGTATAGGAAAATAAATATCCTTTCTCCTCCCTTCTTATGGGGAGGCAGCTTACATGTGTTTTGGTAGTTGAATGAGCTGTAGGTCTTAGCTGCTTGAGAATCTTAACTGATTTTGTTGATATGTATATATTTATTTTTCAGCAGTTAATCTGTTGAATGTCTAAATAACTTTTTGTAGGAAGTTGAAGCTATCACTCTGGAACTGGAAGAGCTCAAGAGAGAGCATGCATCCTATAAACAGCAGCTTGAAGCTGTAAATGAAGCTATCAAATCCTATGAAAGTCAGATTGAAGTAATGGCAGCTGAGGTGGCTAAAAATAAGGTAAGATTTACTTACCGTGTTAGAGGAATTACAAATGTTAATCCACTTAAGAATGTTGGCTTGAAGATGTTTGACTTTAGAGATCTTGGTCTCTTCCATTCTTGTCTTTATTTTTGAGAGAGAGAGAGAACATGAGTGGGGAGGGGCAGAGAGTGAGAATCAAGTAGAGTCCAATCTGGGGCTTAAACTCACAAACCCTGAGATCATGACCTGAGCTGAAATTTAGAGTCAGATGCTTAACTGGCTGAGCCACCCAGGTGCCCCTCTTCATTCTTGTCTTGTTGAGAGGCAAAACGAGGATTCCTGATCCAGAAAAGAGTCCTGAAATAATATTACTAATTGTTTTAGTCTGGGTCTACTCAGAAGACAAAAACTATACAGTAATTTGAACAGGTAGAGTTTAAGTAAAGAATTTAACTACAGTAGGAGTTTGGAATGATATGGGATGATCACTAAAGAATAAAGAGAATTCTGAATTATATAGGAACAGCAGATACAGGGAATAGCCATTACCAGCCATAGGGCTGAGGGCATGCACCCATGGAAAGAACAAGTCCGGAGAAGAGCCATAGCACCAGTAGGCTGAAAACCAGAACTAGTTGAAGATGTAACTGTGGCCCCCTGGTGGTGAAAGTTGCTGGAGTGCCAGGGGAAATCCAGCCATGTGAACATGTTGCAAAGCCCTGTTGCCCTCTCCCCATCCACTGGATGCCAGGGAAGCCATGTAGGTTGCTAGCCCTTGCACGGTATGAAGGGTATGAAGACATTCTGTCACCTGTAAATTCATACTGTGGTATGTCTTTATTAGAGAGTGTCCCTAATAAATATTGGATACCCTCTACCCCCTTTCTTTGATTTTTGCCTTTGAATTTTGTTTCATATTGAGGTATAATTGCTCTGTATTAGTTTTAAGTGTATAACATAATGATTTGTTTTTTGTATATGTTGCAAAATGACCACCTTAAAAGTCTTGTTCATCTCTCACCACACAGTTAAATATTTTTCTTGTGATGAGAATTTCTAAGATATACTGCCTCAGTACCTTTTAAATATACAGTATCACTGACTATACTCACCATGTTTAAGGTTTTTATCATGTTGCTAATTGATACTGTCCGTATATAACATATATCATTGATTTTTATGTTAACTGAGTGTAGATTGCTTTCATTAGGGGAGTTCCATACAGTTTCCATTGTGGTATTTTTGCCTTGCTTATGTCATCTACTTCTTCATATTCTTTCATGTTTTTTCTTTGAAATAATTGTTGTAATTGTAGCCTGTGGTGTTTTGGGGAAGTTGGTCTTTCCTCTTGATTCTCTTCATGGATAAATTCAAGTTTTTTGTTTTTAAAACATTATCGAATCAATAGCAGGATAACAGTTTTTAACTACTTTTTTTGAAATTTAGAGAATAAAACGCTTCTCAGCTTTGTGTTCTGCGTTACTGATTAAATTTTCTAGTTTCTGTTCACTTTCTATTTTGCCTCCAAAGCAAATTTGCAGGGCAGGTTGGTAATAGACTGAATTGCAGTTATAATTACCACTTCGGAGATTGAGTATCTCCAACTGTGTGAGGTAAAGGGATAGTAAAAGTCAAAGCAAGAAACTTTATTTTTCTGTTTTGACCCCTGTGCTAGAACCAAACACTGTGACCTTTCATTGTCACTGATAAATATGGCTTATATCTACAGAAGGGAACAGCAGAAAACCCAGCCTGCATCCTTTCCCTCCTGATAAATGACATGGGGGGTATCTGGCATATTATCTCGTTAACTACCCAGAAATGCCACTTTACTCTGACCTCACAAGTCAGTTTCCTATAGTTCTCTTCCCTTTCAGTTTATCCCAGCTACACTGTATCCCCCAGAAACTTTGTTGCTTCCATCATGAACACTGTTTCCCACCTTTTTTCTAGTAGAACAAGTTTTTCTCGTGTACATTAGTCATTTTAATGGGGATATAAAATGTAGAGGGTTAGGGGACCATCTGCCTGTAATCACATTGCTGTCTTGCCCAGAAATTTGTTAGATGATCTCTTAATAAACTAAAAATATGCCCATATTACTTTGCTATATATCGTCTTCTAATTATTTGTTTCAGGAGTCCGTAAATAAAGCTCAAGAGGAGGTGACCAAGCAGAAAGAAGGGATAACAGCCCAAGACAATGTAATTAAAGCTAAATATGCCGAAGTAGCAGCACACAAAGAACAGAATAATGATTCTCAGCTTAAAATTAAGGAACTGGACCACAACATCAGCAAACATAAACGGGAAGCTGAAGATGCTGCTGCAAAGGCACGTTTGTGTTGTTTATTTTTACCCACAATCAGATTTTTGCTTCTGAGTTGTTGAAACATGCTGGTAAACTGCTCAATGGAGAATTCAGTATAAATGGCAGAAATGCCGTGTAACAGAATTTTGAGGCTTACAGCTATTTTATTGGCTTCTCAACAATGCTTATTTTCACCAACTGGCACAAATATTTCTAAATTTCAGTTATTCCTATCTACAAGATGTTTTAGTGGTCTCCCAAAGAACTGAACATTTTTTAATCCCCAAATATTTATATAACTATTAACACATTAGTTGTGATTATATATTTTATTGCCTAGGAGTTTTCAGTTTATTTTGAAAATAAGGAAAATAACATGTATTTACATGTAGTCTTTAAAAAAGGATTTAATTGGCTTCTGGAT
Organism: Proteles cristata cristata; assembly: GCA_017311185.1. Taxonomy (NCBI): domain Eukaryota; kingdom Metazoa; phylum Chordata; class Mammalia; order Carnivora; family Hyaenidae; genus Proteles; species Proteles cristata. Next base: position 188,810 of record JAESUZ010003924.1, read on the forward strand.
ATCCTTATTAGGATTACTATAGTCAATTTTGCAGCCTCATCTGAAATCTGATGTTTTGCTAAGCAGCTATCTTTTTGAAGTTATTTCAGTTTTTTGTTCATTCCTAAAGGCTTCTTTCTGGGGCTTCTTGGTGGCTCAGTTAAGCATTGTGACTCTTGGTTTCAGCTCAGGCCGTGATCACACAGTTTATGAGTTTGAGCCCTGAGTCGGGCTCTCTGCTGACAGTGAGGAGCCTGCTTAGGATTCTGTCACCCCCTCTTTCTATCCTTCTCATCCCCCTCAAAAATAAGTAAGTAAACATTAGAAAAAAAGTTTTTTTCCTTCCATGTATCCACAGTACCGTAAGTAATTTAAAGAGAATGCATGCTTTTGCAGAAATTCTCTGCCTGATTAAGTAAGAGGCTGTACCCATGAAGTCTTAGTAATTGCCCATCATGTTTTCTTAAGTGTGTGTAACAGTTTGATGCTTTTGCCACATCTTAAAAGCATAAGAGATTTAACTTAAAAAAAGTCAGAAGATACAAAATAGTCACCCCACCTGTGTGCCTGTTGAGGTTAACACTCCACATCAGTGAAATATTACCAATGTTAATATTATTGTTAATAGTTTTTCGGTAATTGAAAGCGCTTGTAGTGGTGATTGCTAGGGGATTTTATTTATGGTTAAGGTGACAAGGAGACTTGAAAGTAGAACTGCTAAAAAGTCCAGGATTCTTTCAGGTGTATAGTTTATCAAATATTTATTGCATACCAGCTAGTATCAGATAGTAGGCCAGTCACTGGTGATAAGGATGAGCAACATGGACCCAGAATGCCTTCATTGAACCTATGGACCAGCAGGGAAGATAGTTTGGAAATGATCATCTTGGAATCCTGGAGGTGAGACTGTACCCATGGAATTAGTGAGGATAAATAGACTGACAAGGATTAGACTCTAGCAGTCAGAACCAACCTTAAACAATTTTAGTACAAGAAAGTCTTCTTTAAGCACTATGCTCTAAATTTTTTTACTCTTGCTATATGAATAAGTATACTACTGTGCCTTGTCAAAAGAGGGTGACTAGGGAATGGAGTCAAAGTTTAGGGCAGCTTTTTATTTACCTAGTAAATTTTAGAATTTTAATTAGGCTTTCACAAATTTACCAAATCTATGACTTAAGTATTCTCATGAGAGTTTTAATTTTCACAAATTATTTTTGAAGCAATAGATTGAAGGAGCCTTATCTTACATTTCATTCTAATGGAAAGGATTCACATGTACGGATTTCTCTGACCTAGCTCTTTTTCTAATGCTTAAGTAATCTTTTTTCTTCTATTTAGTCTATTCTCCAGGTAAAAATATTCATACTTAGTATATGTTTACTATTAACAGTGAACCTCATTTTTGAAATGAGTCATTGTGGAGCTTTTCTCCTAAGTACTTAAAATTAGTAAACGTTTAAGAAACTAGTTTTTAAATGTCGATTTGTAAACAATGATAGATTCTTCCATTATCCTATGTGGCTAGGTCTCCAAAATGTTGAAAGACTATGACTGGATTAATGCAGAGAAACACCTCTTTGGGCAACCTAATAGTGCCTATGATTTCAAAACCAACAACCCTAAAGAAGCTGGTCAGAGACTTCAGAAGTTGCAAGAAATGAAGGAGAAACTAGGAAGAAATGTCAACATGCGAGCTATGAATGTATTGACAGAAGCTGAAGAGCGGGTAAGTCCTTTTCCTTGGACTGTCTGCCCTCCTTAGGGCATGAGTAGCACTGATAGCTCTCTGTGACCCTGGTGGCAATTACTAGAGTCAATCTTTTGCTTGATGCCCTTGATACTGGATTTGTTTTCTTTTTCTCCCTTTTCCGTTCTCTCTTATTTAACTGTTTTGCATCAATTATTTATATATTCTGTTGTCTCTTGAATAACTTTTCTACTGGCTTTGCCCAGAATATGGTCTATCATTTTCTTATTCTTAGTATAAATAAAAACTTTTTTATGTTAACTCCTCCCATTTCTATCATTTCTTTCATTTGCCTTGAAAAATAAGGCATACTGTTGTCTGCCTCACCAGTCATTCCATAAATACCGTCTTCCTTTTGACTCTAGGGTATACTAAAACCATTACATAAATAATGACTAAATTGTTACTTGCATAACCACTCCTTTACCATCTTCTGTTTTGATGCTTATTTACGCGATAATGTTGTACATCTCCCCAACCCTGACAGAACTTTTAGAGTCGGCTGTGTCACTACAAGAATCCACAGGGAAAGCAATCTTTATTCTTGACAGCTGCATAGGAGATAGCAGCCTGAGTAATTTTACGTTATGCCCTATACTTTAATTTTTGGAAGATTCTGTTTGAATTTGTATTAGAGAGTTATGAGAACTCTCTAAAAGTGGTAATACTTATGAGCTCAATTACATTTAAGAAGTTTTGCTGTAATGGGTTTTTTTTTATTGTTATTGACATTAGTATCTACAAAGAATCTGTATTATGTTAGATACCAAACAGGCTAATAATGCTCCTGTTGTGATCTATCTATAAATGTTCCTGCTGGTTTTTATTTCTCCATTAAAGCTTGGCAATATATGTTTTGTGGAAGAAAGTCTTTGGTCTGAATTTGAAATGCATATCATCGTGAAACTTGTTCACTTACGTGCTTTTATTAGATAATGATAATTTTTTTTTTTTTTTTAAGAATTCACCAACTGCCATTTCCTTACCAGAGGGGAAGGCCCTATTGTTAAGCAAGATGGCCTTTTATGTTTGTTTATTTTGAGAGAGAGAGCATGGGGGAAGGGCAGAGAGCAGAAGACAGAGTATCCTAAGTAGGTTCCTTCCTTACTGTCAGTGTAGAGCCTGATACGGGGCTAAACTCACAAACTGAGATCATGACCTGAGCTGAAATAGAGCTGGATGACTGACTGACTGACTGAGCCACCCAGATGACACTTGTTTTGTTTTTTGTTGTATTTTGTGTCTGTCCACATAAGAAATTACATGGAATTATGCAAGGAGTAAGAGGAAAATATAGAGTGGGTTTTAGGAGCTTGGCTCTAAAGGAGAGAGACCGCAGGGGAGGTGGTAAGGCTGGCTACAGTGTAGTTTAAGGCAGAATCTGAAGCCTCCTTGAAATGTGAGGCTTTGAGGAGAAATGAGTGAGGGTTTTTATAAAGCTTTACTGCTACCCATGGTGTAAATCTCCCTTTGCAGCTTCCGTTAATTTTTTTTTTCAGTGAGTTTCTACATTCACCAGGAAAGACTACTATGATGTTTGAGCTGAAACCTGAAGGACCAATTATGTCAGATACAGAAAAAGAGCAATCGGGAAAGAGAACAATGCAAGCGCTATAAGGCTATAATGAGCTTATTAGGTTCAAGGAACTGAAAAAAGACCATATGGCTGGAGCCTGGGGAGGTTTGGGATGCCAAAAAGTCAGAGAGAAATAAGGGCCCAATTATGTTGGACTTGTACATCCCAGTGAAGAATTGAAACCTTGTGTTACTGCTAAGACTGACTCAAGGAGAAAGCATGCAGGGCTACTTTGGAGTTTACATACATTTTCTTTTTTGCCTTGGCTGCTAGAAAGATATGGGTATATTAGTATCAAAATACTTCAGGAGCCTATCCTATAAATTCTCAGTTATAACAGCTAAATTTTACACATAGATGATCTATTTACCTTCCTCATAATTTGGTTTACATTAGGACTTGTAATGAAATAAATAGGAGTGTATATATTCTATATACAAACTAAACCTCTATTCCTGACTGAATTCCAGAGTAGAAAACTTTACATTTTTTTAATTAAGCATGCTTTTAATCTTACCAGTATAATGACTTGATGAAGAAGAAGAGAATTGTAGAAAATGATAAATCCAAAATCCTTGCAACTATAGAAGACCTTGACCAGAAGAAAAACCAAGCCCTAAATATTGCTTGGCAAAAGGTATTTGAACCAAAACTATTATCATTTATTCTATATGATGAAGAATATTATCAATGGGTTTATACTCTAAGATGAATTTGAAATGGTTGATTTGTGTTTGAATGAGGCACATGTGTTAATTAAAACCTGACTTTTAAGTGCATTTTGTCCTTTTGGACTTGACCACTGCTTGTATGCAAAGGTAAGTTTGTGTCCTGCCTTCATAGTCTCAACAGCCTGTTTCTCTGGTCCCTACATTACATTAAATGTCCGACTTTCTAGATTTCTTTATTTTTCATTCTTGTTTCCAGGTCTGTGTTACCTTTAAAGGAGAGATACTGTTTGTCTGAAACCTTAGAATCTATCCAATATGTGCCGTACCCCAGTCTCTCTGCTTAAAGCCTTGGGCAAGCTTAGCTTTGCACTGGGAAATCTCTGGTCATTGGAAACTTCCCAGGGACCCCTTTGGTTCTAACTTCCTTGATTTCTCTTTCCCAGACTCACAGAGGTCAAATATTCTTAGGACATTTCTCTAACAAGATTGGCATATTCCTTACCACTCACAAGTTAATTAATTGTATTTCAGAATTCACATTTATGCATGCTGTAGTTTTGTGGCAAAGCGTTTTATACATGTTAATGTTAGTTAACACATACGAAGCAGTTACTCTGTTTTCTCTTAAAACAATTCCATAACTGATAGTTAATCATCCATCCATATTTTATAGATAAAGAAATCAAAGCTCAGAAAGATTAAATAGATTCTCAGCAAGATACTAGCCAACCGGATCCAACAAGATCCCCTGTTCTGACAGCTTAGAGCCTGGAGCCCGCTTTGAATTCTCTGTCTCCCTCTCTCTCTCTCTCTCTCTCTCTGCCCCTCCCCAGCTCTTGCTCTCTTTCAAAAGTAAACAAACAGTAAAAAATAAAAGGCAACCAACAGAATGGGAGAATGTATTTGCAGACGACCAATCAGATAAAGATTAGTATCCAAAATCGATAGAGAACTTATCAAACTCAACACTCAAAAACAATCCAGTGAAGAAATGGGCAAAAAACCTGAATAGACATGTCTCCAAAGAAGACATCCAGATGACCAACCAAGACGTGAAAAAAATGTTCATCACTTAGTCATCAGAGAAATACAAATAAAAACCACAATGAGATACCACCTCACACCTGTCAGAATGGCTAAAATTAGCGACTCAGGCAACAACAGATGTTGGCGAGGATGCAGAGAAAGGATCTCTTTTGCACTGCTGGTAGGAATGCAAACTGGTACAGCTACTCTGGAAAACAGTATGGACGTTCCTCAAAAAATTAAAAATAGAACTACTCTACCCTGTGTACACACACACACACACACACAGGAGTATTACTCAGCAATCAAAAAGAATGAAGTCTTGCCATTTGCAACTACAAGAATAGAGCTAGAGGGTATTATGCTAAATGAAATTAGAAAAAGACAAATACCATGTGGCTTCACTCATGAGGAACTAAAGATACAAAACAAATGAACATAAAGGAAGGGAACCAAAAATAATATAAAAACAAGGAGAGAGATAAACCATAAATACAGAGAATAAACTGAGGGTTGCTGTAGGGGTTGGGGGAAATGGGCTAAGTGGGTAAGGAGTATTAGGGAAGATACTTGTTGAGATGAGCACAAGGTGTTAAACACAGGATGAATCACTGAAATCATTATTGCACTATATGCTACCTAATTTGGTTGTAAGTTAAAAAATGGGTGGATAGACAGATATAGATAGATGAAATAGCCTAAGATCATGTAGCCAAAGGTGGAGAAACTGGATTCTCTTTTCCTAAATTTAGACAGTTAAAATTGCCTTTAGTTGCTAACTTCTGTCACACTCGTTGCCCTTAAATTTTGGGCAATAAACAAGGTGGTTAAGAATTCACTTTCACTAGATTCCCATTAAACAAAATCCCAAGTATGTTTTGTTTTAGGACAACTTTGGCAGATTTCACGGTTATTTACTTTTATTTCTACTTCCCTAGTTGCATATATTTGTCTCCTTTAGAATAATTCCTTAGCCTCTTATGTGGAAGTTTTCCAGATTCCAAACACGGTTGCTGTGCTGTTTGGTACTTTAACAATCCTATGACTCTGGAATTTCATTTGATACCTTGCCTCTTTTTTTTTTTTTTTTTTTTTTTTTGCTATTTAATCCTGTAATTAGAATTCTGAGTTCTAAAAACTTCGCTTTTAGTAATGGTAGTACAGTCACCTGGTTTTTAGTACCCTATGACTTATTTCAGTGTTTCATCTCCTGGGGTAGTATTTGTCTCTTTAAATGCATGCATAAAGTTGGCTCCATTCTTGTATAAGTGTGGATTTAACACTAGGTCTGAGAGGTTTTTGTTTTCCACATGATTCCTGGTTTTAATGCAAGTATACATTTATCCTTTAAATTGATGTTCCCCCAATTTCCAAAGTTTTCTAAAACCAGGTAACTTTATTGAGTGTTTATTATATGCTAGGAATTATACTCATTAATTTTCTCACTTAATCCTCACAGTAACCTGTTGAGGTAATAGTGTTATTATCGGTATTATATACTTCATTCTGGCTTCCAGCATACTCGATTCACAAAGCCAGAGTATTTTCAGCACTGGTTGTGTCTTTTATTTTTCTATTTCCTTCTTAACCATATTAGATTTTCAGAATTTAATTGCATTTCATCTTTATATCTATCCATGAATATAACGCATTTCCTATTTTGAATAGAGCTATATTCTTCTCTGCCTGTAACTGATAAGCTTCTCTTTTCTCCTTTGGAGGAATTTCCACTTGGGTTCTAGGTTTAGTACCATTCCACTATTTTAATCCTCTCTTTAGTGCCTTTCTCCTACCTGGCCAAAAAATTAAAGAAAAGCAAAAGAACCAAAACTGTTTATGAATACTCTGCTATCTTCATCATTCTCAAAAAAGATGGCAGTCCTCTCCATTGTGGTGAACCTCACCTAGTTGTAGAAACCTGTTCCAGATAAAATTAAAGCCTGTTTCCTCTTTGTAGGATATTACCCAGCATGTATTTAGTTGCTCTTAAAACTATGTTCCTTGATAAATCTATATTCAGTAGCACTGATCGCTAGTATGTATAGGTCCATATTATTACAAATATTCTTGAACAGTTTATTTGCACTTGAATTTAAATATTTCTCTAGAGAACATGACTGTCACGTTCCTCATGGGTTCTGCTTGTGTATGTATACACTCTCAGATTTGCTGAACTAAGATTATTAGTCATGTATTTGAATACAGGTGGCCAAATTTTCAAATCATTGATCAAGTGTGTATGCACAAAAATTACCCAATTTCAAACTAGAATATTTTGAAAATCTTTAGGTTACCTATTATGGTTTGATGAGGATAAACCAGTTTGTGTAGTCTTTTTCTGTTGGGGTCCAGTCCTTTTCCTGTCTTCTGACAACTTCTTTGGCTGAGACAAAGGCTATAGAAAAGGACCATTCAACACCTTGAACAGATCTGGTTATTTGATTTCATGCCTCTATTTTTCTGAGACTTTACCCTGAACTTACACTTTTTAAGATTAGCTGATAACCACTGACCTATCAAAGCAGTCAAAAGAGAACAAGATTTATAAGAGAACATTTTATGCCAAAAAGTTTTTTTGTTTGTTTCTCCAACTGAAAGCTCAGTGTCTTACACAGTTGTAGGTCTGAGGATTCCTGCAGTATGGCCTACAAAGGTATCAAAACTTCAGGGTAAAGTGAGAAGTATAGCCTCTAGTTCCCCTTGGAAGTTAGAGCAAAGCTCAGTAAATTAGTTCTATAAGGGAACAGGTAATAAACATTTCTGACTTTGTGACCCATTTAGTCTTTGCTGCAATTACTAGATTATTGCTTTAGTGCTAGCAGCCATAGACAATACATAAACGGATGGGCATGGCCAGATGTGTCACACAAGCCATAATTTGTCAACACCTGAGTTAGTAACACAACAGAATGCATCAGGTGGATTGAATATACACATATCAAAATTTGAATCTTTGATTTTTTTTATATTTTAAGTTTTTTTGTTTTTTTTTTTTTAATCCAGGTTAACAAGGACTTTGGGTCTATTTTTTCTACTCTTTTGCCTGGTGCTAATGCTATGCTTGCACCACCAGAGGGGCAAACTGTATTGGATGGTCTGGAGTTCAAGGTTGCTTTAGGAAATACTTGGAAAGAAAACCTAACTGAACTTAGTGGTGGTCAGAGGTAAGTAAGCCCTCTTTGCAGCATTAGAATTTCTCATTCCTCTTATTAAAATCTATCGTCTCATTGCCTACCAATTTTCAGTTTCGGTTTTGCTTAGCTATCTTTATATGTAGAATTTAAGGAGCTTAATATGTAAGACTGCAGATTTTGGTTAGAACTTTCGATTAAAATAGTACACAACAAAGGAAATAAGGGTAAACGGCTAGAAAATGAGATGAAATATATGGGAAATAATTGTTTTTAGACATTGGGAAATTAGTAGCTCAGGAGTATGAAACCTGTGAGCAATGAAACAAAAGTGCTGAGCTCAGGGTTCAACTCTGCATTCTCCATAGAATTTCTGGATTGCAGATGCAGGGAGGGGAATCAACACAAATCCTAGTAGTCTCACTAAATTAAAGAAACGGATTAGAATTTTGGGAAGCCCCAGTAAGCTGCACCCTAGCATTCAGTGTCCCTGAAGTGAAGGCTAGTCTGTACACACATCAAATTTCATTATATGCCTTGCAGAGATCAAGCTGATCCTCCTGTAACTTAAGTGTTTCTCAGAACGAAGCCCAGTGCTTTTAAAGAAAGACAACAAAATTTGAGACTCTAATATAACACAGCGTCTGGCATCTGTTAAAAAGTACTGGACAGAAATCAAGAAAATGTGACTTATAACTTAGAGAAAAGCTATTCAATGGAAACGGACCCAAAAATGACCGGTGATGAGATTAGCAAACAAGGAAGTTACAGTATTACATTAAATAGTTCTAAGAATTACGAGGAGAGAAGAATGTAATCAGAAATGGAAGCTATAAAAAAAATTTAGGGGGCACCTGGGTGGCTCAGTCCTTTAAGCATCCGACTCTTGATTTCAGCTCAGGTCACGATCTCATGGTTTGCGATTTAGAGCCCAGTGTTGGACTCTGCGCTGACATTGCAGAGCCGCTTGGAATTCTCTCTCTTTCTCTCTCTCTCTCTGCCTCCCCTGCTTGTGTGCGCTCTGTCTCCAAATATTTTTTTAAAATTTTAAAAGAATCTAGTAGAATTGCTATATTAAAAAATATGCCTGAAAGGAAGAGCTCACAACATGACGTCAGCAGAATAAGCAATGTAGAAGAAACATGAGTGAATTTGAAGACGCAACAATAGAACCACTTAAAGCTAAACTGAGAAGCACAATGACCTGTGGGCAATATTAAGCCGTCTAACATATGTGTAATTGGAATTCCAAAAAGAGAGGAAGAGGTAAAACAGAAAAATACTTGAAATAATGGCCCCAGTTGTCCCATTTTGGTGAGTTCTATAAACCCAAACTTAATTTCTATGAATCCTTGGTAGGATAAACACACATAACCCCTCCCGCAAACATTACATACAGTAACATAGCAAGCCATGTTATATGAAATGGTGATTTATCTTCAAGCAGGCAGAGGAGGCATAGTATTACATGCCACGGAACAAATATAAAAATGGCTTTATGTTTATTGTCAAAAATTATGCAAGCCAGATATCTGGAACGACATCTAGAATGTGCTAGAAGAAAAATGTGTCAACTTAGAATTCTGTGTCTCATCAAAATATTCTTCAAATTGAAGTCAACGTAAATTTTTTCAGAAAAACGGAAGCTGGAGGAGTTTACTCCCAGCAGAAACATACGAGTTAAAAGTTTTTGGTGAAGGGAAAATTAGACCAGATGGAAACTCAGATCTATATAAAGGAATGAATAGTTTTGGAAATAGTATGCTCTAAACTTCAGTAAAGTTTTTCCCCAGCCTTACATGGTGGTTCATACAATCAGCATACTAAGGAAAAACTTAGGAGGTCATGTGGACTAACTCCTTACCTGCAGAGAACCAAATCATTAAAGCCTACTGAGAGAAAATTGTGAATATTTACATAATTAAAGATGGTTATTAATTTTGTATTTTTTCCCCTGCAGGATGTACAGTCTGTAGTTCTTAAATTGTTCTCATGTGCCCTGTGATGCCATCATGTAACTTATGTATGTAGAAAATACTAAGACCTATTAATTTTCTTTATGAAATCTTTGTCATTTTTATGAGTAGAATAGTACTCCTCTGATTATATTTCATTATGGTAAAATTCCTAAATATTTTAACAGCCTAAGACACTTTCTGGTGCCTGTTAACTAACGTTGAATTCTATAGTTCAAATCCCAATATGTAACTTTTTTGCCAAAGTCCCAGAAAGTGTTTTGAAGAGCATAGTAAATATATGCTTATTTTCCTTTTGAGACCTGAAAATTACTTCTCTAATTAAAATGATACAGTTTTCAGATATATACCATTATTTTAGATATATATCCAGCATACTAGTTTTAACTCTTGGCAAGATTTTTTTTTCTGCAAAATTAAGTTGAAAGAAAGCTCAATGTCTTAAACATTTGGCACAGAGAAAGCCAATAAAAATAGCTTTAGGTTGCTTGAGAGACCTCAGCTTGCCTCTGTAGAGGTAGATGTCAGTCTCACTGTTGTTGATCATAAAGAAAAAAATAAGAATTCTGAGTCTTCATACCAGATTAGAACAAAACCAGCTTCAGTTAAGGGGATGGTTAGCTAGAAGAGAACTGAAAAAGAGCTATAGAATCTCAGATGTGTTAACTACAAATTTTAAATAAGGTGTATTAGTCAGGGTTCTCCAGAGAAACAGAACTAGTAGGGAGGGTGGGTGGGTGTGTGTGAGAGAGAGAGAAAGAGAAAGGAATTGGGTTTTCTTATTGTGGAGGCTGAGAAGTCCCACAGTTTGTTGTCTAAAAGCTGGAACCCCAGGCAGGCCAGGGGTGTAATTCAGTCCGAGTCTGAAGGCCCAAGAACCAGGAACACTGAGGCAGAATATCCATGTCCCACCTCAAGTAATGAGGCAAGAAAGAACAAATTCTTTCCTCTACCTTTCTTATGATTCAGGCCCTGAGTGGATTATGTGATGTCCAGCCACATTGGAGAGAGCAAACTGCTCTACTGCTCTACCAATTCAAATGCTAATTTCACCCAGAAACACTCTCACAGACCCAGAAATAATTTTAGCCTAATATCTGAGTGCTCTGTGATCCAGTTAAGTTGACAAACAAGATTAACAACCATACAGTTGTTTGAAGTTCTGTCACTAGGAAATTAATTCCCGTTAATCCCAGTATTTTGGGATTACTGGGCCATATAATCTATACAATTTACTCTTAAATGGTGCCAATAAAAAGCGTCTGCCAATAAAAAATATATGTGTGTGTGCGCGCACGCGTGCACGTGTGCAAACATTAGTAAAAGTTTGAAAGAAGGTACCTAAACAAGTTGTATTTACAAAGATCGTAGCTATTGTCTTAACAAGTAAGTGTAACAGCCCTCACTTGCCTGCCACCTAGGCATCTAATAGCAATTGGGGAAGGAAAGAAAAAACTTAACATGCTCTTTCCTTAAGGGTAAATGCGAATTACAATATCCTGATTATCTGATGGGAAAGAATATAAACCAGTTTCAAAATAAAACTCATTGGAGCGAAAAAAATGAAAGCTAAGATAAACATTTTAATAACAAAAAAGTGTTTAAGTTTGAAACCTCAGATTATTTCTATGTCAGTCTTTCAGCTAAATTTGCACTCTTCATGATAGAACAGATTTGCTTCAGTATTTTGGTGAAAAGTGGTAAAGTCAAGTTTTAATGACTTTTCTTCTGGTCTTTTCTTAGGTCTTTAGTGGCTTTGTCATTAATATTGTCCATGCTCCTATTCAAACCTGCTCCAATTTACATCCTGGATGAAGTAGATGCAGCCTTGGACCTTTCTCACACCCAGAACATTGGACAAATGCTGCGGACTCATTTCACACATTCTCAGGTAAGAACCAGAAAAAATGTCTCAGTGATAGTTTTAATATAGTATGTGTTTTTTCTATAACTATTCTTTAGTAATGGCCAATACGAAGATACTTAGGATTGAAGAATATGAAAGCATTGTGTATCTCTTTATACAGTGATATTTACATCTACTTACATACAAATAAGGAAAGAAGGTTTGGTTTCCTCTTAAAGAACCAGGCATTACAATTGTTGGTTGTACCGTGAGGGAGAATCTAAGCTTTTCATATTTAGAAATTAAACATGGTTAATGTCATTATTTTCTCTAGCTAGCTGCCAGAGGATGCACAATGAAAACAAGACTGGTTTAGGAATATACCTCAGTATCAGAAAATCATGTAGTACTTGATAGGGTGCTCGTCACTTTTCTGGGTGGGAAGTAGAGTAAAGCCCTTTAAGCACAGCTTTTACAGAACTGTTAGCTGCAGGCACTGGAGCTGCTAAGTGCGGTTATATAGCTAACACGGCCTACAGTTTGGGGGCTCCGCTTCATCGTAGTTAGCACACACAGTGTTCGTTATGGTCCTTTTTTAGCAGGTAACAGTGAAGTGGTGCCTATTCTCAACTCTATAAATGTTCCATTTGACTAGTGGTAGTGCTGTAGGAACTTGTAGCCTTTGATATTTTTAAAATATCCCAGAGGAAACGATTTCACCGGAGCATTTAGAGCTAGCAACACCACAGTGATGGCAGCTTCAGAGGATAGCAGCAAGTAGCCAACCAGCAGGAAGTCATTAGCTTGGGTAATGAAGCACTCAAGGTAAAATTAAGACTCCTAAACCCAAATATAGAAAGCGAGAATTCATTTAGGTGCCTCATATTATATCTGTTTGTTACTTGCATTCGCTTTGAGCCAAGCACTGGAAGGAAGGAGTAACAGTCAGAATATCTCTAGATAGTTCTTAGTCCCAGAATAAAAACAAGAGTGCCTTTCTTCAAATTACAAAATAACTTCCATGCTTTTTTTTCTTTTTCCCTTAAGTTCATTGTGGTGTCCCTCAAGGAGGGTATGTTCAACAATGCAAATGTCCTTTTCAAAACCAAGTTTGTGGATGGTGTTTCTACGGTAGCCAGATTTACTCAATGCCAAAATGGAAAGATTCCAAAGGAAACGACATCCAAGACAAAAGGACCCAAATGACTACCTTTGGAAGTTAAAAGTACAGATTTACTCCTTTACCTTGACCTGTTTTTTAAACATAAAGACCTTGGGATTTACTTATTTATGTTAAAATGTAATGTTTTGTCACTTAACCTGTATTTTCCTTTATGTGATCACTTATAAATGAGCATAGATGCCTCTTAATCAGTGTAACTATGGTCCAATTACTGTGATTGTGATTTTATACATGTCCTCTAATGTTTTTTCTTACACAATTCTTAATACTAGGGAACCTGAGGTACCTTGTTGGTGGTGAATTCTGTTTGTAAAAGCAAAAAATAAAAAGAAACAGATGGAATTAAGTTATAAGATAAATATAGCTGATAGTCAGCTTTTAATGAGTTTAATTCCTAAGGTAATATTAATGTGTTTTCTGTTGTTAAGCAAGTCATTTAGGTAAGAATTCTAAAGCAGGTATCTGGACCAACAAAGGGAACACAAAGGAAGCTGTTGGACGTGCACCGAGCTTTGTTAGTTCTGTGAAGATACAATGGCAGAGCCCTGGTTGAGACTCAGATGGGAAACATTTTGAAAGATTTCTCTCACTTTAATGATGTTTGGAGATCATGTTTCTATATGCCTCGTCATTGGTCTGTGCAATCTTAAGTTTTTAAAAAATCTTTGAGTATTGTAACAGAAGCCTCGGAGAAGGTGTGTTGCGTGCTGCCCTCCAAGTTTATCTGAAGTCTCCTGTTTTCAAAGATTTTTATTAGCCTTTTCATGATCTAATCAATAATAGCCTATTGGTGAATGAGAATGTAGGAGCCAGCAGACTAAACCAAATTTATCTTTTTCCCTTAGTCTGATAAATATATAAATATACAAGTCCATCTGTTCTACCAAAAGAACTCAAAATTTGATTATTTTTATATTTCTTAGTATCTTTTGCTTTCAGTTCAAAAGGTTAAAGTTCCTTTAAGAACCCAAAAGCACTAACAAATACCATTAGATTAATATGTGTAGTTCTTATAATCTTTAGGTACATCACCAGAGTGTCTCCAAACTGAATCTTGAAAGCTCTCACATGATCTAATCTGATCTTGAGTATTTTGGCCCTGTATCCCTTCTTGATACTTGAGTCTCAGTTCCTTTCCCTAATACATGCTTATGGTTCTTGGCCTTGACTTTAACATTCCTTATCTTTCTCATACACACCTGAGGATGTCAGATAACATCCAGGTAACTGATACAGTGGGACACATTGGAAAGGATTAAGTCTGGAATTAATTCTGTCTGCTGTGTTTTCTGTCTTCTCCCAAAGTTATAAATGCTGTGTCACAGGAAGTCTAATATCACCTATAGCAGGAGTTTTTTATTTCCTTTCAAGTGTTGCAGATTGTTTGCTGAAACAGTTCTATCAGTTTACACTTTCACTCAGATCACATACCTGTTGACCACAACCCAGTCAGCACCGGCTGTTAGTTGTAACACTTCTGATTTGCTAACTATAAAATGGTACTTCATTGCTGTTTTAATTAACATTAGATAAATAACTTGTGAGGTTGAATATTTTGACATCTGAACTAATTTTCTTTACTACAAATTTTCTGTTTGCTTCCTTAATTTTTGTCTTATATATAATCTTGCTTTTTGAGGAAAATCCTCAAACATACTAAATTTTTGTGAGTCAGGTCACTATATTTTGATTAGAAGACGACATGAAGGGGAGACGGGGACCTTTACTTCAAAGTCTGCAATAACATGAGTAACCTTTACTGATCTCTTTCTAGACATCAGATGCTATTCTCATTTGCACATGTTTTCACATTTGAGGGAAGTACTGTTGATCGGCATTACATAATTAAGGAAATTGAATGGAGCAGAAAAGTTAACAGACTTGTCTGTGGTGATAATAGTTAGAGACAGAGCCAAGACACTAGTCTTGACAGCTGGACTCCAGAATCTGTGACATACTACCTTTCCGACAGTTTGAACATTTGTGCTCATTGTACATAATAAATTTAAGACACACCTAGGTGAGCAGTATGCGCAATATGAGAAAATTATATCTAGGAAGAATGTCAAACCTTTGAAAAGGATTCCTTACAGGGTTTTTTTTGTTTGGCTTGGTTTTGTTTGGGCATTTCAGGTACCCTAACAAATGCAAAAACAAAAACTTGAGAATGCCTCTTCCAATACGGTGAAGTAATCAAATAGGACAACCACTTCCACAATCAGGTCATCTACAAATCAGGACAGGTTTCCTTCCTTTTTGATCTTTGTGCCTTTATTTCCCTTTCTTTCTGTACTGGCTTGAAGTTCCAGCACTGTGTGGTATAAGAGTAATGACAGCTGTCGTATCTGCCTTTTCCCCAGAATTCTGAGGAAAGCATTCAGTCTTTTACCACCTAAGTTTAATGTTAGCCCTAGGCTTTTGGTTTGTATTCTTTATCAAGGTAAAGAAGTTTGCATCTGTTCCTAGTGTGGTCACTTTTATCATGGAAGGGTTATTGAATTTTATTCATTGCTTTTTCTGCATTGATATGATCATGTAACTGCTTTAGCCTATTAATAGTATGAATTACATTGCTTAATTTGTGAGTATTAAACCAGCCTGGTATTCCTGAATTAAACCCTATGTGGTCGTGGTCTATAATTCTCTTTATGCACAGGCATACCTTATTTTATTATGCTTCACAGACAACTGCGTTTTTTTACAGATTGAAGGTTTGTGGCCACCCTGCATCCAGCAAGTCTGCCAGCACCCTTTTTCCCCCTATTGCATTGGTTCACTTTGAGTCTGTCACAGTTTGATAATTCTCACATATTTTCGTACTTTTTCCTTATTTTATCTGTTATGACGATCAGTGATTACGACTCCCTGAAATCTGATGGCTAGCATTTTTTAGCAATAAAGATATTTTTAAGATATATGCATTTTTTTAGACCTAATGCTGTTGCACACTTAATAGATTACAGTATAAATATAACTTTTAAATAACATACAGTTCAATATTGGTTTCAGGAATAGAACTCCGTGATTCATCACTTACGTACAACACCCAGAGCTCATCACAAGTGTCCTCCTCAGTACTTATCACCCATCCCCCCACCCACGGCCCTCTACCAACTCTCAGTTTGTTCTGTATTGTCAAGAGTCTCTTGTGGTTGGTTTCCCACTTTTTGAATATTACTCAGCCATCAAAAATGAAATCTTCCCACTTGAACAACATGGATGGAGCTAGAATGTATAATGCTAAATGAAATAAGTCCTCACAGACAAATACCATTATGATTTTAAGAAATCAAAACAGATGAACATATAGGAAGGGGGATAGAAACAGAACTTTTACATGCACTGGAAAACCCAAAAACTTTGCTTTGTTTTACTTGCTTTATTGTGGTAGTATTGAACTGAACCCAAAATATCTCCAGGGTATGCCTGTTTTATAGGATTCTATTTGCTAATAGCTTGGTCATGATTTTTGTGTTCATGAGGGGCTTTGGTCTGTACATTTGTTGTTTTGTTTTGCTGGCTGTTTGGTTTTGGGGTAATATTCATAAAATTATTTGGGAAATGTTCCCTCTTCTATTTTCTGTATAATTATATACAATTTCTGTTAATTCTTCTTTAAATATTAGAATTTTCCTGTGAAACTGTCTGGGCCTGGGGATTGAAGGGTAAGAAGGGGGGAATAAAAATAGTTTCTTTAATAGTTATGGGCTCTTTAAATTATTTGTTTTACAACTGGTGACTTGTGATAGTTTGGGGGGTTTTGCTGAATTGATCCATTTCATCTAAACTGTCAAATTTGTGTGCAGCAGTCATGGTATTTCCTTATTATCCTTTTGATGTCTTCAAGTTCTGAAGTGATTATCACTTGTTTCATTCTGGATATTGGTAATTTTTGGGTTTTTTCCTCTGTCAATCATGGAGGAGATTTGTCAATTTTATTTTTTTAATTTATTTTTGAGAAAGAGACAGAGCACGAGTGGGGGAGGGGCAGAGAGAGAGGGAGACACAGAATCTGAAACAGGCTCCAGGTTCTGAGCTGTCAGCAGAAAATCCAATGCCGGGCTCTAACCCACAAACTGTATGATCAGGACCTGAACCGACGTCTGACACTTAACCGACTGAGCCACCTAGGTGCCCCAATTTTATTGTATTTTTTAAAGAACCAGTTTTTTGTTTCACTGACCTTATTGTCTTTCTGTTTTCATTCACTGATTTCTGCTCTTACTACCTTTTTTATGCCTTCTTCAGGCTTATTTTGCTCTCTTCTAGTTTTATTGTTGATTTGAGATCTTTTTTTCTAGCAAGCAATTAATGCTACCAATATCCCTCTTAAGTAATCTGTTAGCTTCATCTCAGATTTTGATATGTTGCATTTTCATCTTTAACTTGAAAATACATTCAACTTTGACATTTCTTCTGCTTTGACATTTCTTATGACTATTGAATTCTTCTGGAATGTATTTTAAATTTCCAGATTCTGGGCTTTCCAGGTAGCATTCTCTTACTGATTTCTAGTTTATTCTGTTATGTCAGGAATCAGGTTTTTTAATTGTTAAAAAATGATAGATTTGGAAAACAATAGGTTCAAATTCAGTGATCTAAGTTTCTACCTCAGTCTATATTCTATACAAATAAAAAAGTAAACCCAAATTAAATAGAAAGGTGGAAATAATAAAAGATAGAAGTCAACATATACAGAACAGAAAATGGAGAAAATCAAACTGATATATTGATTTTGTTCTTTTGAGAACCAGGTATCTATACCATTCGGGCAAACCAGAGAAATTATAAGTCACTAATATCAGGATTGGAAGAAGAGTTGTCACTGTGGCTCTTAACAGAATTTAAAAGGATGCAAAATTATGATGCTTTTCATGCCAGTAAATTCAATAACTTAGACAAAATGGAAAATTGGAAAACTAAAACTCACTAAAACTGACAAGAGTGGACAAAACCTGAATAGCTTCACATCTATTCATGCAGTTGAAATGATTAAATATCCTCTCACAAGGAAAACTTTAGTCCCATGTGGTTTCACTTGTAAATATCACCATTCAAGGAGAAGTGGGGGATGGGGCAGGGGAGCACTTCCAACCTGTTTTATGAAGCCAAGGTTCTAATACTAAAACTTGACAAAGACATTATGAAACAAGAAAATTACAGCATGGTAGTCCTGCTTCTAAGAGCAAAACCCCTGAAAATATTAGCAAACTGAATCTCATACCATCTATAGAAGATAAAACGCCATTTTCGTGTTTAGGAAAAATAAATATTGCGTTTCACAACATACACAAAAACTAACTGAAGAGGAGACATAGGCCTAAAAGTAGTAGTTATAACACTTATAGAAGAAAAAATTTTGTGACCTTAGGCAGATTTCCTAGGACACACAAAACAAGCCTCCGGGAAAAAAAGAACATTAAAATTTTTAAGAATATTTTCAAAAGACACTCTTAAGGAAAAGACAAAGCACAGAACAGGAGAAATTTGCGATGTTCAGAGCTGACAGAGTTGCATGCAGAATGTGTAACTCACGTGTTGATAATGGCCTGAATGGTGGCTGGAACTGTCCCCTAAGCATAAACTAGGGCAGGTAGCGCTCTGTGCTAGTAGCACTGATTACATTTTTCACTGCATTTGAAGCTTACATTTTTTTTAAATTTTTTTTAATGTTTTATTTGTTTCTAGGAGAGAGAGAGACAGCGTGAGCAGGGGAGGGTCAGAGAGAGAGGGAGACACAGACTCTGAAACAGGCTCCAGGCTCTGAGCTGGCAGTCAGCACAGAGCCCGACGCGGGGCTCGAACCCACGAACCGCGAGATCATGACCTAAGCGAAAGTCGGACGCTTAACCGACTAAGCCACCCAGGCGCCCCTGAAGCTTACATTTTTAATGGCAAGCTCACTTAAGACTTTTCGATGAAGCTATAAAAATTTTTTATCTCCTCCTGAGTACGTCTTTAATAATCTGATAAAATGGGAGTCCTATGTAAAACACTTCTACATACCAAAACAGAAATGCTCTTACTTCAGTTGCACTCTGAAATAACTTTTCATGGAATAGGACTTTTCCTTAGACAGGTGACTAAGACAAACTATGGTTATTAAGTCTATGGTATTTGGTTAGACATTTCTTAAAAATGAACAGAATGAACCTGTCATATTAACCTGACATTTGTTGCAAACACTAAAATTGTAGCTTTCAAATGAAAATTAGAATTCTGGCAAACTTGTATTTGTCATTGTGAGCTGGACATCTCAATAAAGACTTCTGATAATACTGGTGGTCATAGCAACAGACAGGATTTTTTTATAGTGTATTGTAAAATGTGTTAACATTTTGAAACTATGCATAACCCAGTAAATGGTATTTTTCCATGACCAATCTGTTACTACAAAATCCTGCAGAAGTAAAATAGCCATTCTAAGTACAGGAAAGACCAATTAATTTTAATGTTATAGAGTACAATATTCTTATTGATCGTTTCAGATTCCACATGGCAACTAATTTAAGAAGCAACCTTTGTTGCACTGTGTTTCTTAGTATCAAGAAAGAATATCTACATTCTCTTATACTCCTCCCTTTTCAACTACATATTTATTCTCAACTCGAGGTATGAAACTTGAATAACTTGTCTAAAGTTACACAGCTAGAAATTAAGGGGTAGGAAAGGGGAGCCAGGATTTAAATTCAGACTGTCCAGATAAAGAGCCCATACTCTCAGTCCTTATAATATAACAAACTATGATTTAGGTATACTCCTGTGTTTGTGCCTGGAGCTCAGGTAACATTCACCTCTGCCTTGAATGAATAGACAAGGATACTTGTCATACACGGGTGGGAGCAAGGAGAGACACACACCCATCGTAGAGAACAAAGATTGTGATTTAATCCTAAAGCTCATGCCACTGGTCATTTTATACCAATTTAGTCAGATAACGTGGCTACTAATCCCATAATTGTATGACAGAACAGTTGGCATAAGCTGCCCCTTTTCTTGCCACCAGTTAAGGGGCAGTTTAAGAGTTTTCTTTGATAGGTTGAGGTTTTACATATTATCTTTTACGAGACAACTTTTCTTAACATGGTTTGTAGGATGGACTCTTACTTGATGGCCATAATCATCTTCTAAAGTTTGGCTCAAGGCTCACTGCTCCTTTCTGCATCTTGCACCTCATGTACATTACTACCCCAGTCAACAGTTTGGCATTCTAAGCCTCTAACTGTCCACTTTATGGAGTTCCAGCCTGTCCTAAACTGTCTTTATGAACCCTCCATGCCACCCAGTCAGCAACAGTTGCCACTCCTGAACACAGCTTTCTTCTTTTTGCTCCTGTTCTTTTCAGTGTGGAATAGTCGCTCTATCTACCATTCCTATCAACAGCACACCCATCCTCCCAAGTTATACTGAGACCACCTCTCTGGATCATTCTCTATTCCCATCCCCCTTTCACAAGGCATCGAAGAGTATTGCATAATACTAGTAAATGAACACATCTTAGTTCTAGTAGATTGTAAACTACTAGAGTACAACTCTTAAGAGCCTGTAACCTATTAATGGCTTGATCTCAAAGATGATTTTCTTAATGAGAGTATAAGAACTCCTAAAAGTTAAAGATGTAATAGACCATGGCATTTAGCTCATGTACCACACTATGGATTAGCAAACTGACTAGAATGAGATTGTTTGAACTATACTCACTCTGAAAAGTTACTATTAGGGTTTTGTCATACAATGATACTTATAAGGAAGTCTCATAGTAAAATTTTATAAGCAAAGATTTCATGCCAGAAAGAATTAATAGAATCTATAGTATCAGTTTTATATGTTGTGTCTATTAGTTCCTACTCTATTTTTGTAGGTGTGTAAAGTCTAAACTATGGTGTCCCAAAGACAAAAGGTTTTATTTCACAATTGTCAACTTTAATGAAAAATTGAATATGACACAAATAGAAATAGGTTTCATGCTCCGGATTGGAAGAATGCATATTGTTAAAATGCCCATACTACACAAAGCAATCTACAGATTCAATGCAATTTCTATCAAAATGCCAATATGGCATTTTTCACAGAACTAGAACAAATGATACTAAAATTTGTATGGAACCACAAAATAGAGCAATCTTAAGTAACAAAACTGGGGGTATCACAATCCCCAATGTCAAGCTATATTACAAAGCTGTTGTAATCAAAACAGTGTGTTATTGGCACAAAAGTAGACCCATAGATCAATGCAACAGGATAGAGTGCCCAGAAAACTCATGCTTATCTGGTTGATTAATCTGCCACAAAGGAGGCCAGAATATATAGAACTTTAAATCCCTTAGTAATTT
The DNA here is from genome assembly GCA_017311185.1 of Proteles cristata cristata. NCBI lineage: Eukaryota > Metazoa > Chordata > Mammalia > Carnivora > Hyaenidae > Proteles > Proteles cristata. The sequence goes on from JAESUZ010003924.1 coordinate 210,281, forward strand.
AGGTATAGAAGTTTGCTTTTGTGCTAATTAGGATTAAAACTTCAAGGCATGTTTGAAGAAGAGAAAAAAAATCTCAAAATTATTATCTGAGATTGCCTTCAGCTGAGTATCAGTAAGCAGGTATTATTTTTTAAATGTAATTTATTGTCAAGATAGCTAACATACAGTGAATACAGTATGTTTTCGGTTCCAGGGGTAAAGGAAGCAGATATTAAACACATCCTGATTACTTTGGCTTTTAGGGACCAGGAGGAACATGAGTAATATATTGATAATTCCAATACTTCACGCCATATTTTCCACTCTCTCTCTCCATAATTTCTATCAGGACTGAATGGGCCAAAAATGCACTGTGCTAACCCAGAGTCCATGTGATCCCCTGGTTGCTGCTGAACATTTTAGATTCAGGATAAGAAGAAAGAAGAACACTAGCATACACTGACTGCACCTAGTTTCATCTATGACCTGATTTTAACAGCTCAACAAAATTGCCATTATTTTCACAGAATGAGAAAACACTGGCTCAAAGAAGTTACTTGCTCAGTTAAGGTGCAGCCAATCAGGATTTGATTATCTAATTCCAACATTCCCGGTCTTTCACTACACAATTGTTTCCAACACATTGTTTAATAATGTAAAAATCATTTAAAGGGAGAAGCTTTTCATGCAAGATTTAGATAGTGTGAGCATAAGCTTTGTACTAAAATCCTTTTGCTTCCAATCTTATAAAACCAAAATAAATGAAAAATACAAAATATAAGCACAAACCACAAAAAAAGTTTAACTCAACAACGTTTATCTACTTACGCAGTGAAAGGGTGGAATAAAGTTGTAGCTTAGAATGAGACTATGATGCTACCTTCTACAGAGTAAATTCTTTCTTTAAATTTTAGCACATTTATATGAACCATGACTAATTTTCCCCATCAGTTCCCTCACTATGCACGACAATAAAACCTTGTACAGGGTACCATAATGGCATTTAGTCATGTATGTATTAAGAACAACTCTGTTCTCCTCTTGCGCAAGGGAAACAACAACGACAAACCATTGAGACAATACCAAAATAAAAAGCTTTGGCACAGCGAATGAAGTCATCAGCAAAACAAAAAGGCAACCAACCTGCTGACTGGGAGAGATATTTGCAAATGATATATCCAATAAGGGGTTAATATCCAAAATATATGAAGAACCTAGGCAACTCAACACCAAAAACAAACCAAAAATAAATAATAAATAATAAATAATCCAATTAAAAATACGCAGAGGACCTGAATATTTTTTCAAAGAATACAGATAGCCAACAGACATGAAAAGATCCTCAACATCACTAATCACCAAGAAATGTAAATCAACACAATGAGCTCACTTTACTCCTGTCAGAATGGCTAAAATCAAAAAGAAACTGTTGGTGAGGATGTGGAGAAAATGGAACCCTCATGAACTATTAGTGGGAATGTAAATTGGTGCAGCCACTGTGGAAAATAGCATGGAAATTCCTCAAAGAATTAAAAATAGAATTATATGATCCAGCATCCCACTGCTAGGTATTTACCCAAAGGACACAAAAACACTAATGCAAAAAGATAGAGGTGTTCGGTTGCTCTTCTTACGAAATTTTCTTGATGCCTTATGAAAGGCAGATGGGAGTAAAGAAGGATTCACTGAGGTAGTGTCAGTTAAATAGAATCTTGAAGAATGAGTATGCTGTTGGTAAGAATGTATATATAGAGTGATCGCTCCACATTGAGATGAGCATGAGCAAAACCAGACTTGAATCAAAAAGCAGTGCCATTCCATGGACAAATTCCTAAACACACACTCACTACCAAAATTCACACGGGAAGAAATAGAAAACCTGAACAGACCCATAACGAGTGAAGAAATTGAATCAGTGATCAAAAATCTCCCAACAAATAAGAGCCCTGGACCTGATGGCTTCCCTGGGGAATTCTACCAGACATTTAAAACAGAATTAATCCCAATTCTTCTCAAGTTATTCCAAAAAATAGAAAGCGAAGGAAAACTCCCGGACTCATTTTATGAAGCCAGCATCACACTGATTCCCAAGCCAGACAGAGATCCAGCAAAAAAAGAGAACTACAGGCCAATATCCTTGATGAATACGGATGCAAAAATTCTCAACAAGATCCTTGCAAATCGAATCCAGCAGCATATAAAAGAATCATCCACCAAGATCAAGTGGGATTCATTCCTGGGTTACAGGGCTGGTTCAACATTCGCAAATCAATCAATGTGATACATCATATCAATAAAAGAAAAGATAAAAACCATATGATCCTGTCAATAGATGCAGAAAAAGCATTTGACAAAATACAGCATCCCTTCTTAATAAAGACTCTCGAGAAAGTTGGGATAAAAGGAACCTACTTGAACATCATCAAAGCCATCTATGAGAAGCCTTCAGCTAACATCATCCTCAACGGGGAAAAACTGAGAGCTTTCCCCCTGAGATCAGGAACACGACAGGGATGCCCACTGTCACCACTGCTGTTTCACATAGTGCTGGAAGTCCTAGCATCAGCCATCAGACAACAAAAGGAAATCAAAGGCATCAGAATTGGCAAAGAGGAAGTCAAACTTTCACTCTTCGCAGATGACATGATACTCTACATAGAAAACCCGACAGACTCCACCAGAAGCCTACTAGAACTGATCCAAGAATTCAGCCAAGTTGCAGGGTACAAAATCAATGTACAGAAATCGGTTGCATTTTTATACACCAACAATGAAGCAACAGAAAGAGAAATCAAGAAACTGATCCCATTCACAATTGCACAAAAAACCATAAAATACCTCGGAATAAACCTAACCAAGATACAAGAGATCTGTATGATGAAAACTATAGAAAACTTATGAAGGAAATTGAAGAAGACACAAAGAAATGGAAAAACATTCCATGCTCATGGATAGGAAGAATAAATATAGTTAAGATGTCATTACTACCTAAGGCACTCTACACATTCAATGCAATTCCCATCAAAATTGCACCAGCATACTTCTCAAAACTAGAACAAACTATCCAAAAATTTGTATGGAACCACAAAGACCCCGAATAGCCAAAGTAATCCTGAAAAATAAAACCAAAACGGGAGGGATCACCATCCCAGACTTTAGCCTCTACTACAAAGCTGTCATCATCAAGACAGTATGGTATTGGCACAAAAACAGACACATAGACCAATGGAACAGAATTGAGAACTCAGAAGTGGACCCAAAAGTATACAGCCAACTAATCTTTGACAAAGCAGGAAAGAATATCCGATGGAAAAAAGACAGCCTTTTTAACAGATGGTGTTGGGAGAACTGGACAGCAACATGCAGAAGAATGAAACTACATCATTTTCTCACACCATGCACAAAAATAAACTCAAAATGGATAAAGGTCCTGAACGTGAGACAGGAAACTATCAACACCCTAGAGGAGAAAGCAGGAAACAACCTCCTTGACCTCCACCGCAGCAACTTCTTACTTGACACATCCCCAAAAGCAAGGGAATCAAGAGCAAAAATAAATGTTGGGACCTCATCAAGATTAAAAGCTTCTGCACAGCCAAGGAAACAACCCAGAAAATTAATAGGCAACCAACGGAATGGGAAAGATAGTTGCAAATGACATATCAGATAAAGGGTTGATATCCAGAATCTACAAGGAACTCACCAAACTACATGCCCGAAAAACAAACAACCCAGTGAAGAAATGGGCAGAAGATATGAATAGACACTTCTCCAAAGAGGACATCCAGATGGCCAACAGACACATGAAACGATGCTCAGCATCCCTCCTCATCAGGGAAATACAAATCAAAACCACACTGAGATACCACCTCACGCCAGTCAGAGTGGCTAAAATGAGCAAATCAGAGAACTCTAGATGCTGGCGAGGATGTGGAGAAACGGGCACCCTCCTACACTGTTGGTGGGAATGTAAACTGGTACAGCCCCTCTGGAAAACAGTGTGGAGGTTCCTAAGGAAACTAACCATAGAACTCCCCTAGGACCCAGCAATAGCATTGCTAGGAATTTACCCAAGGGATACAGAAATGCTGATGCATAGGAGCACATGTACCCCAATGTTCATAGCAGCACTCTCCACAATAGCTAAAACATGGAAGGAGCCTAAGTGTCCATCAACAGATGAATGGATCAAGAAGATGTGGTTTATCTATACCATGGAATACTACATGGCAATGAGAAACAATGAAATCTGGCCATATGTAGCAACATGGATGGACCTTGAGGGTGTTATGCTGAGCGAAATAAGTCAGGCAGAGAAGGACAAATATCATGTTTGCACGTATAGGAGGATTAGGAGGAACTTGACGGAGGACCAAGGGGGAGAAGAAGGGCGGAAATGGTGGGGGAAAGGGAGAGAGGCAAACCATGAGAGACTCTTGAATGCTGACAAAAACTGAGGACTGATGGATGTGGGGAGGAGGAGGGATGGGTATGGAGGAGGACACTTGTGGGGATGAGCACTGGGTGTTATGTGGAAACTAATTTGACAATAAACTCTTTGTAAAAAAAATAAAAATAAAAAAAATAAAATGACCTCCAAAAAATAAAATAAAAAATAAAAAAAAAGGAGTGCCATTCCAGGGAAGAGGGAAGACCATGCATAATGCATGAAAACAGGACACAGTGTTGGGGAAATTTAAAATGTTTTCTAGGAGGAGAATGTCTGTCAGCACAGAGCCTGACGCGGGGCTCAAACACCTTAACTGCAAGATCATGACCTGAGCTGAAGTCGGACACTTAACTACCTGAGTCACCCAGGTGCCCCGAAAAATAATAGTAATTTTTTTTTACTGTGTATTCATTTTTGAGAGAGACAGAGTGCAAGGGGGGAGGAGCAGAGAGAGAGGGAGGCACAGAATGGGAAGCAGCTCCAGGCTCCACAGGCCTCAAATTCACAAACAGGAAGATCATGACCTGAGGCAAAGTCGGACACTTAACCAACTGAGCCACCCTGATGCCCCAAAAATAATGATTTTGAAGATAACATTGTTAAAGAAGTCTAAGAACAATAGTTACTATCTGAATTGGATGCTAGGACACAAAAGAAGTTAAAGATAACTGATTTAATATAGAAGCTGCCTAGTGAGTAGTATGAAATTTTTCTGCTTGAACTATCCTTAACTCTATTTTCCAAATCAGCCTAGTCTGAGCTGATCATACATAGTTATAGTAATTTATTAGTCATCATCTGAAAAAAGGAAGATTCTAACAGCAATGAAAGTGAATAGAATGTCTAAGAAATAATCACCTACATATATGAGTAGCACTAGGATGTCAGAAGCTTCTAGGAAACAAATAACAAAAAAACCACTTAGAATATTATATATGACATGATTATGCAATATAGTAATAAAGTACTTATAATACAGAGAAAATATGCTTCAGAACTTTTAAAACAATATTAAAAAAATCAAGAATTAGGTAATTCCTTTTCCCAATATGTATGAAACGAGAAAAAAATTTATAAAACAAAATTTGATTAAATGAAACAAGAGCTTGAAATAAAATAGTACTGAGGCAGACAAATTACAAGAAACTGCATAAGATGAGAAAATTTATAGTGACACTAAAAAGCAAATAGAATCAAAATTTACATTACAAGCAGTTAAGGTCAGTCTGAAAAATCAAATCAGTATGACAGGAAAAAAATGTAAGGTACTCTTACTTAAAGAAAAAGAAAGAGCAGAGGAAAAGAAAAGAATTAGAATAATAACTTGAAGCTTAGCCAAAAGAGACTTAATACATAATAATAAGTTCCTGAAGAAGAGTCCAGAACACCTGGACCAAAAAAAATACATAAGAGAATATCTTCCATGAGGTCAAGAAAGATTTGACCTGAAAAGTTCTCACTGAATGTTTAATTCTTAATAAAAACACATGGATAAATCCTTAAAATAAATAAATAATATATAAATATATAAATTTAAATGTAAATAGATAATATATAAATATTTATTTAAAATATAAAGAATTTATATGTATTTTGGCAAAGATGCTGTACAAAGGGAAAAACTCTGGCCTTTGTATCTCCTTCACAACAGTATGTATAAGGTATTTAGAATCTACATGGGAAAAAGCTATAACAGATGAACTCTATATTCAGTCAATTTGTTAATCAGGTGAGAAAGTATCTCAGGTATGCTCAGGTAAGTAAAAAATACGTGTGTGTGTGTGTGTGTGTGTGTGTGTGTGTCTGTGTGTGTGTGTCTGTGTGTCTGGAGAGAGAGAGAGCTCGCGCGAGCACCTAGTTAGTCTTTCTGGGAAAGCAAAACAAGCCAACAATGAAATGCCTTCAGTAAATAGTCTAGCTACTCAAGGGATAAATCAAAATACAGAATCGGAGTGCCTGGCTGGCTCAGTTGTTTAAGTGTCCAACTTCATCTCAGGTCATGATCTCATGGTTCCTGAGTTTGAGCCTCTGTGCTCTCGGATCAGAGCCTGGAACCTGCTTCTGATTCAGTGTCCCCCTCTGTCCTTCTCACACTCACACTCTGTCTCTCTTTCAAAGTAAATAAACATTTAAAAAATTGTTTTATAAAAACCCAAAAACCAAAATATGGAATTCAATAGGAAAGATGCAGTTTAAGATTTTAATGGTGACCACTGAAATCATCATCATTGAAATTATTCTAAAATAAGATTACAAAATAATCCAAGTGTAAAAATAATTACTGAAAGAAGGCAATCAATTGACTATGAGATGTACCTGGCCAACAAAGAGAGCACTGGAGGCAGAATTATTCTGGGACATGTGCCAAAATACCGCATACTTATATTAAATAATTATTTATCAGGAATGTTAGTTGGATGTTGCAGGGAAGGGCTTTAATTCTGCTTCTATAGATGTATGCTAACAAGTACTGATGTCCTATTTGTCCATAGGAAACAGGATAAAGTGGATAGAAATTTTTTCAGTTCATATTGTGTAATATCCCTCCTAGGCACTTTACTATCTGCACTGGTTACTGTTTCTGCATGCTTAATTCTTACATCCTTGAAAGGTAGTATCACTGAGTCTGTTATACAAAAGTAGACAACAGCTCAGAATCTGGAACCTGCTTTGGATTCTATGTTTCTGTCTGTCTCTGCCCCCACCCCCAACTCAAACTCTGTCTCTCTCTGAAAAATAAACAAACATGAAAACTTTTTTAAAGAATCAGGGTGTTTAAGTAATGTGACCAAGGTTGTATGGGTAATAAATGATAGAGTTGAGATTTGAAAACAGGTCATGTTATTCCCAAACCTGGGTATTCCCTGTCCACATCATACCATTCCCATCAATGTCCAATTAAATGATTTCAACAATCACTCAAGGTGGAAACTTTTTATCTTCAGCTCATCCTAGGCTAAGCTTAACAGTTTAACATTCAGACACCTCCCTTTTTCCTCATATATAGTATGTAATTTATAAGTCATTCTAAGGTTACACCTGTTTGACCAGTTTTAAAATCCATGTTGACTGTTCTCACAAATCATCACAGAGAACCATACACCATATATATCACCTTAAAACAGACAGTCCTATTGGTGATTTCACACAGCAAAATAATTCCAAAGCAAAGTTTCCATTTAAAATTGTATATAGTCTGCAATCTACAGACTTACTGCAATCTCTATCAAAATACCAACAGCATATTTCACAGAACTAGAACAGAGAATCCTAAAATTTGTATGGAACCATAAAAGACCCCAAATAAACAAAGCAATCTTGAAAAAGGACAAAACTGGAGGTGTCACACAATGCCAGATTCAACATATACTGTAAAGCTGTAGTAATCACAACAGTATGGTACTGGCACAAATATAGACACATAGATCAATAGAACAAAATGGAGCGCCTGGAGATAGACCCAGGATTATGTGGCACATTCTTCTTCAATCAAGGAAGCAAGAACATGCAATGGGAAAAAGATAATCTGTTGAACACTGTTGGGAATACTGGACAGCTAGTTACATGCAAAAGAATGAAACTGCCACACTTTCTTACATCACGTACAAAAAAAAAAAAACTCAAAAGAGATTAAGGACCTAGATGTGAGACCGAAAAAAAGAAGAGAGTACAGGCAGTAATTTCTCTGACATTGGTTATAGCAACATTTTCTAGATATGTCTCCTATGGCAAATGAAACAAAAGCAAAAATAAACTACCGGGACTACATCAAAATTGAAAGCTTGTGCAGTGAAGGAAACAATAAAACTAAAAGCTAACCTACAGAATGGGAGAAGATATTTGCAAACAACATATCTGATAAATAGTATCCAAAATATATAATTTATACAACACCAGAAAAGAAAAAAACAAAAATAATCCAGTTAAAAAATGGGCAGAAGAGGGGCACATGGGTGGCTCAGTTGGTTAAATCATCCAACTTCAGCTCAGGTCATAATCTCATGGTTCATGAATTTGAGCCCTACATCGGGCTCTTCTTGGGATTCTCTCCCTCTCTTTCTCTGCTCCTCGCTCACTTGCGTGTGCTCTCTCTCCAAAATAAACTTTAAAAAATAGGAAGAAATGAACAGACACTTCTCCAAAGAAGGCATCCAGATGGCCAACAGACACACGAGATGCTCAACATCACTCATCATCAGGGAAATGCAAATCAAAACCACAATGAAATGTCACCTCACACCAGTCAGAATGGCTAAAACCAAAACACAAGAGACAGCAAGTATTGATTGGCAAGGATGTGGAGAAAAACGAACCTTTGTACACTATCTGTGAGAATGCAAGCTGGTGTGGCCACTATGGAAAATGGTATGGAGGTTCCTCAAAAAATTTAAAGACAACTCTCACATGATCCAGTAATTCCACTACTGTGTATTTACCTAAAGAATACGAAAACATTAACTTGAAAAGACACGCACTCTTGTCTTTACTGCAGCATTATTTACAGTAACCAAATCATAGAAGCAGCCCAAGTGTCCATCAATAGATGAATGCATAAAGATATTGTATACATACACAATGGAATATTACTCAGCTTAAAAAAAAAAAAAGACCTAGAGATCACTTGCAACATCATGGATGGATTTAGAGAGTATAGTGCTAAGTGAAGTAAGTCAGTCAGATAAAGACAAATAACACATGGTTTCACTCATATGTGGAATTTAAGAAACAGATGAACAAAGGAAAAAAGGGACAAACTAAACAACAGAGTTTTAACTTTAGGGAACAAAGTGATGGTTACCAGAGGGGATGTGGGCAGGAGGATGAGTGAAATAGGTGAAAGGGATTAAGAGTACACTTATCATAATGAGCACCAAGTAATGTACAGAGTTGTTGAATCACTCTATTGTATACCTGAAACCAATATAGCACAGTATGTTAAATATATTGGAATTTTCAAAAATTTTAATTGCATATAGTCCTTATTATATGCAAGCAGTGCCCAATTTAAATGTTTTTCCTACTGATTTTTAAATTTGACATACTACCTGAACAGAATTCAAATAGGTTTTATGAGGCAACTGTGTTTCATAAAATAGAGAACCTATATAGCATAGTAATGTTTACTACATTTCCATTAGAAGTCTACATTCTAATTATTACGTGGTCACAAACCTGTATTTCATGCAAAATAAAAATTTGTTATAATCATAATTATAATTTTGCTACCTTAAATTTATTGGGGCTTTAAGTTTTATTAGAAGCATTAAAATGAAATTAGAAACAATTTAGCTGTCACTATACTGACATACTGTTAAAGAAAAAGTCAACTTCACAGGCCAAATTAACTCCATGTGTGCATTTAAGTATTAATTAAGTACATGTGGTTTAGACTGGTGCCTGTGGATCTGGATTTAGGATTAATACTTCAATGCCATGAACTTGGAGACAGTCATTGTCTGGCATAAATCACTCTGGTCTAAAGCTAAGGTAACATTCAGAAATGCAGGAACAGCATGGATGGAACCAAGATTCAGATACTGATACTATAAAGTTCAAAAGACTTATAAGTAATCATCACATATAGTCACCAATTCAAACACAGGCAAACATGCATACTTCATCTTCCATACATAGGTCATAAAATAGATGATATAAATTTTTATTGGCCTTTGCAACTTCATAAAAAGACGGACTATATTTTTCAACAATATTTTCTCTTTACAAAAATGTGGTTCACTATCAAAAACATATTAAAGATAATAAAAATCACTTGCAATATTATTATCCAGTTATAACCACTCCATATGGTCACATTTTGGTACTTCTGTTATATATATGGTATATACTTCTTTTATTTTATTTTATTTTATTTATTTCTGAGAGAGAGAGAGAGACAGCATGAGCAGGGGAGGGTCAGAGAAAGAGGGAGACACAGAATCCGAAACAGACTCCAGGCTCCAGGCTCTGAGCTAGCTGTCAGCACAGAGCCCGTCGCAGGGCTCGAACCCACGAACCGTGAGATCATGACCCGAGCCGAAGTCGGACGCTCAACCGACTGAGCCACCCAGGCGCCCCTATACCTCTTTTTTTAAAGCGCATATTTTTACATTATATTTTCTTTAACAACACATAAACAAAAACATCTTTCAATGTTCTTTTACTACATAATTTAGAATTATATGTATAATTAAATGCATTCCATCAGTTATAGCTTTTATTTTAAATGCAACAATTTAATGTACACATATATGTTTCAGTATACATGTATGCTGTAACTATTATAACAGCACTCTAACTGGTCTTAAGGGTTAACTTGCTACGTACAAGTCACCGCTACCTGGGCACCTTTTTTTCTTACATGAGCTCCATTTTTTCCCATATCTTTGCCTTTAAAACCCTCTGGTTTTGTCTGGATGGGGAAGATGGCCTTTGAGACATTAGTCCACCGTCTTCCCAGATTGCTAACTTCCTGAATAAAACAGCTTTTCTTTCCCTCCATCACTTGTCTCTTGAGTATTGATTTTTAAGCAGCGAGCAGCTGAACCTGAGTTTGGAACCAGATAGTTCTCTATCTGGTAACGTGATGGAATGCATTTACATTTAAATGGCAAATAATTATGGAAATTGTTCATATTTTATAAAAAAAATTGAAAAAAGAATAAACAAAAGTCCTATGTCTTTTAAAAAAATTGTATATATATATATATATAATATGTATAGTATGTATGTATAAAACAGAAAAATAGATTTTAGGCAATCTAATAATTGTGGGTCCTTTGATTAATTGCAGATTTTTAGTTATCTGTAACTGTGCAATGAACAGTACTATAATTAAATCTTTGCACACATCCTATATATCTGGTTTTTTCACTGCTTCGTACATGATACCGTATCTAACAGGTGTTTATTATATAAATGATTTTCAAAGTCTTGATAGATGTAATTTCAAACATATCATTCTGCCTTTGATAAGATCTTTCCAATACTGAAAATATGTTAAATATGATAGTTCTATTTCTGAGATTTTTGCTATGGCCTTGTAAGAGGTCTCATCTATTTTTTCATGAGTGCATTTCTCACTCTACTTCCAGTATCCTTCTAAAATGCAGAACTGATCATCTCATTCCCTTAAAATTCTCTATTCATTCCCTATTATCCACAAACTAAGTATACAAGGCAATCATATTTAAGCTGTGGTCTACACTGCCAGGCCAGCCTCCACCACAGGCTCCTGTGCTCCAGCTCACCTTGCTCCAGGTTCGACATGATGCGCACACTCTTTCTTGCCTCACACCCCAGGGCAGCATATCTTCCTCTTGATCACTCATTCTAGAAAGCCCAATGGAAGCATGCCTTTCTTTGCATCATGCATTTCACCATGCAGCCAGGCTTCACAGATGCTAGTTCTTCCATTATAGCCCTTACAACTCTAAACAGTATCTATTTGTTTATATTTCTATATCCTAAATTAGAGCATCAACTTCTTGGGTTCAAGAACAATCTTTTCAGGGCAACTGGGTGGCTCAGTTGGTTAAGCATCCGACTTCAGCTCAGGTCATGATCTCACAGTTCATGGGTTTGACCCCCACGTTGGGCTCTGTGCTGACAGCTAGCTCAGAGCCTGGAGCCTGCTCTGTATTCTGTGTCTCCCTCTCTTTCTGACCCTCCCCTGCTCACACTGCCCCTCTCTCTCCCTCAGAAGTAAATAAAACATTAAAAAAAAGAACAATCTTTTCACTTATGTTTCCCTAGCACCTTCATGACAATTATTGAATAATCATATTCTTCAGTGTGGATTCAGAATAAACAGAGTAACTACAATGCTTTACAGACTTCTGATGATCTTTAGTGCCTTGCTTTCAGTAATCAAAGTGACCAAATCCTATTATACTGTGCAGAGCAGAACTGGTAGTCTCAGGAACTTGGCATTTATAAAGTCCTTTTTTTTTTTCAGCAAAGACAAGACACTGCAATGGACTTCCGTAATTCGTCTATCTCCAGTTTCAAACAAAATGAATTTAAAACGTAGCCTCTGTAATAGGGTTTCATTTTTTTTCTTTGCTTAAGCTCTGTATTCCTCTCCGTGTGAATGGGAGATAAGTACACACACACACACACACACACACACACACACACACACAATATTTAGAAAGTATGCCTCTTAGTAATCTCATAGCATCCTAAAGCAAAGAGAATTAAAGTTCTATCTAGGATAGCGTGGTTTATGTAGATTAGGGTTATTCAGTCTTCTCATGATATAACTTATCTATAGACAATTTTTACTCATCCTCCAGATTTATCACTTAAATGAGCTTTCCTGATTCATGGAAACTAGTAACCTTTTCACACTGTGAATTTGCTCACCCCAGCCACCAGGGAGTCAGGTCAAGATGAACTTTAAATAACAGTGCTGAATATGTTTTATGACCTGCCTCAACCGTAGAGAACAGAAACATTTATATTACATGAAAAAACATTTGACATGACTATAAAAGGCTGCTGATTTAGTCATATTGGGGTCAATACAAGATGGGTGTTCAAGAGGTCACAGGAAGTGGGGCAGGGACTACAAAAACTGACCCTGACACAAGCTGATTCTTCAGAAGGCCCTGGGGTGGAAGAGTCCTTATTCTGTCACCTGGAGATGGCAATTAGGTAGTTACAGACATAGCAAGGGAAACCCAAGCATGATGGAATACCTGGGGTCCCAAAAAGGCTATGGAAGCATCTCATTAGAAAAGTTTCGGGTAGCCATTTTATAAAAATCATTGCTGGGTTTAACTAAAAGGCAAGACTCATCATCTCTGGGGGCTTTTCTATCTATTTGCCTTCTGTGTACACACACACACACACACACACACACACACACACACACACACACACACACCCCTCTCTGTGCCAGAGATCAGTTTATCCAACCACTCTGAGCAACTTTTATTAGTCTCCTCAACCATCTAGACTTTTTCTTCCCAAATCTAATTTCCTTTAAAATATAAAATCACCTTTTGCCCAAGTGGCTGGGGACCTGCTGTCTCCAGAATATCTGTACGGAGCAGTGGAGACTGGAAATATTATCGGAAAGAAAATATTCTTTCCCCCAGGAGAGTAGTCCTGGGGGCATGACTTGAAGGAAAGCAGAATATGATTAGTAAATATAATAGTAATAGTAAACTCAGTCCTAAGAACTGGGTCAAAGAGGGAGTGAGTAAGGAGTGTTATGATTCAGTCTGAGGGACACCAATATTTATCGCTGATGTGCTTAAGTATTCTGGCTAACAGTGAAGCCTAAGAGAAGACCGATGCTGGGAGTTGTTGGGAGGTAGGGTGAGCGTGGGGGTTGGGGGGACAATGGTGGAGAAGGAAGTTCTGGGAAGTGTGGACTGAAGAGACACAGGAGCAAAGATAAAAGGAAGTGCTAAAATGAATTACAAAAGGCAAGTAATAAGTTTTCTCTATTTCTACACTGGTCTTATTGCTAGTCTTGCATGGAGGGAATAAAAAACAGTTTATTTTTTCAGGCTTAAGATATAATTGGCATACAACATTGAATAAGCTTAACGTATACAACGTGATGATTTGATATAGATTGCAGAATCATTACCACGATAAGATTAGTTAATACATCCATAATCGCACGTGATTACCCTTTGTGTGGGCGTGGTGAGCTCATTTAAGATCTACTCTCTTAGCAACTATCAAGTAAACAACACCGTATTGTTAACCATAGTCACCGTGCTATAGATTAGATCCCCAGAGCTTATTCATCTTGTAGCTGGAAGTTTGTACCCTTTGAACAACATCTTGTCACACTGGATCTCCTCTACCAGTTTTCACAGGTTTGTTTGGTCAGAGAAAGACCTCCAGTCACCTCAGCTTGGAGCATCCACAAGCAGGCAGGGCTTGCTGTTGGGGTCTCTAGTCAGGTGAGGCTGCTGCCCATGTTCTGAGGTGGGAAGAGACCCTCAGTGGACTCCTCAATCACAGCTGATGGGTAGGAATGGCCAACAGTGTTCCCCAGCCTGGTGGTGCTCTGGGTGGAATTCCAAAATTGGATAGGGCTGCATTCTAGGTAATCCTGGCTGGGTGGGACCTCAGGCTTTGGTCCCCAGCTGGATAGTTCCACTGGCTGTACTGCACATTCAGGTGTGGCTACAGGCAAGGTTTCCCAGTTGGACAGGAATACAGGCTGTGCTCAGAGATCAGACTGGGCCACAGGTAGCCTCTATCACTTGGGCAGAGCCACACCCTAGGTTTACTGAAGAGGAAGGCAGCTGGCTATGCTCTGCATTTATTTATTTATTTATTTATTATTTATTTATTTATTTATTTAATGTTTTATTTATTTCTGAGAGAGAGACAGAGAGAGAGAGAAACAGTGTGGGTAGGTGAGGGTCAGAGAGAGAGGGAGACACAGAATCTGAAACAGGCTCCAGGCTCTGAGCCAGCTGTCAGCACAGAGCCCCATGCGGGGCTCGAACCCACGAACTATGAGATCATGACCTGAGACAAGGACGGAAGCTTAACCAACTGAGCCACCCAGGGGCCCCTATGCTCTGCATTTAAAGGAGGTTTCTGACTGGGCTCTCTATTCAGATGGGGCCTCTAGCTCTGCCCTGCAGTTTAGTGGGGCTGGAGGCTATTATTCTGGTTGGGTGGGGTCAGTGGCTGGGCTCCCTGCCTGAGAGACGCCGAGGTTTATCCTGAGCTGGCTGCTGCGGGAGCTGTAGGCCAGCCCTCTACAGAGTGGGTTTTGTACTGTGATTATAGGACATCTGTATTTGGCCAGGTCCCCATTACTGGCACTTAGAATTTGTTAAATGTTGAAAATGATCAAGGTGTCTTTTGTTATGTTAATGACATGACTTTAGAACTGCCTCTGGTAGGTAACCTAAGGGGTGAGGCTGGTTGCCTGGGGAGGCGACCATGTGAAACCAGGGGAGGGTGGGAACTTTCGGCCTGCACACCCCACTCCCTCTCCAACCTCGGAGGAAGGGAGAGGGACTAGAGAGTGAGTTTGATTACCAGTGGCCAGTGATTTAATTAATTAGGAAGCCTCCATAAAAATCCAGAAGGCTAGGCTTGGGCCCGCTTCCAGGTGCTGGAATTGTGGAGGCTCTGGGGGAATGAGTGATGCAGTGGGGTGGGCACGGAAGCTCCAGGCCCCTTACCCACACCTTGTCCTTTTGATCTGTCCATATGGCTGTTCCTTCACACCCTTTAAAATCCTCTGTAATAAACCCATAAGTAAGCTGGTAAGTAAGTAAACAGGTTTCCTGAGTTCAGTGAGCAGCTCTAGGAAATTAATGAAACCCAAGAAGGTTGTGGGACCTTTATAACCGGTTCAAAAACCTAGGTAACAGTCTGGACCTGAAATTGATAACCAAAGTGGGGGCAGTCTTGTGGAACTGAGCCCTTAACCTGTGGCATCGGACACCATCCCCAGGTAGACAGTGTCAGGATGGAGTTAAATTTGGGGTGCGTGGGGTCAGTGTCCACAGAGAATTGAGTTAATTGCTTAGTGGTGTGGGGAAAAAAATGCATATTGAATTGGTACCACAGTCTGGGCCCCTTGGCTGCCTGGAGTCATTTCCCAGGCTCCCTAGTCAGGTGGAGCTGGGGCCTCGGCTGGCTCCAATGTTGGGCAGGACTTTGCCCTGGTTAGTGCAGTGGCCGTAGGACTAGCAGATTTTGCTTGGGGTCTTTGACCAGGCTGCCTGGTCAGGAAGGGCTGGAGACTATGTTCAGCAGTTTGTAACACATTTAAATATTTAATATATTCCCATCAACATTCTTTATTTTTTTTTTTTAATTTTTTTAATGTCTTATTTATTTTTAGGAGAGAGAGAGAGACAGCGTGAGCAGGGGAGGGTCAGAGAGAGAGGGAGTCACAGGCTGAAACAGGCTCCACGCTCTGAGCTGGCAGTCAGCACAGAGCCCGACACGGGGCTCGAACCCACGAACCGCGAGATCATGACCTAAGCGAAAGTCAGACGCTTAACTGACTAAGCCACCCAGGTGCCCCTCCCATCAACATTCTTAATTCAAACTATTTCCCACTATCCCCTTAGAAAACGGGCTTAACTTGCTCTCATTCTATATTTGTATTTATTCCTATCAAGCACTTAGAGATGAGAATTCTGAGCTATATGGATTAAAATGAGTAATTGGAGAGAGAATAGATGTGACTGGGATTTACAGTATCTCACTGAAACACACTTAGAGAAACCAAAAGCAAGCAGTGAGGCTGAAGCAAATCTGCCACAGAAGTGTGTCCTTCCCTGTGGTCCATGAGACTTTGTAGAAGCTGCTAGGACCTTATCTGCTCTCAGGGCAGATAGCATCCTTAATCTTGTCTTGTTACAAGGCAGGCCTCTGACTCTCACTATTTTAATGAAAATGTGACAAAGAATAGGATTTGTGATTTTTGCTCAGTGTAATGATAGTGTGTTGTTCTGGCAAGATTTTTACATAAGAGAAAATGGGAGGCGCTGAAGAAAGAATGCATTGCACACAAACACCACCATTTAAAGAAGCCACAGGATGGACAGATGAACTAACTTGCTCAGAATGGTGGTTAGTAAGAAACAGAATAGAGGAATTTGCTTTTTTTTTTTTAATTTAAATGACATGATCGAGACAAAACATTTATAGGAATTTGAAAAGGTAGGAATTTATAGGAAGCATGACAATTATTAAAAGCGAAGTTGTCCCTTTTTATTATGAAAACTAATTTAGTATATCATCAAGGCATACTATTATTGTCAGTGTTCTTGCTTGTGATGGTACATTTAAAAAAATATTTAGCTGCACACAGAGCATATAGATGCTATTATATAACTTATTGTGATGCAAATGCTAAAATCATTTTTTGTTACAAAGCAAGTTGTATTCAAAAATGACTAAAACCCTTAACACTGAAGGAGTCATTTTGCTTAGGAAGAAAAATACGGAAAAACTAAGAAAACTTTACTCTTTGTACTATAAATGTGAAACAACTGCATTTATTCATAAATAGGTCAAATGAGCCATTTGTCAAATAAAACACTTAAAGTATTATGTCAAGGAGTGGTGAAATCATTAAATGCATGAGAGGAACTGAAGCTATAGGATAATTCAAAACCCACCCAACTAAGTAAAAATGATCTAATAAGAAAAGATTACTGAATGTTCCTGACTGTTACTTTTTTAGCTTTCTTAAATGTCATGACCCTAATTTAATCAAAATAATAATGATTTAGTAATGCTTAAAAATCTTTTGTGAGATTGACATTAGTTTATTTCCAAAATTTTTAAACCAGTTTTTGGGGTTCAAATTCTAGTTAGGATGGAGTGAACATACTCCACCCTATTGCTACCACTTATTAAAACTTATTAATTAAGAATTCCACACCAAATAGAAAAAGACACTAACTGAAAAGTCTGAAAAGTAAATAATAGCAAGCAGATTTGGGAAAGAAATAAGAACTCAAAGAATAACCAAGACAGCCTTGAATTTCCTGTTTGTTATTTCTCCCATGACTCCTACCTTAGGTTTTAGGATATCCCAAAGGTGTGGGTATTGACAGATACATCACCAAGAAGTTCTCTCTCCTTTTCTGGCCAAAGGATGAGGAAAGGGAGCCCTGCTAAACAGCTGTAAAGGAAATTCCAGTAAAAAAACAAAAAGCACCTCTCCCAGCCTAGCCCGATGCAAGCCCCAGCCATGAAGTTGCACTTGCTTAGCAAGGATAGCAGTGGTGACCCCTCAGGCACCTAAAACTCTGAGGTAAAATCCTTCTTTCTGACCAGAAAAACCCCAGAAAAGAAGTCTCTGTGATCCAAAGAGTGTGGGATTCGGGTTATTTTTCTTTTGTTCTCACACCACTTTGCTGCAGAGGTAGACCCAATCCTAGGAAGTATATGATAGCATAGGACACTAACATTTTAGCTTAATGGTCAGAGATTCAACAAAAAGGATCTCCTGAAGACAGAGTTGGAGGTGGGGTTGATCACATAGAAGAGCAATTTCTAGTAAGAGACCTCAGTCTGTGTATAATGTCCTACACTCACCCTCTGAACTGCACAAAAATCTGACCTGAGGTGGGCTATCACACAATAGTTTAAACCACTGACCAGTTCCCAAATTGCCACAAATAGCACTGTGTAGACTTTGAAAACTAATATCTACAACTAAACAGACATCTAACTATGGCCCCCAAAATACAGGTGAAGACATGCATTTGAACCTAATTGGGTTGGTTGCTACCAAAATAAAATCAACATTCTCTGAAGAATTTAACAAGCTCACAACATAGTATCTAAAAAATTCTGGATACACTTGAAAAGTACTTGATGAGAAGTACCAGTAAAATCTCAATAAAACTCACAGATGTTAGAAAACTCACAGATGCTAATCCTTTTTTTAAAATTTTTAATTTTTATATAATTTTTTACAAATAGTTTATTGTCAAGTTGGTTTCCATATAACACCCAGTGCTCATCCCCACAAGTGCCCTCCTCCATGCCCATCCCCCCTGCCCCCACCCACATTCATCAGTCCTCAGTTTTTGTCAGCATTCAAGAGTCTCATGGTTTGCCTCTCTCCCTTTCCCCCACCATTTCCCCCTTCTTCTCCCCCTTGGTCCTCTGTTAAGTTCCTCCTAATCCTCCTATACGTGCACACATATGATATTTGTCCTTCTCTGCCTGACTTATTTCGCTCAGCATAACACCCTCAAGGTCCATCCATGTTGCTACACATGGCCAGATTTCATTGTTTCTCATTGCCATGTAGTATTCCATGGTATAAATAAACCACATCTTCTTGATCCATTTGTCTGTTGATGGACACTTAGGCTCTATCCATGCTTTAGCTATTGTGGAGAGTGCTGCTATGAACATTGGGGTACATGTGCTTCTATGCATCAGCACTCCTATATCCCTTGGGTAAATTCCTAGCAGTGCTATTGCTGGGTAATAGGGGAGTTCTATTGTTAATTTTTTGAGGAGCCTCCACACTGTTTTCCAGAGGGGCTGTACCAGTTTACATTCCCACCTAGAGTGTAGGAGGGTGCCCGTTTCTCCACATCCTCGCCAGCATCTAGAGTTCTCCGATTTGCTCATTTTAGCCACTCTGACTGGCGTGAGGTGGTATCTCAGTGTGGTTTTGATTTGTATTTCCCTGATGAGGAGGGATGCTGAGCATCGTTTCATGTGTCTGTTGGCCATCTGGATGTCCTCTTTGGAGAAGTGTCTATTCATATCTTCTGCCCATTTCTTTACTGGGTTGTTTATTTTTCGGGTGTGGAGTTTGGTGAGATCCTTATAGATTCTGGATATCAACCCTTTATCTGATATGTCATTTGCAACTATCTTTTCCCATTCTATTGGTTGCCTATTAGTTTTGTGGGTTGTTTCCTTTGCCATGCAGAAGCTTTTAATCTTGATGAGGTCCCAATCGTTTATTTTTGCTCTTGATTTCCTTGCTTTGGGGGATGTGTCAAGCAAGAGGTTGCTGCAGTAGAGGTCAAGGAGGTTGTTTCCTGCTTTCTCCTCTAGGGTTTTGATGGTTTCCTGTCTCACATTCAGGTCCTTTATCCATTTTGAGTTTATCTTTGTGTATGGTGTGAGAAATTGATCTATATTCATTCTTCTGTCCAGTTCTCCCAACACCATCTGTTAAAGAGGCTGTCTTTTTTCCACTGGATATTCATTCTTTCCTGCTTTGTCAAAGATAGTTGGCTGTATACTTTTGGGTCCACTTTTGAGTTCTCAGTTCTGTTCCATCGGTCAATGTGTCTGTTTTTGTGCCAATACCATACTGTCTTGATGATGACAGCTTTGTAGTAGAGGCTAAAGTCTGGGATGGTGATACCTCCCGTTTGGGTTTTATTTTTCAGTATTATTTTGGCTATTTGAGGTCTTTTGTGGTTCCATACAAATTTTAGGATAGTTTGTTCTAGCTTTGAGAAGTATGCTGGTGCAATTTTTATTGGAATTGCATTGAATGTGTAGATTGCTTTGGGTAGTAATGACATTTCAACAATATTTATTCTTCCTATCCATGAGCATGGAATGCTTTTCCATTTCTTTGTGTCTTCTTCAATTCCCTTCATAAGTTTTCTATAGTTTTCATCATACAGATCTCTTGTATCCTTGGTTAGGTCTACTCCTAGGTATTTTATGTTTTTATGTGCAATTATGAATGGGATCAGTTTCTTGATTTCTCTTTCTGTTGCTTCATTATTGGTGTATAAAAATGCAGCCGATTTCTGTACGTTGATTTTGTACCCTGCAACTTGGCTGAATTCTTGGATCAGTTCTAGCAGGCTTCTGGTGGAGTATGTCGGGTTTTCGATGTAGAGTATCATGTCATCTGCGAAGAGTGAAAGTTTGACTTCCTCTTTGCCAATTCTGATGCCTTTGATTTCCTTTTGGTGTCTGATGGCTGATACTAGGACTTCCAGCACTATGTTAAACAACAGTGGTGAGAGTGGACATCCCTGTCATGTTCCAGATCTCGGGGAAAGCTCTGAGTTTTTCCCCGTTGAGGATGATGTTAGCTGAAGTCTTCTCATAGATGGCTTTGATGATGTTTAAGTCGGTTCCTTCTATCCTAACTTTCTCTAGAGTCTTTATTAAGAAGGGATGCTGTATTTTGTCAAATGCTTTTTTTGCATCTATCGACAGGATCATATGGTTTTTATCTTTTATTTTGTGGATGTGATGGATCACATTGATTGATTTGCGAATGTTGAACCAGCCCTGTAACCCAGGAATGAATCCCACTTGATCTTGGTGGATAATTCTTTTTATGTGCTGCTGGATTCGGTTTGCAAGGATCTTGTTGAGGATTTTTGCATCCGTATTCATCAAGGATATTGGCCTGTAGTTCTTTTTTTTGCTGGATCTCTGTCTGGCTTGGGAATCAGAGTGATGCTGGCTTAATCAAATGAGTCTGGGAGTTTTCCTTCGCTTTCTAATTTTTGGAATAGCTTGAGAAGAATTGGTATTAGTTCTGTTTTAAACGTCTGGTAGAATTCACTGGGGAAGCCATCTGGTCCTGGACTCTTATTTGTTCGGAGATTTTTGATCGCTGATTGGATTTCCTCACTAGTTACGGGTCTGTTCAGATTTCCTATCTCTTCCCATGTGAATTTTGGTAGTAGGTGTGCGTTTTGAAATTTGTCCATTTCTTCTATAGTTGCCCAATTTGTTGGCATATAATTTTTCATAGTATTCCCTGATAATTGCTTGTATTTCTGAGGGGTTGGTTGTAATAAGTCCATTTTCATTCATAATTTTGTATGTTTGGGTGCTCTCTTTTTTCTTTTTGAGAAGCCTGGCTAGAGGTTTGTCAATTTTGTTTATTTTTTCAAAAACCAACTCTTGGTTTCGTTGATCTGTTCAATTATTTCTTTGGTCTCTATGTTGTTTATTTCTTCTCTGATTTTTACTATTTCTCTTCTCCTACTGGGTTTAGGGCATTCTTGTTGCTCTGCCTCTAGTTCCTTTAGGTGAGCTGTTAGATTTTGGACTTGCGCTTTTTCTAGTTTCTTGAAATAGGCCTGGAGTGCAATGTACTTTCTTCTTAGGACTGCCTTTGCCGCATCCCATAGATTTTGGATTGTTGTGTTTTCATTTTCATTTGCTTCCATATATTTTTTTAATTTCATCCCTAATTGCCTGATTGGCCCATTCATTCTTTAGTAGGGTGTTCTTTAACCTCCATGTTTTTGGAGGTTTTCCAGGCTTCTTTCTGGGATTGATTTCAAGTTTCAAAGCATTATGATCTGAGAGTGTGCATGCTATGACATCAATTCTTTTATATTTCTTGAGGGCTGCTTTATGTCCCAGTATGTGATCTATCTTGGAGAATGTGCCATGTGCAATTGAGAAGAAAGTAAATTCCCTGGCCTCAGGATGTAGAGTTCTAAATATAGCTGTCAGATCCATTTGGTCCAATGTGTCTTTCAAGTCCATTATTTCTTTAGTGATTTTCTGTCTGGTTGTCCTATCCATTGCTGTAAGCAGAGTATTGAAGTCCCCTGCTATTAGTACATTCTTAGCAGATGCTAATCCTGAAGTGACCCACATGCTAGTATTATCAAACAACTTAGAAGAGAAATAACCATGTTTTATGAAGGGCAAATATTCCTAAAATTAATGGAAGATAAAGTTTCTCAGGAAGTAGAAGCTTTATAGAAAAAATATGGAAATTTCAGAATTAAAAAATATAATAATTGAATTTTAAAATATTGCTTAACTAGCTCACTTGTAAACTGGATATGACAGAGGAAAGAAACAACTAACTTGAAGAGAAAGCAAATGAAATTTTCCAATCTGAAAAAAGAAAAAGACTGGAAACTATGGACAAATCCTCAAGAACCTTGTGGAACAATATTAAAAAGTAAGTATTCATGTCACTGGAGTCCCAGAGAGAGGAGTAAAATCAATGCAGAAAATTTGTTTTAAGAAACAATGGGTTAGGGGTGCCTGGGTGGCTCAGTTGGTTAAACATCTGACTCTTGGTTTTGGCTCATGTCCTGATCTCATGGTTCGTGGGGTCGAGCCCTGCATCAGGCTCTGTGCTGACAGCGCAGAGCCTGCTTGGGATTCTCTGTCTCCCTCTCTCTCTGCCCCTCCACTGCTTATGCTCTCTTGGTCTCTCTCCAGATAAATAAATATACTTTAAAAAAAAAAAAGAAAGAAACAGTGAGTTAAAAGTCCCAAAATTTGGTGAAAGACTTAATTGAGCAGATAGAAGAAATTTGGTGACACAGAAGCAGTACAAATGCAAAAACAAAAAGCAAAAAACCCAAAACAGACTATATCACAATATGTAACAAACTACTAAAACCTGAAAATAAGGGGAAAATAATTCTTGAAATCAGCCTAAGGAATAAAATGCACAACATACAGGCAAATGCCAATTTGAATGACCTCATTTTTTTAAAATCAGAAACCAGGAGGGACAGAAAACAATGGAAAAGTATTTTCCAAGGACTAAGACAGAAAACTTCCTATCCAGAATTCTCTATCCAGAGAAAAATAGCCTTCAGAAATGAGGAAAATAAGGACATTCTAAGATGAAATAAAATGAAGACAATTTGTCTTTAGCTGATTTTTTGCACAAGAAGGAAGTTGTATAGGCAGAATAATAATACCAGAGGGAAACTTGGTATTTCAGAATGAAGGAAGAAACAGAAATAGTAAATAAATAAACTTTTTTTCTTTTTGAGGTTTTAAAGTATGTGTGAAAGTTTATAAATTTCTCTGATAGGGTTTTCAGTTGATCTTTTTGATCTTAAAGATACAGATCTCCAATGCACAACCTCCCCTCCCCCACCTTGTCAGCCTCTAAGTCTTTCTTAGCCACAGTCAAAATTATAAAAGAGGCATATTGATAAGTGAAATAAGGAGCATGTGTGGTTGGGATATTATTACATTTGATAGGAGGAATGAAAATAAGAATTTTAATGTCATTTAAATCTCAGTGTTTAAAAAGAAATAGCTGAGGTGTCTGATGACTCAGTCAGCTGAGCATCCGACTTTTGAGCTCAGCTCAGGTCATGATCTTCGGGTCATGGGATCTAGCCCTGCCGTTGGTTTCCTCACTGAGTATGGAGCCTTCTTGGGATAAGAAAAATGTTTGTTTTTAATTATTAAAAAAATACTAATAGTTGAATGTGTCTTTTTTTGTTAATAGGCCTTATAAATATTAAGAGGTTAGGTACTTTTTCACGGCTTCTTTTTCCAGGGTCTTTTTCCTTTAGTTCATTACTTTCTGGCTCATGTCCTCTTTCCTCTTCCCCCACTTTCTCTCCTCCTACTATTTACATATATATAGTAATTCCTACAGCAATTACTAACAAAACCTAAGACATAAAATCAAACGGCCACATTAAAGTGAAATACTAAAATATACTCAAGTTTTTGGTAAGAGAAACAGAAAAATGAAAAACAGGACAAAGGGAAAAACAATAAGCCAAAATCCAAGTCTATTAATAATACTGTTAAATGAAAATGATGCAAACACACCAATTAAAGGACAGATTTTCAGATTAAATTAACAAAGATGACCCAAAGATGACCATAGGATACTCATGCGATTGGGAAAGGTAAATAGCCAAATATTTTATGCAATGATGAGTAAAGAATCTGAGTTAAAGTGATACCTGGAGGCCTCAAGTATCATCATGATCTGTTAGAGGCATATAGAGTCTAGGTAATAAATGAAACTGGCCCATAGGGGGACCCCGGGTACATGGACCCACCTAGCAGTCCTTTTCCTGTTTCCAAATGTATTCAGAATAGACATCCTTGATAATGACATACTGTCTACATTGGGTCCTTGGCCTGTGGGGTAAAAGCCATTCTAATGTGAAATTCTAAGTGGAAGCTTCTGACACTGCAAAACTCCCTTCCGACACAACAAATCAGAAGTCCCATATCCCATGAGATTGGCAGCTTTAGTGCCAGTTTTAATCTACAGAGTGCAGGGTTGGTGGCCCAGCCATTTCTCCATTTACTTCACTAGTCTGGCTCCTGCCAAAATCCACATGGATTCTAGAAATTGGCATCAGACTATGGCAAACTCAACCAAGGAGTAGTCCTAATTACAGCCACCACATTATGTGGGAGATCTTTGCTTGAGCAGATTAAAAGAGCCCTAGGTATATGAACTGTAGCTACTGATTTATCAAATGTATTCTTTTCTGTCACCATCAGATGAGGGAGTCAGAAATAGTTTGAATTTACAGAACAGGCCAACAGTATATATTTACAATTTAGCTCAGGATTAGGTTGTTTTCCTTCTGCTATCATATTATAAAGAGGTCTGGAAAATCTAAACATCTTGCAAAATACCACATTAATCTACTATACCAATGACATCTTGTGAATTATGCTAGAGGAGCAAGAAGGGCTAATATGTTAGGAAACTTGTTAAGATATATGTGCTCCAGAGGATGGAAGATAAACCCTCTGATGATTCTGGTATGCTGCATTAGTAAAATTTTAGTGATTTAGTGATCACAGGTATTGCAGGACATTCTTTACAAAGTGAAAGATAAATTAATGCATCTTCACGTTCCGATACAATACAAAGAACAATGGCTAATAGGTCTCTTCAGATTCTAAAGGCAGTATATTCAATGACTAGGTATACTGTGTTGACCCATATACCAAATGACACAGAACCTTTGAGTGGGTCCCCAAACAAACAATTTGCTCTTTAGCAAATCCAGGCTATGGTGGAAGCAGCTCTGTCACTTGGAACATGTGGTAATACCAGCTATGGATGAAAAAATGACATGTTGGAACTGACCACAAGCTCCAACCCTATTCATGACATAGACCCATACGGCAGGGTCAAGTCACCTGTAGCAGAGACTCCAGTCTTCTGAAAAACAACTTCTGGTGTGCTACTGAGCCCCTGTAGAGATGCAGTACCAAACCGTGGGTACAAAGTGACCATTTGGCCCAAATCTCCATCATTAGTTAGGTTCTGTCAGACTCAAGTCAAACTCAGGTGGGCCCAGCAAAAATCTATCTTAAGATAAAATTACAACATCAAGAATCAAGCACAACTCTCTTATCAGCTAGCACACAACATCCAATGTAATTTACCACTAATATATTCCCCTCCTCGCACACATATGGTCAATCTCATCTACCCCTGTTCAATCTCAGGAGACCATGTCAAAGTGATTTCCCTACACCAAACTTTCCCTGGCCCAATGGTCAGAGGCATACTGTGATGGTGGCTCACCCCAGGGGCTGGCAAGGAGTGAGGAACACATGCAAATACCGATAGTCTATTGCCTTTCAGGATGGCCAGGTCCCAGGATACAGCACACCCTACAGGGATGAAAGACTTACCTCTGGCAAAGTCAAAGTCGGCTTCAACATGATAGCTTGGTTATACTATCCTCGGTGTCAGTTTTATCTCCCAGAAGCTGCAAGGTGTCTTGAATTCATTACAGGAGACCATTGTTGTCTGCTATCTCTGGCGTTCCCCAGACAACCTCAACACAGTCCTCTCTCTTTCCATCCAGCCCAACCGCCAGCAGCTGGAGATGGAGGAGCTGGCCCCTCCATCTAGGCACCTCCATCAGGAAAGGTTCTCCTTCAAACACCATTAGTGACATTGGAAAACCAGAGCCAGGAAAAGGAGGAAAATGTCAAGTTCCCAGAAAAGCAAACAGGAGCCCAAAGTGTGAACTATGTGACTTAAGGTGTGTGGGAGAGTAAGTGTGGATCCAATGGAAGCACAGCGAGGGGATGGTCTGGATGCATTGAGCATCAGCTCAGAGAATGGTGGAATCAGACCAAAGGTAGCACTGCCATGACTACTCTTCATGGAGGAAGCCTGATCTTGTGGAATCTTGGGAAATATAAGGGAATTGGGAGAGGGTGGTAAGAGAGTCCTGGGATGAGAAACACTTGGGTTCTCTGGATGCCAGATGTCTCTCATTCCAGACTCCTCCTTTAAGTCTGGCTCCTGCTACCTGACACAATAGGGCATACTAGAGAGTACTCCGTGCTTATACCCAGTAGGATACATTTTCAGTTATCATTGCTGATTGAGCTAATATTGCTATAGGGGTATCTAGAATGGAGAATGCTGGTCTACTGGTGGAGGAAGACAATGAGTATCAGTTGTGGTTGTAAGGCCAGCTGAAGTGGCTACAGTTTGTCCCACCAACTTTCCTCTCTTGCAAAGTTCATGCAAAAAAAAGCAACGTCTACTAGAATTGTATAGAAGTTGCTCCCAAATTGTATATGAAGTAGATTCAACTGGCATAAGGGGTGATTTGTAAACACTATGATATATCATTAGATCTCCCTTAAGTGAAGAACTATTGTCCCAGGTGTTGGGAATGATGCTGATTGACAGCCTTCAGCTGTGAGCTAGCTCAGGGTCTACCTCAGCTGCAGTGAGTCATCCTGCCCAAGGTTGCATCCCTTCCTGGGAGAATCTACATCTAATGAACAATTGCTAAAAGTGTATAAAGACCTGGCCATCTTGACTCAACTCAGGACAACTGCTAAGGGGTATTCTAGCTCCAGAGCAACTCTGGGAGTAGGCTGAGGCTGCCATTTGTCCTGCCTGCCTCATAACTCTGGACTTCTCTCTCTGCTTGTTCTTACTTCCTTCTCTTGCCTTCCACAGGGATTGTCTCCAAGGGGACCGCTTAATAAGCATTCAGCAAATTAAACCCAGTCTTAGAGTCAGCTTCTGGAGAAATCCAACCTGTGACAATATGTCACACTCAATTTGAATTTTTCTGTTGTGTGTTTGTTAATTTCTGTCATTTTACGTTAAAATTATTATTGGGTAAGGGCACCTGGGTGGCTTAGTCAGTTAAGCATCTGACTCTTGATTTTGGCTCAGGTCATGATTCCAGGGTCATGGGATTGAGCCCTGCACTTGGCTCCATGCTGAGATTGGAGTCTGCCCAAGATTCTCCCTCTCCCTGAGCCCCTCCCCTGCTCACATTCTCTCTCCCCCTCTCCCTCTCTCTCTCTCCCACCTCTCTCAAAATAAAGAAAAATTTAAAAAAATTATTGGGTAACTTCTTGTCTGCATCTTATACTCTAGACCAGAGAAATTTAGGACTGAAAGAAACATTACTGAAAGAAAACATTAGTTTTCTTCTTGTGTACGTTTTCCTCCTATAATGTTCTCAACCTCCACCTGTTTGAATATTTTCAATGGTATCTGGACTCAACAGTAATGCACAGCTCCGTTGTTTACAAAGACTCCTGGCGCGATGAGTAGAAATCTACCTTCTCTTCTTGTGTCTGGTACCAATTTGCCTGTGTTTTTATTAATCAGCTTCCATAGGACAGTTTCAAATAAATGAAAACACTGAGCATGTCCTCTGCCAAATCTTCTTGAGGCTAAATAAATCCAGTTTCCTCAACCACTCCTAATATGTTTCAAGACTCCTTACCATCATAGATCCTCTTCTCCTGTAAACTTTGTAAACTATTCCTTCTTTAGCGTAAACACAACTCAACTTTTTGTACTGTTCTGTCATCCCCTTATCAAAAGCATCTTGTTCATGGTGGATATTCAAACAAACCAATGTAGATTGACTGGACAGATAATACTTCAAGTTATTTAATCCTTTTCAAGTACTAATATGCTTAAAGAAATATCCAAACCTTTCAATTTAATCCCCCTAATCCATAAATATAATGATTGGCCCATGAATGTTACAGTGGGAATTCTGGTCCCTTTGTTGGACTAATATGATTTATTAATAGTATCGTTACTCCATGGAATGATTTGACAAATCAGAGGTAATTCACTTTTTCATTCTTTTAGTTAAAAGTGAGTGACTGATTCTTATTATGATTGGCATCACTAGTGACAGTGTGAGATTCAGCATTCTGTGCTCTGCTTCAAGGACAGCCAAAGGGTGAACTGGCTGCCAACTTGACTGACATTTTATGCAAGTGACATGAACCAATATATTGCTTGTACATGGGTCATTGAAAATTATAATTGTGTATTTAAAAATGTATACAAGCCATATTTTATATCGGTAACATGTGTTTTGCAGAGCAGGTAACACATGACAAGAAACGAACATCCTTAAGTTGCTGAGGAAATCAGGCTGCTGTCAATGTTAACACACATAATTTGTTTTTGAGAATGAAAAGTGTCCACTTCAATGAGAAATTCTAATTATTAAATTCTGTTTTTAACTCTGGGTTCCACAGAGGGCTGCAATCCACAGCTTTTGATAACTTAAATGGCAATTTGCTTTGGAAACTACAATGATATGAGGCTTATGTCATTAGGAAGAAAAACTCATTAAATTAATTCCCAGTTCCTAATTTACTTTAGGAAATTATTAATGTTGAAAAGATTAGTTGGGAAGAAGATTGATGAGTTTAGTTTTCTCATGGAACACTGAGGTTATAAAAAAGTCAACTGATTTATCATTTTTATATTGTGTGTACTTTCTATCTTAATGAACAAGCTGACATTTTGTTCACTCGATTTTTATTATTTCATAGTTCGCTAAGAGAAAAGGCTTTCTAAGAGTCTCCATATTTGACAAGGAGGTAAATGGCATAGTGAATAGGAGCATGGGCTTTAGAGTCAACCAGAAGTTTTAAATCCCACCTGTGCTGCCCTATTAGTTATGTGGCCTTGGTCTAGTTTTATTTTACCTTTATCAGTCAAATTTTTCCTCTTCAGAATGGCAGTAATAATCACTTAAAAGAATTATAAGCATTAAATGAGGTAGTATACTTATACACCATAGATGTTCTCAAATGACCATTATATTTTGGATGTAGTAAGATTCAGGAGCTTTGGTGCAATTAATGCCTTCTAATATCTAATTTAATTAATTGTTTTCTATATTAATAAGAGAAAAATGACTCTAACACAAATGTTCATTAATACTTGGAAAATAGTTAAAGAGGAGAAATTCAAGTATTCTGCCTCCAAAGGCCATTGTTCCCACATATTAGCACCAATCACAATAGAGTATTTTATGGAGAAAAGGTCAGTGATAACTTTTGAGAGAAAGATGCAGTACAATTTTCTTTATGGCACCAGGGAGAAAAGCTACAGGAAGACTACACTATAAATATTTGACATAAAGAAATCTCAAAATGAGAGGGAAGGAAAATGTAATTGATTTTTTACTGTATGCCAAACTCAGTGATAAGTATTTGTTTAAATATCAGTATCGCTATCACCATCTCATCATCAGGATGACAGTGGTGACAGCTGTCATAATTAAGGACCTATTATATACAGCAAGTACTTTACATATGCCATCAAATTTAATTTCTGCAATGACCTTATGAGGTATATGTTATTTTATCTAATTTATTGATGAGGAAAGCAAGGCCTGGAGAGTTGAAAGAACTTGCCCCAAATCATGTTGCTGGTGAACGTTGGCACTAGAATTGGAACCCACTTCTATCCAACAAGGACCAAAAAGAAGCAGTGACTGTTCTGTTTCAGTATGCTTTTCTTTGGGTTGTGTCAGCATAACACAAGATCCTCTCATACATTTTGTATTGTCTCCTAAAGGCAAGACCTTTGGAAAAGCATTGCAGGGCCTGCAGTGAGAGACTGGGTGAACTCCGGGCTAAACGCCAACAGTTGTCAGGACCACCTCCATGATTTTACAGTCCCCTTGAATTTTGTTCAATGTCTGTTGGGCATCACTCACCAACCACAGAGGTATGTCTTCCACTTAGGTCTGCACTTAATACCTGTGTTGCTATAGCCCAGGGCACCAAGATTGTCCCAACCACAGCTACAACCTCAGCTGCTTCCAGGGAGCCACCAGCCTTGCTGACCGCTCTGGTAGCCATACAGATCTTCCTTGGCCAGCAAGAGATTTGCCCCCAAAGAATAGCTGGAGAACACTTACACTATGTAGTAGAAACTGTATCTTGTGGTCTTATGATACATTCAGGTGCCTGTTCCTCAAGTGGAAGTTCTACAATTGTCTTGGACTTTTTTCTCTTCAAATACATACTGTGCAAGCTTCCCCAGAAATGAGAAGTTTTGGGCTGTTACATGGTTTACATAGGGGTTTCTCTAATGGAGACTCTCTAGAACCCATAGGAACCGATCCAACCTATAGTTCAAAAGCCTAATAGGTTATTTCCTCCTTATCAAATTGCCTCTTAAGTGAATTGTAAAAATACTGCTGTAAAAAAAATATTGAAAATAAAATATTGGCCTCATAATTAAAAGGTAACATTTTAGGTGCTAGTTACATTTATAAACATGGTCTTTAAAGCGATATGGACTTTTGGCAGTCTTATCTTTTGTATTAAATCTATAATGCTGCTATTCAAAGTCAGGAGTAATTAATTAGAGGCACCAAGAGACACTCAGGGATCTCAGAAAGGAAAGTCTGTTGAGAAAACTGGCAAACAATGTATTATGGCAATAATATCTTTTCAAGGTACAGAAAAAATGACCCAAGCTACCTTAATTGGTTTCTTACCTGAGGCTCTGAGATCTCAGTTGTGAAAGATATTTTACTGTGGAGGATAAAAAGAAAACATTCTGAGGCTCCAGTGAGTGAAAGGGAAAGGTCACTAAGGCAATCAAGGTAAGTGAACGATGTTTGTAAGATGCCCAATGTCTAGACTGGGAACAAGAGGGACCCAAGGTTTTCTTATTTCAAGGCAAACCTGAGCTTAGCCAGTGGGCTGGAAGGTCAGTGGAGACCTGTGGTAATCACATGCAGTGAGTCCCGATGCATAACTGTGAAACTTACAAGAGAAATTTCCATTTGGCAATGGCTTCCTTAAAAGCAATTAAGCTAAGTTGTATCACAATGTTCTTGGTCTCTTTCTCTCTCTCTCTTTTTTTAATTACAAAAATTTTTTGAATTTTTTAAAATGTTTGTTTATTTTGAGAGAGAGAGACAGTGTGAGCAGGGGAGAGGAGGGTCAGAGAGAGAGGGAGACACAGAATCTGAAGCAGGCTCCAGGCTCTGAGCCATCAGCACAGAGCCCAATGCGGGGCTGGAACCCACGAACTGTGAGATCATGACCTGAGCTGAAGTCAGACGCTTAACCAACTGAGCCACCCAGGCTCTCCCCGCCCAAAAAAATTTTTTTAAGGAGGCTCCATGCTCAATGTGGGGCTTGAACTCACAACCCTGAGATTGAGAATCATATGCTCTACCAGTTGAGCTAGCCAGGCTCCCCTTGGTCTCTCTTTGACCCTGTATCACAGCTTAGCTGGGACTACAATATTTAAAGCTACTTGGAAAAAGATGCTGTTTTATGAGAAATGGGAGAACCAGAGAGGCTTGAGCTTAAGTCACAAGGAAAGTTTGTATAGAAAAGTTGAAAAAATGAGAACATACAATTTTGTAACTTGAAGGTACCTTAAATAGCCATCCTGCCTCCTATTAGTTATAGTCATTGTAACCCAGAAAGTTTTACTCCATATCATAGGTTCAGAACTTGGACTGAAACCCAAGTCTTTTTAATTTCTACTGCAACATTTTTTTTTCCAGTCAAGGAAGTGCTAGAGAAAATTTAAAAAGGGAAGGGGGGCACTGTAAAGGAAAATGGCCAGGAGCTCACGTGACATGCTGGAGAATTTTCCTGTGGTCAGTTATAATTTGCTAGCATATTCTTATTTTAACAAATATTTACTATGAGCCAGGCACTTTTGTATTTAATCCTCACAATATTCTTATGAGGCAGGAATTATTGAATTCTTGAATAATTACACTAAGTCTCTAAGAGGTTAACTAACTTTACCTAAAGGTATAAGGCAATGACCCAGCCAGGTTCCAGTCCCCAGGTCTTTTGGTGTACCTTCCCTGAATATTTAAAAATTGGGTTTTGTGAGTAGCTATGACCTGGCTCCAGCATACTGGTGCCCCAGTCAGTTTCATAGGGAACTCTGGAGTTGAAATAGCAATTCAGAGATTTTTACAAATTGAGGCAAGTGTTTCAGACATTTTTCAGCAAATGTCTGGCATCAACCAGCTATCGGGTGTCAGCTACTGCCTTTGGCCAGGATTATTCCCTGGAACATTAATACATGGAAGCAATATTTCTATAATTGCACTGCTACTGAGGCATTTTCAATAATTCAAACTAAACCAGAGGGCTGATGACTTATACCTGTATAAGAAAGCAAATATGGATTATTTAACTGAGTAGCTGAAAAAAGGACTTCAGCCGAAATTGCTTCAGATAGTTCAAATGGGAATTCAAAAACCTGTTTGTTATGGCAATGTGGCTAAATGGTCCTCCTTTTACTTTAGACGAACACTCTTGAATGTTGGCTTTGACGAGGCTCTCCTGATTCTGGAGGAAGAAGTCCTACATGAAAGGTGAAATTATTTATGTCAGTCATCTCAGTTTGCTGATTGGATGTAGGCAAGGCCTGTCCTAAGATCAGAAACTGGAATTCTTTTTAAAATTTATTTCTGAGAGAGAGAGACAGCGTGAGCAGGGTAGAGTCAGAGAGAGAGGGAGACACAGAATCTGAAACAGGCTCCAGCCTGACGTAAGGCTCGAACCCACAAACCGTGAGGTCGTGACCTGAGCCTAAGTCGGATGCTTAACCGACTGAGCCACCCAGGTGCCCCAGAAACTAGAATTCTTATGTCTGATTAATATTTTAGAAAAATTTAAATACATAAAACAAAAACCATCCAGGAAAAAACAAAAGACCTAGTCACAGTATCTTGAAATAAAAGCTGTTGATCTTTTTTCCAAGAACATAATAAGTTTTGTTTTATTTGTTTTTTGTTTTTTGTGTTTTTGTTTTGTTTTGTTTTGTTTTGTTTTGTTTTGTTTTGTTTTAGGGAGAGAGCAAGGGTGCAAGTGAGCAAGGGGCAGAGAGACAGAGAGAGAGATACACACACATAGAGAGAGAGAGAAGCAGAGCTCACCCAAGGCTCATGTTTTTACCCAAAGTGGGGCTTGTACTTACCAATGTAGGACTCAAACTCACCAACTATGAGATCATGACCTGAGCCGAAGTCAGATGCTTAACAACTCAGTCACCAAGGCGCCCTATAATAAACATTCTTTTAAACTTTGGACACACCCATTACTATTTCCTTAGGATAAATTACTAGAAGTAAAAATTTGGGGTCACAGTTTATGCAGAAATTTAATACATTGGGTATATTACAAGACTGCCCTCCAAAAGATTGTGTGAACTAAATATTCCTTTCAGCTTTGTCTGTCAATGTATTAATAATGTAGTCTTTTGCATTTTTTCAGGGAAAAAAACAGGTAGCTTCTTTGGTGGAGATAACTGGGTCCCAGGAATGGAAAGAAATGCACCTGAACTTTGGGAATATAATGACATTATTTTGACTTATTTGTGAGAACCATACTTATGGAGAATCTGAATCTATAGATTTGGGAGAACAAAATGAGTACTTTTGGTGAGCCACTCAGCCCTACTGGGAGAGTTGTGTGAGCATGTATGTGTTTGTTTGTGTGTGTGTGTGTGTGTGTGTGCACAAAATTATATATACTCAAAACATGGAGGGTCCAATGGTTTGAACAGAGAAGTATTCCTTTCATTTTCCTAAGCTGCCTTTCCTAAATTTTAGATAAAGCAAGATATTATTGCAATATGGTATAATTTATTGACTGCTTTTATAATTCTTGATTGAACACTAAGTGAAAATATTGGTGTTCCAGAGTTTAGATCAATTAATACAAAAAAACCCATATTTTTCTTTCTTTCCATTTTATTAAAGCTATGAGAAGTGAACTGCTATGCAGAGATGACATGTGCTTTGGGATAGAATAATAAAACTGGCTGTACATTTCTGGAAATAAGTAGTGTGTTTCAACAGTGGATAAAAAGTACATAAAAGGAAAGTGTTTGAATGATTTTGGCTTTGAGAAAAGAGACAACATAACAGACCCAAGATCATATTAAATAAACAAGAAGATTGAATTATTGAGTATGAGACTCCGGTGCACATTAGCTGAAACAGGGGCATCTAAAGTAAATGAGGAGTGGGCTTCTCTCTGGTTCTTGCCAGTGGGAATGCAGAGGCTTTCGTAGCTCATACACCTATCAGGCTTAGTTATACCAAGAATTTCTGTCCTCAAAGAAGCCTTCAATGATAGAGGTAGTAATGGGGAAATAAATGGTAAGTATGATATGATCCCCATCTTTAAAGAAACTTCAGTTGAAGGATGTGAATGAAGAAGTGGCGGGGGTGGGCGGATAGTCTTGAGAAAAAGCTGGATGAAAATGTTCAAAGTGTTTGAAATCATATATTTTGAAAAATGCAATTCTCTGATTATAAAAATAATGCAGTTTGCTATTAAGTATTTTGAAATAAAAGCAAAGAATTAAGAAAGTAATAAAGATTACCCACAATCTCACAAGCCTTTTGACTTACATGCTTATATACATATATATTATATATGCATAAAAAGTTTATATCCTCAGTTGGAAATATGTACAGAAGAGATAAACAACTCAAATAATTACTGTCTTAGTTTCACTAGAAGTTTGGAGGATAAAGTTATTAATATCTTATTATCAGTCTCTATGCCCTATGATTCTCACAAAATTATTGGAAGTGTTATTCTCACCTCTGAGCTAAGGATTTATTAACATAAAATCTTTTGTTGTGAAATTGTTAATGTGCATTTGTGCATTATCTAAAATAACATTTAAAAAAAGAGCTTATTAAAGATGCAGGCACAAATTGAGTGGGTTACTCAGTATCAGCCTTATTTTGTTTAGAGTTATTTGTTAATTGGGTATTTGAGGTTAATGCCTCTAAAGATATAAAGATAATTGACCTAATGTTAGACTAGATGCCACACGGTTGAGAGGTTTCTCTGCCTACTCTCGGGAAGAATCTTTAATCTTTCCAGAGCTAACGTTGCTATCTCTATTTTCCTGATATATAATGTACACATATAAATGATGTTTATTAGTTCAAAATATGTAAAGAATTTAAATCATTATTAGAAGTTAGTTTTCATTTTTGAAGACTTTGAACTTTGTAAGAAATGGTGTTTCTCCTTTTTTCTTGATCACAGCAAAGCTCAAATCAAATGGTATCATTACTTTAGTACATAGAAGACATAATTAATGGCTTGTATTTGGATTTAAGCTTATCTTGCCTTATTAGTCTACCTTTATATCCCTTTCCCTCATCTCCTTGCCTATTTTATTTAATTTGGTTATGTATAAGTTTAGCCAGATTTAAAGCTGAAATCCCAGTGGCTTACCACAACAATGGTTTATTTCTTGCTACGCACATCATGGGTTGGTGCAAGGGTCTGCTTCATATGTCACTCAGCCACCCATGCTGAAGTTTTACCAACCGTAGCTGCACCATCTGGAATATGCAGTCTCTGGTTGTTGCAGCAAGAGAAGAGTCTGGAAAGATGTACGTGCTATTTTCACAGAACTCACTTTTGTTCATCTTTTTGTTGTTTTATTGACCATACTTGGCTGCAAGGCCCCACCTAATGGCAGGGGAGTCCGGAAAAGAAATGGTTCGATTAGAACCCTTGGTGAGCAGACTGCCTCTCTCTCAATGTATTTTGACAGGATTGTGGAGAGTAGTTTTAGAATGAAGTAGATTATAAATAATACAAATGTTGTCATTTTTTGTAGGTCAAAAATGGTTAAATATCAGCAGTTTTATATAGTTCAGTTTAATAAATGAATGCATAATGTCATAGCATTTTACTGAGTTAATACTGCCCTTGCCCTCAAAAAAGAGACTGCCTCTCAGCAGGAACCCGTCTGCATACAAATAACTGCCATTTCAGAAACTCGTGGCAATAGGGAAGAAAGCATGACTAGTCATCTAAGGGCTTGTTAAGGGAGGCGCCACTTGTTAATTGTTGATGGTCATCACAAGGAGAAAGTAACTTCTAGACAGAAGGAATGACATACAAAGAAGCTTAACAGTGAGAAGGGGAGCTTTGTTTAGAAAAGCCTTGTAACAAGGGCGCCTGGGTGGCTTAGTCAGTTAAGCGTCCGACTTTGCTTGGGTCGTGATCTCGCGGTTCGTGGGTTCGAGCCCCGCGTAGGGCTCTGTGCTGACTGCCAGCTCGGAGCCTGGAGCCTATTTCAGAGTCTATGTCTCTCTCTCTCTCTGACCCTCCCCTGCTCACGCTGTCTCTCTCTCTCTCTCTCCTAGAAATAAATAAAAATATTAAAAAATAAGAAAAGTCTTGTAACAAAAAAAGTAAGAGAAAGGCTAGCTTGAAACGAGGTCATAAATGTAGATGTGATCAGGCTAGAGGTGACTTTGTGTGTCATACTAAGCCATTGCCACTTTTCGCTGATGGCAATTTGAAGTTACTGCTGGCCTGGGGTGATGGGATCAGATCTGTTTAGGGGATGAGGAAGGAATCACACTGTAGGAAGCACCACATATTTTAAAAAAGAGAGGTTCTTAGGTACTTTTGTGTTTCTTTTCAATGTGGACACATCCTTTAAACTATACAATAAAATCTCCTAAACTTATAGCAATCAAATAACAGAAAAAATTTAGACAAGAAAGGAGATTGATGGGTATGGTGCAGACTAGGTCTCTGGCTAATATTAGGGAGGAAAATGGCTGGTGAAATACTTACCATGGTTCTAGCTTATAACCTGAAACTGGTATGCTGACATCTTCCAATGTTACTGCTATATTTAAAAAAAAAAAATAGTGTTTTTGGAATCTTAAGAGTTAGATAAGACCTTAAGTGGTTTCAACGTCTAAACATGTTTTCTATTTAAGAATTTCCAGGGTGTCTGGGTGGCTCAGTTGGTTGAGCATCCGACTTCAGCTCAGGTCATGATTTCATGGTTCGTGGGTTTGAGCCCCGCATCCAGCTCTGTGCTGACAGCTAGCTCAGAGCCTGGAGCCTGCTTCAGATTCTGTGTCTCCCTCTCTCTCTGATCCTCCCCTGTTCACTCTCTCTCTCTCTCTCTCATTAATAAATAAAACACTGAAAACAAATTTTAAAGAATTTTCCTTATATTTAATAAACTTGAAAGTAGCCATTGAGTCTTAGGCTTGAATAGGCCCTTGAGGATCTAATTTATTCTCAAGACAGATCATTCCATTAAAGAACAGTGAAAAGTGTTTTGCTGTTGTTTGCTATTACAAAGAACAATACTTGAAAAATGGGAAGAAAAATAAGAGTCTGGCTAGCAACCCCAAATAAGGGTTTTCAATTTTAAACTAAAGTCCCTATAATGATACATGACTCATCTTAATGGAAAAAAAGGAAGTTATTTAAAACAAAAATGAAAAATAACCACTTCAACCTTTTAATATCTTTGTGTACTGGGGAGATAATTTATATCAGAATGAAAACAAATCTGGGGCGCCTGGGTGGCTTAGTCGGTTAAGCGTCCGACTTTCTCTTAGGTCATGATCTCGTAGTTCGTGGGTTCGAGCCCCGCGTCGTTGGGCTCTGTGCTGACTGCCAGCTCAGAGCCTGGAGCCTGTTTCAGTCTGTGACTCCCTCTCTCTCTGACCCTCCCCTGCTCACGCTGTCTCTCTCTCTCTCCTAGAAATAAATAAAACATTAAAAAAAATTTTTTAAAAAAAGAATGAAAACAAATCTCTACACTGTCCTCTTCTATGGAAAAGTTTAATGGGAAGAGTGAGAGTGAACAAATGATATTTCAAAGCATCTGCCAGTTCAGAGTAACAACCCTAACGAAGATAACACTAATTATGATATGAAGGCGCTAGAGATGCAGAATCAGGAAGGGCCAATCCGCCCACATAAGAAAGTCTGTGGGATTGTGTTGCGTGGGAAAGGGAAGATGAGCGGCCCTAATCTCTCATTAAAGTCTGCTGCCCACTCAGAGGCCTGTGTGACTGATAATTTAGAGCTTTTCAAAAACATTCCGTTAGCTTTGTAAAAAATGTGAGAATTCTCCTTCATATTTGGCAATGGCTTTTGTTGTTCTTCATGATGTGACAGTGATGTCAACTGAGATCACCTAGTACTTGAGATTGAAATTAAAACGACTCAAAGTGAAATTTGCCTGCCGTAGGGTTAACTGTCTGCTTTCTCAAGAGAGGCCTCGGGGGAACTGGAGAACCATTCACGTTATGGTCTGTAGTAAAGATGTCCTCCATTGTAACACAAACGTGTACCTCTTATCCACCATACATTCTCACCACAGATGATTCCATTTCCAAAAGGGTGGATATTTGTTGTTACTGGGGATGGATAAGGGAAGGAATAAAAACACTCTTACTTTTTTATGTATGAAGCACAATTATACATACAGTACATAAATGGACATACGGTATATCTGTGGTATTAAAATTTAAAGGAAAAAGCAATGAGGAAAAGAATATCTAAAGACTCCTTAAGACTCCCTACTGGTTTACACTGACTGTGATGTGCAGGCCGCCTCATATTGTCCAACATGGTGGCCCTGAGTGGGAAGGGAAGGAATTTGTGACTCTCCTGAGTCATGGAAGGTTCTGAGCCACTGCTTCCCTTGAACTGGATAATTGTATAAAGCATTCCTCCATGGCAGGCATGGTGTCCCTCTTTCTTCCAGAGTCACTCTTGCTATGGAATGCCATTTTACCTTTTCTTATCTCTTTAAAAGACATAGGAAAAAATCCTTCATCATTTTCTCATCCACTCCTTGGTTCATAAACATAAGGTCTATGGCACTTTGAAAACTGGATAAAAATAAAATGTTTTTTACATATTTATATATTTTGCATGAAGCCTAGTCTACTTATAAGAAATGAGTCCTCTCATTTCTTTACCTCCTAGAAATTATTTTTGCACCACAAAAATTCTAACTCTTGAGATTATTCTGTATTTTTCTTACCCTTTCTTCTAGAATTTAAAATTCCTAGCATCAGAAGCCATAATCTTATGCATCTTCAGAGTCTCTTTCATGTCTTGTATGGTGCCTTAACTAACATCACAGAAATCAACTCGGTCTAAATCTGGGAGGGGAGGAGGGCGGGCGGACTTTGGAGCAAGAGAAGCTTTTAATAATGGATTTAAAACTCATCAGATTGAGATGAATAATGACTAATGTGATATTAAAATACAGTCCTTCTGTTAGGGAAGAAATAATGTATGTTTACTTGTAAGCAAAATTATTCAAGTCCATTTTAGCTATATATCAAAAATGAGAGGCTAAAACATAAAAGTGAGAAAGGTTATGAAACACACGTATTTAACTCTTCAAAGAAAAAGGAAGAGAGGCACAGGGAGACTTAGGTGGTAGACTCTGAGCAGGCTCTACATGGTGCTGTGGGCAATTGCAGGAGAATAGGGTTCAGCTCCAGCTGTACGTAAATGGTATTGCTGGCTCTTTATTTTATATTTCTTTGATCTACCTCTAACATCTACTTTATTTCAGTCCTAGGTCCCTCTACATTGCTTCCCCAAAAGTCCACAGTCTTTAGAACCCAACTTGCGTTTCTCCTCAGTTTAATTAAACACATGAAGTGAGTGCGTTAGGTTTCAGGCTGTTTGTAAGCCGTGAGGAATACGTAGAAGTGTAAGACACCTCGCTTGCTTCAGGAGGGCTTCACAGAGGAAATGGCTTTGAACTTGGCTCTGAAATGTAAATTGGATAATTAGATCCGGAAAAGGGAATAAAGCTATTTCAGGCCCAGGGAACAGTTCAAAGTCAGAGCATGGACTACATGCCCAGACACTAGATTGACACGATTTGCTTGAACCACGCGGGAGGCTTGAGGAGAAATTGTTTCCGGGAATCCAGCTAGTTTATGCTCTGTGGCTGTCAGAAAAAACCTGCCTTACAGAGTTCTTCTTTTCTAGTGAATCTCTGCTCCCTCTGCCTTTCCACTTTAATTCTGCATGTTCGTTCCTTCAGTTGTTCCTAATCCTAATTAAGTGGCATTTGGTAACTCGGGGGAGAAAAGTCATCTCTTTTTTACGGACCAATAATTACCATAGTTAATTAGCTTACGTTTATAAAGACAATGCATGCCTAATTACATCAAATATAGCCCCCATTCAACCAATTAATTATTGAAGCAAATGTTTAGGGGCACATACTCTGCATCTAGAGTAGTTTCATCATTCAGCCCTTCAACTCAAGGAATTGAATAACTTATTTTTACCCTATCTAAATCTCACTTTTTTTTCCCTTTTAAAATGACAATTACTATAGCTATCTTATAAGATAGTTTTAAAAATTAAAAGACAATTTTATTGTCTTAAAGAGAGAAAGCATGAATGGGGGAGAGGTGGAGAGGGAGAGAGAGAATCTTCAGCAGGCTCCATGCTGAGTCCCAACTCGGGGCTCAATCCCATGACCATGACCTTAACCAAAATCAAGAGTCAGAGACTCAACTGACTGAGCCACCTGGGCATCTCAAGAGGTAATTCTTATAATGCATCTGTTGCTTTCTCCCTCCCTGTTCTGTCCATCTTCTCTGCCCTTCTCCAAGCTCTTCCACGCCCCAAGGCTGATCCCTACACACTGTATCATCTGGACTCCCTGGGCTGGCTGATTTCTGGTTGCTGTGCTGCTGCTGCTGCTTCTTTTTATTTTTATTTGAGAGAGATAGAGAGAGAGGATCTCAAGCAGGCTCCATGATCAGCGCAGAATCTGATGCAGGGCTCGATCCCACCTGGGATCATGACCTGAGCTGAAATTGAGAGTTGGGTGCTCACCAACTGAGCCACCCACACACCCCATGGCCAATGCAAAGCACTAATAGGAGACAGGACACTCCTTAGGTGTCCTTGTTCTGGCACATTATGGTGAAAGATTGGACCCTCCTTCTGTCCCATGGCCCCTCCTCCACAGCACAGGCTCTTACTTGTCCTTCTGGCCTAAGTGTCATAATTAATGGCTTTCACTTGTTTCTAGCCCTTGAGTGTCCATTGTTGGTTCTCTTTGCCCAGTCCTCTGTAAAGAGATGCTTCTTTTTAAAATTTTTTTTTTTATGTTTTATTTATTTCTGAGAGAGAGAGAGACAGAGACAGAGCATGAGCAGGGGAGGGGCAGAGAGAGAGGGAGACACAGAATCTGAAACAGGCTCCAGGTTCTGAGCTGTCAGCACAGAGCCTGATGTAGGGCTCGAACCCATGAACCATGAGATCATGACCTGAGCCAAAGTCGGACGCTTAACCGACTGAGCCACCCAGGTGCCCCAAAGAGATGCTTCTTTAAAGGCCCCTGAGTTGAAATCATCTGGGGGGAATTTTGCTTCTTGCAGGACCTTGACTGATGGGGCATGTTGCCAGTTGGGTATACATCCTGCACATAGTTTGTACTCATCAAATATCAGCCATTTTATCTTCATTCATTCTTTTGTCAGGCTTGTTTGGTAAATGTGTCTTTCCTGTGCTAAGTTCAATAAATGTTACTTACATTTATAAAATGTTACCTTCTTCTTTCTCAAATAGCCACATTCCTTGGTGGTTTGTGGATCAGGGACAGACATCCATCTCTCTGAAACTTAACCCAAGGAGGCAATGAGCATTTCTATGAGAACTTTCTCCTTTACATTGCTGAAACAATTGAGAAAGAGACTTTGAAACCAAGCTTCTATTTCTTTCAGCTTTAGTTTTGGTAAATAATCTGCTACTAGGCTTGCTACATGGAGGAGCCAGGAGAGGAAATGGCAATGAATATGTGTAACCAGTAGGGCAAATGGATCCTTAGAGAAAGTCTTGCCCCTGGTCACCCCCTTCTGTTCAGTTAGGGTCTTCGTTTGCTGGCTAGCATGAGTCACAAGGAGAAGACAGAGCATATTCTGCTGATACTTTCAAGAAGACGGTAGTTCCTATTTTACAATTAGATGCAGGGACCACGGGGTGAGGGAAAAGACTGTCTTCCCTACAATCAATAATTGCAAGAGGGAGGCCTGGGTGGCTCAGCTGGTTAAGCATCTGACTTCAGCTCAAGTCATGATCTCACGGTTTATGAGTCTGAGCCCTGCATCAGGCTCCATGCTGACAGCATAGAGCCTGCTTGGGATTTTCTCTCTCCCTCTCTCTCTCTGCCTGCTCCCTCACTTGTGCACTCTTTCTCTCTCTCTCAAAAATAAATAAATAAACTTAAAAGTAAAAAAAGAATTGTAAGAAAAAATACTTTCAGTATGCATATTATCTCAATGAAGAAAATGCCTTTGGAAATCTGTG
The DNA here is from genome assembly GCA_017311185.1 of Proteles cristata cristata. Lineage (NCBI taxonomy): Eukaryota > Metazoa > Chordata > Mammalia > Carnivora > Hyaenidae > Proteles > Proteles cristata. The sequence continues at coordinate 253,326 of JAESUZ010003924.1, forward strand.
TTCATGAAACTGCACACCAGTGAGATGGCACCCATCCAAACTATCTTGGAAATTCCTCATTTGGTACTGCCAGAGACTTAAAATTTTATACCATGGTTTTACACCACAATCCTTCTATACCATTAGGATATTCTCCCCAATCACTCCTGCTCTTGCCTGAGACTCTGAAGCATTTTGCTGAGCTACTTCATGCCTACGGGCACAAAGGCTACACACTCTCTTACACTATCAGGGAGAGTAGGTTCTTGGGAGACTGTGTTCTACTCTGTAGCGAGGCAGGGAAAAGAAGCACATGTGTTGATGTCAATAATATTCAAGATGATAGTGATGCAGGAAGAAACTCTAACCCACCTGGGAAGCGACTCTAACACCTGAGGCAAAAGATGAAGGCAGAATTTGGAAGAAGAGGCCTGAAGCTCAATACCATGAAACTCCTGAAGGCTGTCTGATCAGATGCTCATCCACAAGGACCCAAAGCTGTCTTGCACCTGTGTCTGCTCCAGGTGAGAAAGTGCAAGCTGTCAAATGCTGTTAAGTTAGAATTCTTGAGGTGCCCTTTGACCAATATTTTATGATAATTCTTTCAGGAAACCTTTAATTGCATTTCTGCCACCATCTTTTCTGTTCGAACTTGCAGTTACATAAAGGACAATATGCCTTACTGCACTGATCCAACAGCCTATAAATAGACAAAACTACTTATTTGCTTGCTTGCTTGTTTTTCAGACATTGCAACAATATGACAGAGCCGCTCAAATGTATAAATGTAATGTATACAACTGTGCTTGGTTGTAAAATTTTCTGATGTCTTGTCTCTGTTCATTATCAACGGCAACACTGCTGAATAAAATATAAAACTTTCACATATCTTTATTGGGATAAAAAATCAATATTTCAGGACTTAAAACGCATGACAATACCAAACCACTTATTTTCTCATCTTTTAAGAAATTTTTTATGTTTATTTATTTTTGAGAGAGAGAGAGAGAGAGCACAAGTTGGGGTGGGGGTGAGGGCAGAGAAAGAGGGAGACAGAATCTGAAGCTGGCTCCAGGCTCTGAGATGTCAGTACAGAGCCTGATGTGGGTCTTGAACCCATGAACTGTTGAGATCATGACTTGAGATGAAGTCAGATGCTTAACCGACTGAGCCACCCAGGTGCCCTGCAAACCACTTATTTTCATAAAAGAACCAAAATGTGTGTGTGTTTCCCCCTAGTGCTTCCAACAACAAAAATTTATTCTTGTCTAACAATTTCTGTTTAAGGGCTGGAAATTACTTAATCTCTACATATTACATTCCTATTTGCACCATTTATTGATTCTGGTAAAACTTCATTTTTTTTAATGTTTTTTGTTTATTTCTAAGAGAGAGAGAGAGAGAGAGACAGCGTGAGCAGGGGAGGGTCAGAGAGAGAGGGAGTCACAGACTGAAACAGGCTCCAGGCTCTGAGCTGGCAGTCAGCACAGAGCCCGACCCGGGGCTCGAACCCACGAACCGTGAGATCATGACCTGAGCGAAAGTCGGACGCTTAACCGACTAAGCCACCCGGGCGCCCCTGATTCTGGTAAAACTTCATACCTATTTGATCATTCAATTTTCTAAATTAATTTGCAACACAGAAAATAAAGGCATCGGGGCGCCTGGGTGACAATCGGTTAAGCATCCGACTTTCGCTTAGGTCATGATCTCGTGGTTTGTGGATTCGAGCCCCGCATCGGGCTCTGTGCTGACTGCCAACTCAGAGCCTGGAGCCTGTTTCAGAGTATGTATCTCCCTCTCTCTCTGACCCTCCCCTGCTCATGCTGTCTCTCCCTCTCTCTCCTAGAAATAAATAAAAATATTTAAAAAAAGAAAAGAAAGGCATCATCAAAAACAGAATGTTTATTTTTAAATTACACCAAAAACCTGAATAGGCCCACAGAAGTAAAAATCCAACCTCTAACCAAAGTAAATAAAATAAAAGCTAAAGCCTCCAATCACCAAATTCCCGATTTTCACAGTATTATTTCCTTATTTGGGTGTAATCATTGTTAATAGTTTTCTCTGTAGGTGCCCAGAACTAGACACAGACAACTGTGTATATACATGTACTCATACATAAATATACAAATTTTATACAAATATGACTATAATTAATGCCCTGATATGCAACCTGTTTTTTCCTTTAACAATAGTGCATAAAAATCTTTGTCATTCTTTTAAGCAAATGATATTTTACAGGAAAACAGTTTATTCTATTGATGGACATGTAGGTTATATTTAACCCTGGTTTTTATTCAGTCAAACAAATTTTTATTGATTTCCTGTTATATGCCATATTTCCACTAGGTAACAGTGGAACAGCTAACAGTGAACAAATCAGATACAATCCCAGCCCTTCAAGAGCTTAGATTCAAATGAGGAAAACAGAAAGAAAGTGAATCAATAATTACATGACATAATTACAAATTGTGTTCAAATACCATGAAGTCAACACAGATGAAAAAGAGGTAGAGAATAATGGGAAGACCCATGTTAAGTAAAGTATTCATGAGAGATTTCTGTGAAGAATGGATATTTGGCATCCTAAGAGCAAAGAAGCATCCATTTGAAAAGTGGGGAAAAGAGCCTCTCAAACATAGGGCTATCCTGTGCAAAGGCACAGGGGCAGGAGCGTGGTGTGTTCAAAAAGTGAAAGAATGCCAGTGGTCTAGGGGGTGCTGAGAGAGGCAGAGTGTTACAAGGTATTGCAAAGGCACCAGATGGCACAGCATCTCAAATGCCACAGTAAGCTGTTTAGATCTTATCCTAAATGAAATGGGAAGCCATTAAGTAATGGATTGATATAATGTCATTTTGTCTAGCTTTACGCATATATTGCTGACATATTACATAAGTTTAAGGGGTACAACATGACAATTTGATACATGAACTTATTGCAAAATGATCACCACAATAAGGTTTATACGTCCATCAGCTCACATAATTACTTTCCTTGTGTGTGTAGTGAGAACATTCAAGATCTACTTTCTTAGCAACTTTCAAGTGATATACAATATAGTACTGTTAACTGTGGTCACTATGCTAACCACTAGGCTCCCAAATCATATTCATCTTATAACTGGAATTTTTTCCTATTTGATTAACATCTTTTCATTTTCCCTAACCCTCAGCCCCTGGCAACCATTATTCTGCTTGCTGCTTCTGTAAGTCAGCTTTTTTAGATTCCACATGCAAGTGAGATCATACAGTGTTTTGTCTTTCTCTGCCTGACTCATTTCACTTAGCATGATGACATAATATATTTTTAAAGAAGATATTTAGCTGCTATGTAGAGAATGAACTAGGAGTCAAGAGGGAAAACCAGGAAGGGTGATTGCAGTTAAAAATTATGATAGAATTGCCAAGTCTAGTAGTTGACTCTTCCAAGTCAGCAAGGCTCCAAATTATGAGACTCTCAGTCAGAGTTCAGGCCTCAGCAGAAAACATCTCATGTGCTATATTTCATTCCACCTTGCAGATAGGCTCACTTAGCCTGAGCTTGCTGGAGGATTATATTGTGTCTCAGAAGCACAGGAGAATGGTGACAAAGTAAATACTTGACTCTTTGGGTTTTCTTTTTTTTTCCGTAGTAAGTCCACACATGCTTCCTAGGTTTCTAAGTTTCCAAATAAATATAAAGAGTACATTAAAAACCTCATTTTAAAATTTTGTTTAAATTAAATTGTAGCAAAATCTATATAACTTCAGTGTTATCTATTTGTAAGCATATAGTGTGGTGGCATTAAGTGTACTCACATTTTTGTCCAATCATCACCAACACCCATCTCCAGAAATCTTTTCTTCATGCAAAGGTGAAAATCTATACCCATTAAATAATAAGTCTCTATTCTCTTCTCCCCCAAGTTCCTAGAAAGCATCATTTACTTTCTATCTTTATGAAGTTGACTATTCTAGATACTTCACTTAAGTGTTATCATACAATGCTTTTCTCTTTGTCACTGGTTTATTTCACTTAGCATAATGTCCTAAAGATTCATCCATGATGTAGCATGTGTCAGGATATCCTTCCATTTTAAGACTGAATAATATTCCACTGTGTATATATACAGTAATTTGTTTATCCACTCATCCATCATCATACAACTTGAGTTGTTTCTATCTTCTGGCCATAGTGAATAATGCTGCTTTGCACATGGGTATAAAATATCTCTTTGAATTCCTGCTTTCAATTCTTTGGGGTAAAAAGCCATATGTTTTGATATTGATTTTTCCATAGTAAGAGCTCCACATTTTTGTGCTGCCTAATGAATGGTATCAAAATACAGATCATGAAAATGAGGGATCTGAGAGACAATGTGATGTTACTATACATACACATTATAGTCAAAACACTGTATAGAATATAAATTCAGCATAAAATGGGTGAAAATCTAGGTCAGTTCTTTGTAGCTTTTTGATCCAGGGCAAGTTAACTTTTCTGAGATTAAATATTCTCTAATGTAAAATGAGATAAAAATGCCTATCCAGGGGCACCTGGGTGGCTCATTGGTTAAATGTCCAACTCTTGATTTTGGCTCACGTCATGATCTCACAGTTCGACGTTTCAAACCCCACATCAGGCTCTGCACTGACAGTGTGGAACCTACCTGGGATTCTCCCTATCTCCTTCTCTCTCAGACCTTCCTGTGCACTCTCATATTTTCTCAAAATAAATAAATAAACTTAAAAAAAAAACCCTACCCAATGCACCATAGAACTATTATGAAAATTAAATGGGAAAATATAATTAAAATACTTTAAAAATTGAAAAAGCAAAATGTAAATATGTAATATTAGGTGATAGTTCAGCAACCATGTGTATTCAAAAGCTCTCTAGTTTCCACTATTAATATTTATTTTTGTCTTGATTTAATAGATTTACCAATAATTTGTCAATATAATCTTCATATAATAACTGAGCATATTTAATGTGTACAATTTAGTAAGTTTTATATTCCTATGAAACCATTATTACAATCAAGATGATGAGCGTATCCAATCACCTCCAAAAGCTTCATCACCCTCATAATCTCTCTGCCCTGCTTCCCCCACCCCACTACCATCACCAGCAAATGATGATAGGCTTTTTGTCTCATAGTTTTGTTTGCATTTTCTAGAAGTTCATATAAATGGAATTATTCAGGGACACCTGGGTGGCTTGGTCAATTAACTATCCAACTCTTGATTTCAGTTCAATCACGATCTCACAGTTGTGATATTGAGCCTCATGGAAGGCTCTGTGCTGAGCGTGGAGCCTGCTTGGAATCCACTCTCTTTCTCTTTCTCTCTCTACCCCTCCCACCCCACCCACCTCTCTCTCTCAAAACAAAAACAAACAAAAAAAAAAACCGGAATTATTCATGTGTAGTCAGTGGTCTCTCAGGATGGAATTGCAATGCCCTAGTTTCCTTCTCACTTCTTAAATGATGCTTTATGGCCCCATCTGACCCTGCTGACTTCCTCATAAAAGAAAACCAAGAGAGAAATAGGGGCCCAGAACACCCTGAGAGAGAGAGGAGAAGAGAGAGAGAGAGAGATCATTAACATCATAGGTATTTATAGCCATATCATTTAAACTGCAAAAACACCTGAATCCTATTCTAAGAGAATACTACTCTGAGATCAAGGGTAGAAAGGAGATAAACTGATAAGAATGCAAATGTGAAGGCACCAGAAGGCTCATTGCAACTTGAAACAGAAAAAAATAATTGAGAACTTAAGCACTCATCAAGAGGTGGTTGATTAAATAATAATTTAAAACCATGTAAGGACATATTCTGTGTTCATTGCCATTAAAAGTTATCATGACTTTAAAAAAAAGCAAGCTGAAAAATAGTATGGGTGACATGATTTAAATTATATAAAATTATCCACAACAAACTCTCTACTAACATAAACTGATCACAGATGCATTCTGGAAGGAGGACCACCCCAATGTTGATAGCAGCTCCTTTTATATTTGGGTAATGAGATTGGTGATAGTGATGACAAGGGGGTTCTTTTTACTCAATAGCATTTGAATTTTCTACAAAACATATTTTCTTTGAAAGCAGATAGATTCAACAACAAAGAAAATAGTCCTTGAAAAGCATGAAGATGTGCTGCTGTCCCAGTCAGATCTGCTCTCAGCTGAGCATTAACTTTAAAGATATAAACATAGAAAATGGTTGCAAAGGTTATATATTAAAATATTAGCAATGTTTAGTTTTGGATATTGGGATCATGGATTTCTTTTACTTTTAGAATTTCCGTATGACCTTTTTTTTTTTCTAAAGCCTAACCCTGCATCAGGGATATCAGTAAATACCTTCCATTTTGAAAGTAGAATAGTATGAAAAGACATTGTAACCTGTATTTCCAGTCAATAAGGTAAAAGAACAGTTCTGTGTCTTTGGATTGTGGTAAAGGGAAAAAATTGTTTTAAACTACTTCTGGTATAATAATGGATATATTTATGCTTCAAACATCTATTTCTATCCAGTACTTAAAGAATTCTCTAAATATAATGGTTATTTTTATAACAGAAATGCCAGCAATTGTCATAGCATGGGAAATCAATATCAAACTCCCTAATTATTGCAGTACGAAACTCATTCATTGTAATGAATTCTCTGCTGTTATTGAAGAACTAAAAATTTAATAAGAGTATCTATTCATAGTCAGTTATTGACCCCAAACTGCCAAGTCATTTAGGACAAGAATATAGGCCAAATAAAGAAGTTACAGGTATGAATAGCCACCCTCTCCTTTGTTTAAGCCCATAAAAAGATTTTTTAATATATTGAATATGGAAAAGACATTATGAAATGAATGAAAATACTGCCAGGGTGAAGAATTTAAAAAGGTGTATGACTAAATCAGGTCTTAGCTTCATTCATTACTGAATAAAGCATCAGGGAGGTGTTTTGTTTTGTTTTATTTTATTATTTTTTGAGAGAGAGAGAGCAAATGAGTGAGGGGCAGAGAGAGAGAATCCCAGGAAGGAGAGAGAGAGAGAGAGCGCAAAGAACAGGGCTCATGCTCACCCGAAGTGAGGCTTGACTTGACCCTATGTGGGACTTGAACTCACAGACCATGAGATCATGACTTGAGTTGAAGTCGCTGATAACAACTGAGCCACCCAGGGGGCTGTATAATTTTAAGTCGTATTTTGGCCGATACAAAATTGAACATTAGGAAAATTTCTGGAACCGAATGATATATTTCTGAGGAGTTTTGTGATATTTAAAAAAATATCTTTAAGGAAAGAAATCACCCCTCAATTACTGTGAAATCTAGTTTTAGCTAGGCAGAACTGTTAAATAGCTGAATAAATACATTGGGAATTTATTGATTAAATATCTAATCTGCTGAATAGGCATTACAGTGGAATAGTGATATTACCAATAGTATTAAGGTGTTCTCTCATTGGCCTACTTTAATTAAGCTTCCATTCTTTCTGTCCCACCAAAACTACTTTTGCTGTGATCACCAGTGGTCTCCAGCTTGCCAGATCCAGTGTTCCTGATTTTACCCTGTTTTACAGTTTTTGGTAGGCTGGTAGATAGGTTTTTACAGTTTTTGGTTTTTGCTCTTTCTTTCCTGAAATTATTTTCTTTGCTTCTATGACAAAACATTATCATGTTTGCTCCCAGTCTCTTCTGTTTGCTTCTGCTCTTCCAGTTAATCTGTAAATGTTAATGGACTTGGCAACCAACACTTTCCCTTTTGTTTCTTTCTTCTCTTCTTACACCCCCTTGATCTCAATCACATACTGATTTCTCACTTATATATCCTCACAGTGCTGATTTCTTCCCTGTATTCTAAAGTCAGCTATCCAACTATCTACTGGACATCTCAGCTAGAATTCTAGTAAGCATTTCAAAATTAACATGCCTCAAAGAGAAATTTTGATTTGGATTCTGCCTCCAATCAAAACTGCCCTTACTGCCAGTAAATGCTCCCACCTTCCACTCACTATCTTGGGTCAAAAATGTAGACTTCATCTTTTATTCTTTTCCTTCCTTCATGGTCTCACAACCAACCCACCCTCAATTCATGTTTGAATTGGAAATATGTACAAAGTCCTTTGTTGTTTCTTTGCCTCCAAATTATCACTGTTGTTCAAACACCGTATTTGTCTTACACTTAAGCAGTTGTCCCCTTTGTTTCCACTTTTTACATCCATGTTCATCTCCAATCTATTTTCCATAAGAAATGGTATTTTTAAGATATGAGTTAGATATTGTTGCCCTGCTTAAAATTTTCCATGATCTTCTACTTCACTTACAATAAAGTAAATTGTTCATACCCAAGCTTAAAAGGTCTTATATGACCTTCCTGGCCTCAACTTCAACAATTATCTTCTTACTGTGCTCAGCAGACCCACTGTATACGTCTCTGTTCATCAATTTGCCAAACCTAATTCCACCATGAAATCTATGCATTTGCTACCATCTCTGTATATAACAATCCTCTCACCACCATTCCCCTTTTCAGGATAGGCCTCTATTAATGATTAGAGTTTGCTCAGATGTTACATTCTCAAAGATGCTCCATGATCAGAATGAAAGCTCCATGAGAGTCAGAATTCACAAGCTCATCTTCTATTTCCATTAAATTGGTAATTTTTATCATATTTATCTATAAAAAAGCTTCATACAAGGGAGAAAAGAAAAAATCTTTGAACATTCATTCATTCAACATTTATCTATTGCCTGGCATTGTGCTAGGCACTGAGTATATGGTGGTGAACAGAACAGACTTGGTGATCACAGTTCTCATGATGCATTGAAATATATACAGAAAGATATAGATATAAAACAAATACACAAGCAAATATAATTACCAAGTATGACCATTGTTATGAAGGAAAATAAATGCATTTATGAAAGAGAGAATAACTCTCGATGAGTTGGGGATGGAATAATTTCAATTGAGTCAGCCAAGCCTTCTATCACAAAATGACAATTTCAGGTTAGAGCTGAGAAATAAGTAGGAGTTCAATGAATAGGTAGACATGTAGATTGGGATTTTAATAAAGGAGCTATTAGAACTACAAAATCTTATGATGAAACTTCATATTAAAAGCTATCTAAAAAGGGTAGCCATCATTCATATAATTTATAACCTATGTATTCTGCCATAGAATCTGCCATATATTATTGACCTCACGGAAGGACTTCTTGAACCATAATCTGGTCCAGTTGCAACTTTCCTATTCTGGTCCCCACTCAAACTGGTAAGTTTTGTTTGCTGGCTTTTGTTTTTACAATTATAGTATAGAGGTCTGAGTATTATTCACAGTGTGAAATATGCTACTTCCAGAACCCAGAGTGGCTTGCCACACATTGGGCTTCCTTCTCTGTGGTGTAAGATGCACTGTGCAATAATCTGATTTTACTTTTTGAAGGGATGTCTCACTGTGCTCCTAATAATTGCCCTAAAAACTTGACAGATGTGGCAAGCCATAAATATTTGTAGTATTTGCCTCCTATTCTTTGGAGAGCTTTAGAATAAGGGTGGAAAAGTATTGAGAAAGAATAATAACTTTAAACACTATTTAGACATATGGGAAATTTTCTATGTTAGCATAATAATTGAATTGTCAGTATAAAATGGTATTTATATTGATTACAGTTGTAAAATATGATACATGAAGACAAACACTAGATGGTAAAATATGACAAAAAGATTACTGAGAGTAATTGTTCATTTGCCCCTAATATTTTAAAAAACTTCTCCTAAAACCAAAGAAAAAAGTAACTTCTTGCATGTCTGGCAAAAAAAGCAGCAAGGACTTCACATACAGTTTCATGAATTACATTCTTGTTAGTCTAGTGCATTTACTAAAAATTTTTTTTCTTTACCATTTCACAATACTTGTGCTTCCTCTGTTAATTTGCCATATTATAATAACACTTTATTTTTCCTATGACTTTTCTGATTGGGTATTGGCTTCTTTTGTGAAAATAGTTACATGTCCTTTTGGGAATTGGTTAAGATTTTGCGAGGTGGGGAGACAAAGACTCTTTCATTTCCTATCCATGTGGTTTTTGTAAATGTCCTAAATCTCCATAAAACTCCTTCATCCACATGTCAAAGCCATTTCATCATCACTGATTTTCTGGAGTTTTCTTTTTGCACCTGATACCAACAAATGAATGGTGAATGAATGAATGAATGAATGAATCAGCTACACTTTATATCTCCAGGTGCTAAAGATACTGTTGTTGTTTTCTTAACTAACCTTTTACATTTGCCCTGAGAGCATCCTTTCAGAAAGTCTGAAACCATATGGCCATGCTGGGGCACAGGGTCAAGGAATTAACTCTTGAAGATAACCCATAAATGACCCCAATGGCATTCGTCAGTAAAATGAGCCCCTTAGTCCGGTTGTTAGGAACCTAGTTCACCACCTGTGAGGATATGATGATGATGTTACAAGAATCATAGGACTGCACAGTATGTGCTGAACAATGACCTGGAACCCCTGGCTATGAGACATATTGAATTTACCTTCATGCTTACAAACTCAAAACTTGATCCAATGAATTTCATAAATGGTAAGAAATTTTAAATCCAGATTACCCCAGAATCAGCTCCTCTCCTTGACTAAATGCAGCATCAGCTGTAGACCTCAGGGAAATGGAAAGGGGAGATGGGTGTGTTGGCCTAAAGCCTGCAGCTCTGACTTGAGACTTTTTGCTGTTGATCTTCTCTGACCTTAATTACCTCAGTTTCCCATCTCATCTTACATCCCCACGTGTGAAGAGAAAGGGATAAGTTTTATAAAATGTTGAACATCTATTAGGTTACAGTGACTAGTAAACACATATTTTATATAATGTTATTTCATTTTCATCATATCCCTTCTGTTTGGCTTCCTAACATCCATAAAAGTGGTGAAAATGTAACTTTATAGAGGTAAAGAGCTTTCTCAGTGAATGCAGAGCTGGACTATGAACCCAGAACTCTGTGACTCTAAAACTGCTCATTTGATATGCTATGTCTTCTATCGCAGCCAGTAGCCAGTCATATAACCTCTGCCCATTTTCTCTGTGCTCCAGTGATTTAGCGACTGTCATGTTCTCCAATTCCTATTAGAGGCTAGATTTCTTACTTTGTACCCAGTTCTTGGATGTTCTTCCTCTAGGGATCTCCCAATTACCACTCAGAGCTGGATGATGTCTTACACCTTGGATCATTACCAATAATTTGCTTAATATGTTCTTAGATAGCTCTGTGGTTTAGCATGTGTGATGGTTAATTTTATGTGCTAACCTGGCTGGGCTATAGTACCTAGTCATTTAATCAAACATTAATCTAGGTGCTACTGTATATGTATTTTGCAGATGTGATTAGCGTCCGCAATCAGTTGACTTTAAAAGAGATTGCCTTTGAGAATGCAGGTGGGCCTCAGCCAATCTATTAAAGAGCTTTAAAACTGAATGCAAAAAATGAGGTTTTTAGAAGCTCAGCTTCAAGACTGAAGTTTCAATATCTCACATCAACAAGAGAAAGGATAAAAACAATATAATCATTTCAATAACTGCAGAAAAAGAATTTGACAAATTGCAACACCTATTCATGAGTAAACCCTCAATAAAATGGGTTTAGAGGGAATATACCTCAACTTAATTAAGGCCATATATGAAAACCTCACAGCTAACATCATACTCAGTGGGGAAAAACAGAGCTTTTACGCTAAGGTTCTGGAACAAGACAAGGATGTCCACGTTCACTACTGTTATTCTACACGGTATTGGAAGTCCTAGCCATAACAATGAGACAACAAAAAGAAATAAAAGTCATCCAAATTGGTAAAGAAATAAAACCTCCACTATTTGCAGATAACATGCATGATACTATACAGAGAAGAACCTAAAGATTCTACCAGAAAAACTCTAGAACTGAGAAATGAATTCAGTAAGGTTGCAGGGTACAAAAATCAATATACAGAAATCTGTTGCATTTCTATCCATTAATAATGAAGCAGTGGAAAAAGAAATTAACAATCCTATTTATAATTGCACCAAAATAATAAAATACGTAGGAATTAATCTAACCAAGGAGAAAAGACTTATACTCTAAAATCTGTAAAACAATGATGAAAGAAATTGAAGATGACACAAAGAAATGGAAAAACATTCCATGCCCATGTGTCGGAGGCCGCGCTGGCTCTGACAGGTCCAGGGGTCCCTGAAGGATGGACGGTGTCGGCGAAAAAGAATGAGAGAGCCCCGAGATTATTTCTGATCATCAGGCAGGCATCTCTGTCCTGTCTGTTTTGGTATCTTTATTTTAAGGTTCAGCAACAAGATGAAGTCATAGAAAGGAATTTCTTACAATGGGAGGCCTTTTGTGATATCAATTAACAGAATGTTCATTGTGAAAAACAGCATAACATACAAGTTAAATTGTATATAGATAAGCTAGGAGTTATTCTGTCTGGCCCTCAAGAAGATAAATGTTTCTGAATTGGTTTATTTGTGGAAACTAACATGGGGGCCCTAAATTGTCAGTCTTTGCACCTGGGTTTATGTTTTAGCTACTCTTATCTATCCTCATCCCAGTTGCCAGTGTAAGGGAGGGTGTTTGTGGAATGCAGGCCTTGAGGGAGGGACTGTTATGCTTCACCAATTAGCAAAGATATATGTAGTAACTTATGTTCTGCCCTGAAATAGGCTCTTTGTCTCAGGGCCAGGCTCAATTGTAACTCTTGTGTTCCTAACCCCTTAAGTCTTGGATCTGTAAGGCCCATAGGAAGAGCCTTTTGACAATCGGACATAGAGCTTTAGCTTTCATCTAAAGTCTCCTTTGTAAAGGCAGGAATGTGCTTTTCCTTATGAGGATTCTGTATTCAGAATATGGGTCTCATATGGAATATTGTGAGGCCTGGTCAATACCAGCAGGCTTATTTTCAGCATGAGCCAGTAGTAGCAGAAGGAGATACTAGTCTTCATTTCTCACAGCAGAAGCTGTGCAAACATTGCTATTTCCTTGCTGTGACTGCCATCCAGAGAGGCCGGTGCGGCTCCCAGCACCGATGGATTGAAAGAACAAAATTGTTAAAATGCCTATACTACCCAAGCACTCTACATATTTAATGCAATCCCTATCAAAATACAAACAGCATTTTTCACAGAACTAAAACAAATAATCCTAAAATTTATATGGAACTATAAAAGAACGCAAATAGACAAAGCAATCTTGAAAAAGAACAAAATAGGAGGTATCATAATAGCAGATTTTGACATATACTACAAAGCTATAGTAATCAAAACAGTATGGTACTGGCACAAAAATAGACATGTCTCCAGGGAAAAACTGAGAGCTTTCCCCCTGAGATCAGGAACACGACAGGGATGTCCACTGTCACCACTGCTGTTTCACATAGTGCTGGAAGTCCTAGCATCAGCCATCAGACACCAAAAGGAAATCAAAGGCATCAGAATTGGCAAAGAGGAAGTCAAACTTTCCCTCTTCGCAGATGACATGATACTGTACATTGAAAACCCGACAGACTCCACCAGAAGCCTACTAGAACGGATCCAAGAATTCAGCCAAGTTGCAGGGTACAAAATCAACATACAGAAATCAGTTGCACTTTTATACACCAACAATGAAGCAACAGAAAGAGAAATCAAGAAACTGATCCCATTCACAATTGCACAAAAACCCATAAAATATCTAGGAATAAACCTAACCAATGATACAAGAGATCTGTATGATGAAAACTATAGAAAACTTATGAAGGAAATTGAAGAAGACACAAAGAAGTGGAAAAACATTCCATGCTCATGGATAGGAAGAATAAATATAGTTAAGATGTCATTACTACCTAAGGCACTCTACACATTCAATGCAATTCCAATCAAAACTGCACCAGCATACTTCTCAAAACTAGAACAAACTATCCAAAAATTTGTATGGAACCACAAAAGACCCCGAATAGCCAAAGTAATCCTGAAAAATAAAACCAAAACGGGAGGGATCACCATCCCAGACTTTAGCCTCTACTACAAAGCTGTCATCATCAAGACAGTATGGTATTGGCACAAAAACAGACACATAGACCAATGGAACAGAATTGAGAACTCAGAAGTGGACCCAAAAGTATACAGCCAACTGATCTTTGACAAAGCAGGAAAGAATATCCAATGGAAAAAAGACAGCCTTTTTAACAGATGGTGTTGGGAGAACTGGACAGCAACATGCAGAAGAATGAAACTAGATCATTTTCTCACACCATGCACAAAAATAAACTCAAAATGGATAAAGGACCTGAACGTGAGACAGGAAACTATCAACACCCTAGAGGAGAAAGCAGGAAACAACCTCCTTGACCTCCACCGCAGCAACTTCTTACTTGACACATCCCCAAAAGCAAGGGAATCAAGAGCAAAAATAAACTGTTGGGACCTCATCAAGATTAAAAGCTTCTGCACAGCCAAGGAAACAACCCAGAAAACTAATAGGCAACCAACGGAATGGGAAAAGATAGTTGCAAATGACATATTAGATAAAGGGCCAGTATCCAGAATCTATAAGGAACTCACCAAACTACACGCCCGAAAAACAAACAACCCAGTGAAGAAATGGGCAGAAGATATGAATAAACACTTCTCCAAAGAGGACATCCAGATGGCCAACAGACACATGAAATGATGCTCAGCATCCCTCCTCATCAGGGAAATACAAATCAAAACCACACTGAGATACCACCTCACACCAGTCAGAGTGGCTAAAATGAGCCAATCAGAGAACTCTAGATGCTGGCGAGAATGTGGAGAAACGGGCACGCTCCTACACTGTTGGTGGGAATGTAAACTGGTACAGCCCCTCTGGAAAACAGTGTGGAGGTTCCTCAGAAAATTAACAATAGAACTCCCCTAGGACCCAGTAATAGCACTGCTAGGAATTTACCCAAGGGATACAGAAATGCTGAGGCATAGAGCACATGTACCCCAATGTTCATAGCAGCACTCTCCACAATAGCTAAAACATGGAAAGAGCCTAAGTGTCCATCAATTGATGAATGGATCAAGAAGATGTGGTTTATCTATACCATGGAATACTACATGGCAATGAGAAACAATGAAATCTGGCCATGTGTAGCAACATGGATGGACCTTGAGGGTGTTATGCTGAGCGAAATAAGTCAGGCAGAGAAGGACAAATATCATATGTGTGCACGTATAGGAGGATTAGGAGGAACTTGACAGAGGAACAAGGGGGAGAAGAAGGGCGGAAATGGTGGGGAAAGGGAGAGAGGCAAACCATGAGAGACTCTTGAATGCTGACAAAAACTGAGGACTGATGGATGTGAGGAGGAGGGGGGAGGGACATGGAGGAGGACACTTGTGGGGATGAGCACCGAGTGTTATGTGGAAACTAATTTGACAATAAACTAATTGTAAAAAAAAAAAAAAATAGACACATCTCGTTGGAACAGAATAGAGAGCCCAGAAATAAACCAAAAATTATATGGTCAATTAATCTTTGGCAAAGTAGGAAAGAATATTCAATAAGAAAAGCAGTCTTTTCAAAAAATGTTGGTGGGATGGGGCGCCTGGGTGGCTTAGTCGGTTAAGCGTCCGACTTTCGCTTAGGTCATGATCTCGCTGTTCACGGTTCGAGCCCCGCGTCGGGCTCTGTGCTGACTGCCAGCTCAGAGCCTGGAGCCTGTTTCAGTCTGTGACTCCCTCTCTCTCAGACCCTCCCCTGCTCACGCTGTCTCTCTCTCTCTCCTAGAAATAAATAAAAATACTTAAAAAAAAAATGTTGGTGGGAAAAGTAGACAGCTACATGCAAAAGAATGAAACTAGACCACTTTTTAAAGTTTATTTATTTGTTTTGGGGAGAGAGAGAGGAAGAGAGAGAGAGAGAGAGTAGGAGAGGGGCAGAGAGAGAGAGGGAGAGAAAGAATACCAAGCAAGTTCTACACTGTCAGTACAGAGCCCAACATAGGGCTTGATCTCATGAATTGTGTGATCATGACTTGGCCTGAAATCAAGAGTCCAAGGCTTAACCAACTGGTCCATCCAGGAGCCCCAAACTAGACCACTTTCTTATATCATACACAAAAATAAACTCAAAATGGATTAAGGACCTAACTGTGAGACCTAAAATGATCAAAATCCTAGAAAAGAACACATACATTAATTTCTCTGACATCAACCATAGCAACCTTTTTTTCTAGATATGTCTACTGAGGACAAGGGAAACAAAAGCAAAGATTAACTATTGGGATTTCATCAAAATAAAAAGCTTCTGCTCAGTGAAGGAAAAAAATCAACAAAACTAAAAGGTAACCTTCGGAATGGGAGAAGATATTTACAAACAATGTATCTGATAAAAGGTTAGTATCTAAAATACATAAAGAACTTATAAAACTCAACACCCCCCAAAAAACAAAAAAAATCCAATCTAAAAAAAGGGCACGAACAGACGAACAGACATTTCTCTAAAGAAGATATACAGATGGCCAATAGACACATGAAAAGATGTCCAACATCACAAATCATCAGAAAAATGCAAATTAAAACCACAATGAAATATCAACAACAACACAAGAAATTCCAACAAGTGGCAACGATGTGGAGAAAAAGGAACCTTCCTTAAGGTTGAATGGAAATGCAAACTGGTGCAAGCCATGGTGGAAAAAAACATGTTCCTCAAAAGATTAAAAACAAAACTACCATTGAATCCAGTAACTCCGCTACTAGGTATTTACCCAAAGAATATAAAGACACTAATTCAAAAAGATATATGCAGCATCATATTTTTTTTACTGCAGCTTTACTGCTGTTTTACTGCAGCATCATTTACAATAACCTAATTATGGAAGCAGCCCAAGTATCTATCAACTGATGAATGGATAAAGAGGTGTTATAGATATACAATGGAATATTACTCAGCCATAAAAAATGATGACATCTTGCCATCTACAGCAACATGGCTGGATCTAGAAAGAATAATGATAAATGAAATAAGGCAGTCAGAGAAAGATAATACCACATAATTTCCCTCATATGTGCAATACAAGTAACAAAACAAACAAAGACAAAAGAGACAAATCAAGAAACAGAATCTTAACTATAGAGAACAAATTGATGGTACCAGAGGGGAGTTGGGTGAGTGGATGGGTGAAAAACTTGAAAGGGGATTAAGAGTACACGTATCATTATGAGCACTGAGTAATGTATAAAATGGTTGAATCACTATATTATATACATGAAACTAATATTACACTGTATGTTAATAATATATTGGCATTTTTTAAAAAAGCACTGCAGTTTGAACTTCTGCCAAGTATCTAGCCTACATGTTTCTGCCTTACAGATTTCAACCTCAGTACTACAATATCAACTCCTGCCTCAGTTTCTGCCTGCTCTGCATGTTTTGTACTCACCAGTCCCTATAAACTCATGAGCCAATTCCTTAAACTCATTTATTTCCTTTCTTCCTTCCTTCCTTCCTTCCTTATCTATCTATCTATATCTATCTATCTATCTATCTATCTATCTATCTATCTATCTATCTAAATTAGTTCTGTTTGGAGAACCCTGGCTGATCCAGTATGTCAAATTTTATTATTATAACATTATCTCCCAGTATCTGATTTATGACATTGATTTTGCTTCCATATTCAGAATTCTTGTCTTCACCCAATTAAGACAATTTGTTTGGACATCCAGCCCTCTTTGTTCTGATTAATCCTATGTACACAAATAATGAAGCAACCTTCTCAGAATTAATATTATATAGTCCCAGGTTAGCCTATGCTTTTGTGTATATCACACTGATTATTGGATAAAATAGGTACACTAAAAATTTCAGAGAGAAGGAAGTAAAACAGACAAAAGTCAATATGTTTAAATTCCAGTTAGTTAACATACAGTGTAATATTAATTTCAGGTGTACAATATAGTGATTTAGCACTTTCCTACAATACCTAGTGCTAATCACAAGTGTACTTCTTAATCTCCAACCACTATTTACCCCATTCCCCCATCGCCTCCTCCCTGGTAACCATCAGTTTTTTTCTCTATAGTTAAGAGTGTGTTTCTATGATTGCCTCTCTTTCTTTCTCCTCCATTTGCTGGTTTGCTTCATTTCTTAATTTCCTCAAAGGCCTAAATGTGAGGACTGAAACCAGAAAAATTCTAGTAACTTCTTTGACATTAGCTGTAGCAATTTCTTTCTAGATATGTCTCCTGAGGCAAAGAAAACAAAAGCAAAAATAAACTATTGAGCCTTCATCAAAATAAAAGCTTCTGCACAGTGAAGGAAACAATCAATAAAACTAAAAGGTAACATAAGAAGTGGGGGAAGATATTTGCAAATTACATAGTGGTTAAAGGGTTAGTATCCAAAATATAAAAAGAATTTATAAAACTCAACACCCAAAAATTAAACAATCCAATTAAAAATGGGCAGAAGACATGAACAGACATTTTTTTCAAAGAAGATATCCAGATGGCCAACAGACACGTGAAGAGATGCTTCATCACTAATCATTAGGGATGTATAAATCAAAATTACAATGAAATATCTCCTCACACTTGTCAGTATGGCTAAAATCAATAACACTAGGAAAAACAAGTGTGTCAGAGGATGTGGAGAAAAAGGAATCCTCATGCACCATTAGTGGGAATGCAAACTGGTGCAGCCACTGTGGAAAACAGTATGGGGCTTCCTCAAAAGGTTAAAAATAGAACTTCCCTATGATCCAGCAATTGCACTACTAGGGTATTTACCCAAAGAATACAAAAATACTAATTCAAAGGGATACATGCCCCCTGATTATAGCAGCATTATCAACAATAACCATATTATAGAAACAGGCCAAGAGTCTACTGACTAATGAATGGATAAAGAAGATGTCGTATATATACACAATGGAATATTACTCCACCACAAAAAAAAAGAACGAAATCTTGCCAGTTGAATGACATGGATGGATCTAGAGAGTACTATTCTAAGCGAAATAAGTCAGAGAAAGACAAATGCTATATGATTTCACTCATATATGGAATTTAAAAAACAACAAATGAGCAAAAATTTAAAAAAAAACAGAGAGAGGTAGACAAGCCATGAAACAGATTCACAGTTACAGAGAACAAACTGATGGTTCCCAGGGGGAAAGATGGAGGAGGGGTGGGTTAAATAGGTTATGGGGATTAAGGAGTGCCCTTATGATGAGCACTGGATATTGGAAGTGTTGAATAGCTATATTGTACATCTGGAACTAATATTACTCTGAATGTTAGTTAAATAACTAGAATTTAAATAAAAGCTTTTTTAAAAAAAAAGAAAAAAAAGTCAATGTGCTGACTTAGTTAATAGACAATCTGTTGGTAACCCAAAGTTTGAAACACTTTGGAAAAGTAAAAAGATGATAAATCTATAAAATTTATCATATCTATGTGTCAGTGATTTGTTTATGCACAAAGAAAGCACTAAACAATTTAAAGAATTTTAATTGAAGCAAATTACTCTCCTTATTTATCATATTTTATGAAAATTCAAAAATAATTCATAATACATCATTCAATTAAAAAGGTTAATTAATCTGGATTAACAGAAAAATATTGTCATGATGCTGAGATGTTTACTGAGAATTATTCATTATATTCTTAGCCTAGATAAGCACCAAATCTTAGTATGTTTTAACTCAACAGTCCTTTTCTGTAGATTGATATGCCAACATGTCTTGTGGTTTGATTGATTCCCTCAATCATATATTAACATATCAAATGTTTATTGGTAACTTTTATTGTAGACATTGTGCTGTGCTCTGAGGACTACAACAACGAGAACAACGACCCTCCCTCTCCTCAGACCCAGCTAAATAAGATACATCCCAGCAATCAGACCAAGTGAGGGGAGTGTTACAGGATAGGTGCTTCGGTAACACTTGAGAAGGCAACTAACCTGTAACTTGGGGATCAAAAAGGCCAAGGGCAAGTAAGAAATAACTTGAAACTGATCAATGAGTAAGAGCCCAGTTAAGGGGGTGGAGGAACATTTGTCCTGGGAAGAGAGACATTGACTGGTGAAGACCAAAGGATGACAGAGTACCTAGTGTGCTCAAAAAATGGCGGATCTATCTGGAGCATATAAAGAAAGGAGGGGTGGTAGAGGTGGGCAGAATGGTAGTAAGAAAGGAAGCTGAAGACAAAATCAGGGACAAGGCTGTAAATGTCACATAAAGGGGTTTGGACTTAACCCTGATGGTGATCTAGACTCTAGAGCCTTGTATCTCAGACTGAACCGGCAACACAGCATGAGAGTTTATTCCAGGCACAGCCCCACCCGACTTACCTAATCAGAATTATGGTAATAAGATCCTCACATAATTCATACACACATTAAACTTTGATGAGCACTGATCTAGAGCTGCTGAATGACTTTGATCAGGACGTGCTGAAACATGACCAAATTAGGCTTTTGCTGGGGATTCTGGTTGGTCCTGAAACTTTGTCTCCCAGGAACTTCCCAGGTGGCTTTTGTCTACCTTTCAGACCTCATCTGCTCTTCCCTTCCCTACTCTCCTACTATTGTAGACAGACCTGCTTCAGTAAGGCGCCTTCTTAAGGAATTGTCTTTGAATATAGGAAACATGTTTCAATTGCAGAGACAGCTCTGGCTCAAGATTCTGCCTTAAAAGCTCTGCTCCAGATATCTACACTTAATTCCCACGCTTCATTCTAGCCTGTGCTCAAATATCACCCCCACAGAAGGACCCCAAAACCCCCCTTTCCAAAATACTTGCCCTGTCTCTCATTCACATTTACCTTAATTTTTATCATAATATATATCATTATGTGACAATACATACTATGTCATATGTCACAAATTTTCTTTTTTAATAAATAGTTGCTTGTTTGTTTCCTACTGGATTTGCCCACTACAATGTAAGTTCCATGGAGGCAGGGAGTCTTCTGTCATGTTTATTGCTGTACTTCAAGCACCTAGGTACTCAATGGATATTTGCAGAATGAATGGATGCCTGAATAAATGAATCAGAGGATTAGTTAAAACAAGAAGAATCAAACACCAAATGCATTAAGGCCTGAAGTTACCTATCACTGACTCCCCCAAACAAATATTCATTCTGTGGTGCAAAAGAACTAAAACCCTCTAAGTTTAATGGCACAGTGAGAGTGAGAGCTCACAGAAGAAATTTTCTGACACTCAGAAGTTTCCACATTCACTGGAAGATTTAGAGATCCTAGGGTCAAGAGTAACTGCAGAGTGTGCAAAAGCTTGCTACATTTTAAGTACAAGGATGAGCTGAGCATCTAAATTAAAAAAGAAAAATCAAACAGAAATCAACCACTGCTGTTAACATAGGGGAATCACAGAATTTATCTTCAAGAATCTGAAGAAAAGAAGCCATTATCCATAAGAAATCAGGCTAACGTATTGATCAGTCACTAAATACTCAGTAAATACTGCCTGATTGATCATTATGCATCAGACTCTATTGTAGGTATTGGAGATTAAAAAAAAATACACTGAATTCATACAGTCAATGACTTCATGTTTCTTACAGTCTGGGATGGAATCAAGGGGACTTCACCATGTAGGACTGAAGTAGTTCTCGTTCCAATTGTTGTCTCCCTCCCCACCTTTAACACACATGCATCTGCTTCATATGCTAATTTATTAGGATTATTATAGCTAAAATATGGCTTATTTTGTAAGACTGTATTGAGGTAAACGACATAAAATGAGATTCACAGATTTTAACTGTAGATTCTGATGGATATTGACATATGTATATACACATCTAACCACCACCACAGAACACTTTCATTGTACATTTATTATTTTGATGTCTTCCTGATGAAATGACTCTCCTATCCTTATTAAATATCCTCACTATCTCAGATAACACTCCTTGTCTTAAGGTTTGTTCTGACAAGCCTGGTTAAAGGTATAACTCATGTAGGATGGCTAGGGTAGTCTCTCTCTCTCCATAATCATCTGACATTTAAGTACTTAACTCAGGCCAACAGACTTGAGCACAGCAGACCCGAACCCAGGAGGAGAATGCTCTATGAAACTCTTACCCTTACCATAATAAAGTTATACATCTTTATGTGCCTTCTTCAATCCCTTTTTCAATTCTTCCATTTCACTTCCTGCTTTGTACATGTATGACTTTATGCTGCTTACTGCCCTTCTTGTATTCAGCTCTATATTTAATCTTATCTTTGATAGCTGAGATGTGTCTCTGACTTTGTTTTTGTCCTTAAACATAAAAGTTTGTAAAGTTTAGGCTCGATCAGCTTCTGGTTTCTCTAGGTAATTACTCTGCCAGATTCAGCCTTGGCTGTGATAGCAAGTTAGTATTGATCTAAATGGACAATGAAACTTTAGCAGGACCTCTGGGAGGAAAGATTGCTGTTGGAGACATTTAGCTCTCAATTTTGGTAAAAAAAAAAAAAAAGAAGAAAATCTTTTCCTTGAGCTTTATTTATAGTCCAAATTTAAGTACACATCCTGATTTCCATGGTTGGCTTTGAGTGTTTCCCAAGTTTTACTTAGCAACACATTTATAAATTAACCTTTAGTCTGATCACTTTTGTTCCTTCCTACTCTTATCCAATTTGGTGTTGATTTTTAGCAAATTTGTAGTGGGTGACTTTATGTCTAAATTCTGAGGGTAATTTACTTTATTTCACAATAAACAGGTATTTGGGGATTCTACTTTGCCATCCATTCTGCTAAACACAAAGTTCAATAGTTAGGAAAAAAGGTATACATGCAAACAAATCATTGTAATGCACCTTGAAAAGTCCTTTATGATACAAACACTCAAATTTCCTTATCCTGACAAACATCAAAGCTTTTCAGTGATGCAACTTGTAGCTTCCCAAGTAGCCTAATGTAGCATGTAATGTAAAAGGCCAATGACAAGGGTTCTCAGAGAAGTACAAAGGTGGTCTAAAGAATATGTAATTCAAAAATTTCCACAAGATCCTTGAGCATTCTATAAAGGTGAAATATGTCGCTAATGGGCAGAATAAGCACATCTAAACTTGTTTGCATTATTTCTCTTTGGTTATCCAAAGCTACAAGGTGGAAATTGTACATTTTTTTTCTTTTTAAATGTTTTTTTAAATTTATTTTTGAGAGAGAGAGAGAGACAGCATGAGCAGGGGAGGGTCAGAGAGAGAGGGAGACACAGAATCCAAAGTAGGATCCAGGCTCTGAGCTAGCTGTCAGCACAAAGCCCGTCGTGGGGCTCGAACCCACAAACCACAAGATCCTGACCTGAGCTGAAGTCAGATGTTCAACCGACTGAGCCACCCAGGCATCCCTGGAAATTGTACATTTAAGGAAGGCTTTGTGGTCTTAAGTTTGCTAATTTGTAATTGTCTATAGCTCCCTTACTCTGGAAGAATATGCTGATGCAAATGATTAAAATTCTGCCATTCTTCTTAATGTCTTTATGAAATCATAAAATATACAAGGATGTTTCATGTACATTGGAATAACTGTTCTTAAGCAAAGTAAATTCCTTTGAGCAGGTCAAATGTGAAACCCAACTCTTTTCACCAATACCAGAAAATAACTCTAAAGAAATACAATGCCTACCTGTTCTCCAATGTAACTACATGTCATTATAGGCATGCATATCCTGTTATACAAGGTTATGATTTTTGTTTTACTCTGAGATAGTAGTTGTGTCTTATGAATAATGCCACACCCTGAGGATAGGATTACCTCTTGGTGGATAAACTGGGTGTGAAAAAGCTTATTCTTACAGGCAATAATGAACACCTAATTATTACATTATATCCCAAAATCTTAGAGGGAGAAAATTCTAACTCTAAGTAGAAAATTGTAACTCTAAGGATAAAATTGACATGAACAAAGTCATCCTTATATGTTTTATTTTATTTTGTTTTGTTTTTAACGTTTATTTTGATAGAGAGACAGTGCATGAGTTGGGGAGGGACAGAGGGACAGACAGAGAGAAAGAATCAATCCTAAGCACTGACAGTTCCGAGCTCGACACAGGGTTCAATCTCATGAACCGTGAGATCATGATCTGAACCAAAATCAAGAGCTGGACGCTTAATTCACTGAGCCACTCAGATGCCCCATCACCATATATTTTAAACCATATCATTTCTAGCTGTTATTTAAAGGAAGAAAAAAATCATATTTCTTGATTAATATAGAAAAAAAATGACAATCCTGTTACCCATCTTCTAGGGGAATTACTCTGCTCTTGGTGGTATATGTATATGTGTGTGTTTTTGTGTGTGTTTTCATTCTTTAGCTCTACAAAGGTGATTTGTTATAGCCATGTTATGAATGACAGTCAGGTCTGTTGGAGAATTGGAAGGAGAAGAGACTGGTCAGATGGGCAGAAACCAGATCTCTAAGACTAGATTTTCCAGCCTAAGGAATTTGGATTGGAGGTAAGGGCATTTGCTGGCATGGCAAATTAAGTTTCAGGTATTCTACAAGGTAAATTGTGTAGAAATTGAAAATAGTAATAAAGATGTACAATGTTCACATGAGAGAATCTAAGGGACTAAGTTGACATAGAAGCACTGGAAACAGAGTGGGAAAGTAAGGGGATGAAAAGCACGTAGATAGATAGTGGAAGTAGATGCAGTGAATGTAAAGAAGGGAACTGAGAAGTATTTTAAACTATCTGTATGTTCTTTAGGCTGTGGAGTTTAGGCTGAGATGTACTTTAAGCTATCTGTATGTTCTTTAGGCTGTGGAGTTGTTCCTTTGGCCACATACATGCGAATCTACAAGAAAGGTGATATTGTGAACATCAAGGGAATGGGCACTGCTCAAAAAGGGATGCCCCACAAACGTTACTATGGCAAAACTGGAAGAGTCTACAATGTTACCCAGCATGTTGTTGGCATTACTGTAAATAAACAAGGGCAAAGATTCTTGTCAAGACAGTTAATGTATGTATTGAGCATATTAAGCATTCAAAGAACCAAGATAGCTTCCTGAAGTATGTGAAGGAAAATTATCAGAAAAAGAAGGAAGCCAAAGAGAAAGATACTTGGGTTCAACTGAAGTGCCCGCCAGCTCCACCCAGAGAAGCATACTTTGTGAGAATCAATGGAAAGGAGCCTGAGCTGCTGGAACCCATTCCCTATGAATTCATGGCATGATAAATGCAAAATAATAATAATAAAAGACCTGAAGACTGAAAAAATAATATAAAATTGATTTTTTATTAAAAATCTTTAAAGTAGTATTATGTATTCCCAAGTCAATGTCATACACCAAACCAACAAAACAAAGGATAAAAATCATATGATCATCTCATTATATGCAGAAAAAGAAAAGAAGAGTTAGTACCTATTCTTTTCAAACTATTTCAAAAAAAGAGAAGAGGAAGGAAAACTTCCAAATTCATTCTATGAGGCCAGAATTATCCTGATACCAAAACTGGAAAAAGACACCACTAAAAAAGAGAACTGCAGGCCAATATTCCTAATGAACAGAGTTGCAAAAATCATCAACAAAATACTAGCAAACTTTGTCCAACAGTACATTTATAAAATCATTCACCACAGTCAAGTGGGATTTATTCCTGGGTTGCAAGGGTGGTTCAATATTCACAAATCAATCATTGTGATACATCACATCAATAAGAGAAAGGGTAAGAGCCATATGATCATTTCAGTATATGAAGAAATAGCATTTGATATAGTGCAACATCCATTTATGATAAAAACAAAGTAGGTTTAGAGGGAACAAACCTCAACATAACAAAGGCCATATGTGAAAAACCCATAGCTAACATTTTTAATTTGGAAAAAAATGAAAGCTTTCCCCCTAAGATTAGGAAAAAGACAAGGGTGTTCACTGCCACCACTTTAATTCAACATAGTACTAGACGTCCTAGCCACAAATGATCAGAGAAAAAAAAGAAAAAAAGAAACATACATATTGGTAAAGAAGAATTAAACTGTCCTTATTTGCAGACAACATGATACTATATATGGAAAAATCCTATACATTTCACCAAAAAAACTACTAGAAGAATTAAAAAATTCAATAAAGTGGCAGGATACAAAAGTAATGTCTAGAAGTTGGTAGTGTTTCTATACACAACAATAAAGTCTCAGAAAGAAAAAAAAATTTTTTTTTTAATGTTTTATTTATTTCTAGGAGAGAGAGAGAGAGAGACAGCGTGAGCAGGGAGGGTCAGAGAGAGAGGGAATCACAGACTGAAACAGGCTCCAGGCTCTGAGCTGGCAGTCAGCACAGAGCCCGACGCGGGGCTCGAACCCACACCGCGAGATCATGACCCAAGTGAAAGTCGGACGCTTAACCGACTAAGCCACCCAGGCGCCCCAGAAAAAAATTTTTTAAAACCCACAATATCATTCACAACTATAAACAAAATACATAAACTTAACCAAAGAGGTAAAAGACCTGTATTCTGAAAGTATAAAACACTGATGAAAGAAATTAAGATGACACAAACAAATGGAAAGATATTCCATGCTCAGGTATTGGAAGATCCAATATTATTAAAATGTCCATATTATCCAAAGCAATCTACAAATTTAATGCAATAACTATCAAAATACCAACAGCATTTTTCACAAAACTAGAACAAATAATATTAAAGTTTGTATGGAACCACATAAGACCTGGAATAGCCAGCACTCCTAAGGAGAAAAAAAAAAAGCTGAAAGTATCACAATTCCAGATTTCAAGATATACTACAAATAATCCATTGGAGAAATGGGCAGAAGACATGAATAGACACTTTTCCAGAGAAGATATCCAGATGGTAAACAGACACATAAAAAGAGGCTCAACATTATTCATTCATCAGGGAAATCAAAATCAAAATCACAATGAGATATCACTTCACACCTGTCAGAGTGGCTAAAATTAGCAATCCAGGAAACAACAGATGTTGGAGAGGATGTGGAAAAAGGGGATTCACAGACACACACACACACACACACACACACACTGAAATACTAGTAGGTGATAAAAAAGAATGAAAACTTGCCATTCCAATACCTGAGCATGGAATATCTAACTTATGTTAACTAACTTGAGAATAATAATAATAATAAAATATATACTACAAAACTATAGTAATCTACAGCTATAGTAATGTTATTGGCACAAAAATAGACACATAAAACAATGGAACATGATAAAGACCCCAGAAATAAACCCACATATATATGGTCAATTAATCTATGGCAAAGGAGACATGAATATCCAATGGGAAAGACAGTCTTTTCAATAAATGGTGCTGTTTAGAAAACTATACAGCTACATGTAAGACAATGAAACTGGATTACTTTCTAACACCATACACAAAAACAAACTCAAAATGTATTAAAGACCTGAAACCATAAGAATCTGAGAAGAGAATACAGGCCATAATTTCTCTGACATCAGCCATAGCAACATTTAGATAGGTCTTCTAAGGCAAGAGAAATAAAAGCAGAAATATACTATTGGGACAACATCAAAATAAAAAGCTCCCACACAGCACAGGAAAGCATCAACAAAACAAAAAGGCAATGTACTGAATGGAAGAAGATATTTGCAAATGCTTATATACAGAGAACAAACTGATAAAGATATTTGCAAATGCTGTATTAATATCCAAAATACATAAAGAACTCATACAACTTAATGCCAACAGACACACACACACACACACACACACACACACACACACACACATACACCCTCAAAACTATACAATTAAAATATGGGCAAGGACCTGAATAGATATTTTCCCAAAGAGGACATACAGATGGCCCATAGATGTTGAAAGATGTTCAACATCACTAATCAACAGGGGAATGCAAATTAAAACCACAATGAGATATCATATCTTACTTATTAGAATGGCTATAATCAAAAAGACAAGAAACAAGTGTTGGTGAGGATGTGGAAAAGAATAAAAACTTGTGCACTATTAGTGGAAATGTAAATTGGTATAGCTAATGTGGAAAATATTACGGAGCTTCCTCAAAAAATTAAAAATACAAATACCATGTGATCCAATAATTCCACTATTGGGTATTTACTCAGGGCAAATGAAAACACTAACTTAAAAAGATATATGTACTTCTATGTTTACTGCTGTATTGTTTACAATAGTCAAGACACGAAATTAACCCAAATGTCCATCAATAGACAGATAAGGAAAATGTGGCATATATACACAATGGAATAGTACACAGCCATGAAAAGAATGAGATCGTGCCATTTGAGACAACATAGACTTAGACGATATTATGTTATGTGAAATAAGTCAGATTGAGAAAGACAATACCATATGATTCCACTCATAAATGAAATCATCTTCTAATTAGAAAATAAGTTTTGAACTATGAAAACAGGAAAATGATAGTGTAGCTGGAGTAAATATCACTATTGCTAATGATTTTTCTATTATGTCTTTTTGTCTAAGGTTATTAATGTATCCTTCAGCAATGGTTCCTTTTCATTGAATAGTCTACTGCTGAACACTTTCCAGGCCCTGCAAAACTCTTGGACAAAATGGAAATTCATAGTTATTAATCTTCAGATACTTTCAAATATTCTAAATAATATTGCCAAAATAGTTCCCACAAAATACACACACACACACACACACACACACACACACATACACACATACACACCCCACAGAGATGCCTGGGTGACTTAGTTTGTTAAGAGTCCAACTTTGGGGCAGTGGCAGTGCGGCGGCAGCAGCTGCGGCTTGGGCCTGAAGCTGCTGCGTTCCCCAAATGCACGCGGGCGTGGAGGCCTCGGATCCCAGGTTGTATCGCTGCTTGACACTGGCAGATCTGAGGCTGTGACACTTCCCCCACCCCCCACTCAATCCCCGGCAGCAGGGAAGCAGCGACCTGCGGGACTGTTTCTGGCTGTATAAACAAAGTCCGCGGACGGACTGGGACCTGGAAATGAGGCAGGGCGTGGGGAAAAACTGAGAGCTTTCCCCTTGAGATCAGGAACACCACAGGGATGTCCACTGTCACCACTGTTGTCGACATAGTGCTGGAAGTCCTAGCATCAGCCATCAGACAACAACAGGAAATAAATGGCATCAGAATTGGCAAAGAAGAAGTCAAACTTTCACTTTTCGCAGATGATACATTACTCTACATAGAAAACCTGACAACAGTGTGGAGGTTCCTCAAAAAACTAACAATAGAACTCCCCTATGACCCAGCAAAAGCACTGTTAGGAATTTACCCAAGGGATACAGAAATGCTGATGCACAGGAGCACATGTACCCCAATGTTCATAGCAGCACTCTCCACAATAGCTAAAACATGGAAAGAGCCTAAGTGTCCATCAACAGATGAATGGATCAAGAAGATGTGGTTTATCTATACCATGGAATACTACATGGCAATGAGAAACAATGAAATCTGGCCATGTGTAGCAACATGGATGGACCTTGAGGGTGTTATGCTGAGTGAAATAAGTCAGGCAGAGAAGGACAAATATCATATGTGTGCACGTATAGGAGGATTAGGAGGAACTTAACGGAGGACCATGGGGGAGAAGAAGGGGGGAAAATAGTTGGAGAGGGAGGGAGGCAAACCATGGGAGACTCTTGAATGCTGAGAACAAACCGAGGGCTGATGTGGGAGCTGGGGGGCAGGGGAAGGGGGGTTATGGGCATAGAGAGGGCACTTGTGGGAAAGAGCACTGGGTGTTATATGGAAACCAACTTGACAATAAGCTATTTAAGAAAACAAATTAAGACTGTCACAATATTTTTTAAATGAAAAAATATAAAAGAATAACATTTTCATTAACTTTAAAAGAGTCTATTCTATTTTATTTCCCTTGAAAATATGATGCATTTGGAAATAGAATATTACAATAATTGAACTAAATACTGTACTCCCGGGTGACACTTTAATATGAGTTCCCAGTTTAAACTCGTGTTAAGTTTGGACATTAGCAGGTTAGGAAATAATTTTGTGAGTTTTTTTAAATGTTTGTTTATTTTTGAGAGAGGGAAAGAGAAAGTGAGGGAGGGGCAGAGGGAGAGGGAGACACGGAATCCGAATCATGCTCCAGGCTGTGAGCTGTAAGCACAGAGCCTGATGCAGGGCTCAAACTCATGAACTGTGAGATGATGATCTGAGCCAAAGTTGGACTCTTTTTTTTTTTTAATAGTTTTTTTAATAGCACTCCTGTATCCCTTGGGTAAATTCCTAGCAGTGCTTTTGCTGGGTCATAGGAGAGTTCTATTGTTAATTTTTTGAGGAATCTCCACACTTTTCCAGAGAGACTGCACCAGTTTACATTCCCACCAACAGTGTAGGAGGGTGCCCATTTCTCCACATCCTCGCCAGCATCTATAGTCTCCTGATTTGTTAATTTTTGCCACTCTGACCGGCGTGAGGTGGTATCTCAGTATGGTTTTGATCTGCATTTCCCTGATGAGGAGGGACGCTGAGCATCGTTTCATGTGTCTGTTGGTCATCTGGATGTCCCCTTTGGAGAAGTGTCTACTCATATCTTCTGATCATTTCTTCACTGGATTGTTTTTTTGGGTGTGGAATTTGGTGAGTTCCTTATAGATACTATCCTTTTGGATACTAGCCCTTTGTCTGATATGTCATTTGCAACTATCTTTTCCATCATTTGCCTATTAGTTTTATGGAATGTTTCCTTTGCCATGCAAGAGAAGCTTTTTATCTTGATGAGGTCCCAATAGTTCATTTTTGCTCTTGATTCCCTCGCCTTTAGGGATGTGTCAAGTAAGAAATTGCTGTGGTTGAGGTCAGGGAGGTTGTTTCCTGCTTTCTCCTCTAGGGTTCGGATTAAGAAAACTGCTGTTATCTTATGTGAACCTGAAAGCTCTAAAGTATTCTTTTCACTATGAAATTTAGACAAAGAGATGTGATCATGCAATTTCACAAGGAACATTGTTTATTAATCTTTATGTTGAAAAAATATTGGGTCTTTGAAGCCCATCATATCTGTATTAATATATTTAGTGTATTGCTTACTGTCTATGTAAGCTTAACCTTCATGTCTTCACCTTTTAAAAGCACATAATTATCTCAAACAGTATTGTTAAAGCTAAATGACATAATAAATACAATGCACTTAAAAGTGCATGTCAGTATAGGATATTTCCTTTCCATTTAGAGAGCATAGGCTTAATAATAAATGCACCTGCTAAGTGGAATAAAAAAACGATAGCTATAATGGGTTAGGTAAAGTGATTTTTAAAAGTATTATCAATTACCTGTCATTGAACATATAGACTGTTATTAATGAAGACAGCCCTGTCACTTTAGCTACACTTGTAATGGAGGTCATTCTATTGATGTAACATATGACTACTGGGTGGATTAAGATATTTATTAATTTGATTTTGATAAAAGGAACAATCATGATGGCAGATTAGAATATTATGGGAAAACATGTCTGCTCTAGTGAATGGTCTCCTTGAAATTGCTTTTCAAATTTATTGTTGTTCTATTCGGAAAGTCTGACATGAAATATACTATCAAATAAACGATTTCTTAGCCACTTTTATTCACAAGTACATAAGCAATAAGATGATAGCAAGTATTGTGGAAATCATGTTTTGTCCTTTGGGATCCTTCATGAGTCAATGCTTTTTGAGTAGTATCAATTTTAAGAATTAACTTTTTTCACCCCTTATTGCACTAACGACATTAACCCAAATCAAATGGGAAGAAAACCATCCAACACTCCTTACAGCACAATAAATAAGTGTTTTACCTGTTTCCCTTGTGTTTTGGAAATACTTTCAGGACTTTAAATGTAAGGATTGTGGCATAGAATCACTTTTGTAATTTGCCTTTACAAAACAATTCAAAGCATACTCTAATTAGAGTGATATAAACAATGTAAGTATACATGGGCAAAGACTAAAAGAAAATAGTAAAATTGTTTAGGAAAATGTAATAGTTAGTGGTATTTACCCCTTTTTCAAATACGCTTTAATGTTAAATTTTGCTTCCTATAACGTATACACTAAGAGTTAACATATATTGAGCATATCCTACTGCTTGCTAGACACTATTAAAATGTTTTATATGCAGTATCTTATTTAATTCATAGATTTTTGAGAATGAAGAAAATGAGCCACAAAGAAGCAATATAATTTGATTGGGGTTATACTTCTGAGACCAATTTTCCTTAAATATGATACTTAACAGAATTTATAATTATCATGTTAATAATTAAGTCTTAATAAATTGTATTAAACATTTCCCTATTATTGATATTTAATTTGTTTTCTACTCTAAATTATCGTGAGAGAAGCACCTGTTGTGTCAAGATCTGAGTATCATTTGGCAACTGTTTATGCATGCAACAGATAATATTTCTTAGTTTAATCTGAAGACAGAACTTGTGTAGTAGTGATAATAATAAGGTATAGCATTTATTGAGTGTTTACTCTGTGCCAGCCACTGAAATACCATGATATAGGTTCTGGTTCAGAGTGATGAACACCAACTATATGCGTTTCAGGACATCAAAGAGCAAGCCACTAAGTTTGGGGTTTCTTAGTTTGTATGTTCTATTATTAGGTTAGTAGAGAGCCTCTGTATTCACCTATATCCCATAACTCCATACAATTCTAGGTTTGATAAGTTAATATGAAAATTAATAAAAGGAAACCTCACTAAAATGAAGCAGGAGGCTAGAAGGAGAGGTCTTGTCACTCAACATCAGTTATAGGAAGAACTGTCAATCACAGACCCTAACCAGAAGAATCCTCAACAGGAAAGAATAATCAGTGAGAAGCCCCAACAGGCAATGATGTACACTGAATCTTCTACAAGAATTCAACTACTCTTGCAACTCAGCCAATGAAAAAATGTTACCACCCTGAGCTCTTGCTTTTCTTCAATGTCCTTTTATTCAAAACATCTCCCCCCAACTTCCTGCTTCTTCTCCACAAAATAGTGTTCCTCTCTTTTGCTTGTGGGACTTGCCTAAGGTTTGGTCATAGTTTGCATGTCTTGATTGCAATTCTGCTATTCTCAAGTAAGCCCGCTTTTGGCTGCTAAAATAACTTTTATTTTGAAGGTTAATACTATCTGGAGAGATCAGGTATATTTTGCAAATTCATCCTTATATAAGAACTTGTCTTCTTGCTAGTGGATCTCATCAGAGTGTTTACAAGGATATTGGATCAGAGAAGTAGTACTTTGCATGTTCCAAAGGACAGACAGGATGAATTAAGATCCTTGTTAATTTTTTTCTCTCAGTGCCCCATTTTTGGTGAGGCTAATGGCATCAATACCTACAAAATATTTGACCTTGATAAGGACTGCCATAGGTTTTGGGCAGTACTAAGACTTTAACCATTTCTCTTCCCTGCATTTAGATTAAGCGTTTCCATCTTTGACTTTGATTTTGGTTACTTTAGATAAAGTTTCAAAATGTGTGTGTGTGTGTGTGTGTGTGTGTGTGTGTGAAGAGACCAAAAACTTTAAAATAAAAGATAAAGGCATTTGTCATGAAATATTATATTTTTATTAGGATGAACACCTTTCCTATAAAGACGACCATGAAATATTTACATTTCTGGCCACAAAAGAAAAATGAAAAGAGATCATTTTTTGTTCTGTTTTGTTTTTTATAGTTTTTACAGTTGAAAAAAACCACTAAGTTTATCTGATACAAATCTTTATTTCAGGCACATCCCAACAACTGGCCATGGATCTTTCACTTAATATTCCACTAAAGGTAAATGCATTATTTTACGAGGCAGCCCATTTTTCTTTGACCAACTATACATCACATATTGCATGTAGATAATTTCTCTTTGACTGTAACCACTTGGTTCTCATTTTGTTTTCCAGAGTTACCCCATATGAAATAAAATCTCTATACCATGTTAATTTTTGTGAAGACATGGGGTATAGTGAAAAGAACACTGAACTAGGAATTAAGAGACTTGAAGTACTATTGCAGCTATATCATTAACTAGATTTTTAAACCATAGTATCTGTTATTTCTTTTTTTCTGATATCTAAACTTGTAGGATGGTGACAGTAATTTAAATGATTCTGAACCCCTGTGCAGATCTTTTCTGTGTGGCTTTAGCACTGCCTCATATCCCAGGAAATGTTGAGAAGAGTCTTTCATGTGTCTTGACAAGTTGTTGCTGTCCAATATTTCTGTTTGTGGGCACACTGACAATCTTTCCCAGGCCCCTTGCAGTTAATGAGTCTGCACCTGGATTCTCACCAAAGAAATGTAGATGAACAAATGTGAGGCACCACTTCCAGTCCTAGGAGGCTCTGAACATTACAGCCTCTTCTGTCTGTCTCTTTCTGGTTGTCTGTATGTCTGTTTGTCTCTGTTTTGTCTCTCCTTCTCAGACATACACACACATATCCACACACTTTTCTTATCTCTTGACCAAATGGAGGGACCCAATAAAGGGCATCAAGGCCCTAGAAGACAGAAAAACTAAAGGGAGAATATATTTGCCTGCATGCCTAAATGACCATGGAAGACAGAACTTTCTGACTGTGATGTAAGTGAAAAATAGATCTTTATCTCATTAAGTGTCTGAAATTTTAGGGTTGTTTGTTAGAGTAGTTAGTCTAGTCTCTATCTAAAAATAGTATGTAAAGAGAACTGAAAAAGCTCCACTTTTTCCTTACCCTGAAGGTGAATATGGGCTTAAATAATTTATGTACCACTTACTCATTTTCAGAGAGCTCCTCAATTATAATTAAGAAATTGTCACAATCCCTCATGGGGAAAGATGTACTTTCCTTCCCATTTTAGGCTACAGAATTTTGGGCGATGAAAAATGAATTGCAGCATATTCAAAAGCAATAACTATTCCACCAGGGTACAAAATTCATTTGTTAGGAATCAAAAGCTAGAACTCCCATGTTTTATTTGTATAATGCCCAGGTTCATTAGCAATGCATGAATGGCAGGTTTTTTCTGCTTCATATATATATTTTTAAGTTTACTAAGGTGCCCTTTTTGATTAATGCCACTTCTTTTTTGACCATTATGCCACATTTCTAGATGAAGTATATGACGAGGCAAGTAGCACAACCATGTTAAAAATGCCAAATTGCATAATTTTTTTAAACTTTAAAGTTCTCACACACTTTCATTTCCAAAATAAAATTGGAATGGTAATTTTACATCTAGGAAATGCAGTGTCTTCTAATTACATTTTTCTGTCACTAATATGTATTAGAGATTTAAAACTTCATATTGATTGATTATAAGCAAATAAAAAGGTATTCAATGACAATGAAAAAAGAAAAAAATATATTCTTCAATCTCTAGTGCCTTCCTAGAAGAGTAGATTCTGGTAACTGGAAGTTCAGGGCAGCAACCAAACTAACTTTTCCTGAATAAGAACAGGAAATTATGCAGAGTTGGGGAAAGACTTGGAAACAAGGAAAAGAAAGGTTAGACAGTTAGATACTGGGTTGAGAAAAGGTGAAGATGGAAAACTCCCTGGCTATTACCAAAGTTAGAGAGTCTTCAAAAGAAAATTTGTGAGGTACTAGTGAATATGTCAGAGAAAATTCTTCCTTTCCTATCCTATGGAAGCAATGACTATAAGCTGACTATTGTTTCTGCTGGTGATGGAGGAAGTTCTAAGTCCTGACTTCATGAGTGTGTGAATAATAAAATTTATTGTTTATTAGCTGGGTAATAAAAATAATAAGTTAGCTCTTATTTCTTAGCTTAGTAAATCACCCTGTGCTTATTTCCTCAAGACTCTGTCTTCGCCCAAAACTCTTACTGAGGCTTGTACCTTCTGATAGACTGTGATCTCGCTCAGCCTTCTTTCAACCCCATAGACTCTTATTTCTTAACATTTTATTTATGGCACGATTTTATAACAAAGAAAATTGAAAAAAAGGAAAAGCAGTCCCAGCATCTTAACATAGTAGTAGTTTCATTTTTTTCTGGCCTTGTTTACTCCTTATTCTCATAAATCAACATTTTATATGGCTGTGCCTATGCTATACGCACACTTTTGTGTTCTGCATTTTAAAATTTAATATGCATCATACAAATCTTTCTGTTTAAATGTTGCTATGGCATCTTTATAAAAAAAACCCACAATATTAACTGTTGTAGTAATCCAACAGATTGAAATAAATTTCAGGTTCTTTTCATTTTTTCTTTTTCTTTCTTTTTTTCTTCCTTTCTTTTTAAATATTGTAAAAACAGCAGTGTTTTCTTAACAATAGACCTAAAAAGTTCTCCCTAGTTTCCTATGTGAGAACTATAGTTTGGTTACTTTCTTCTGTCTAGTTTGGAATCTGACTCATCTGGTCCTTCTACATAAAATCTTTGTTGGCTAGATACCTCCAGACCTTTATCCTTAGTAGTCTCCTACTACTCCTTCAGGTTGATTTGACAGTTTATGCCCTAAACTTGGCCTCAGAGCTCAGCCTTAGATTAAACAAAAAGTAAAACTGTTAAAAATGACTGGATTTGGCATGGTTAGCTAGAAGTTCATAATAAACAAGTGAATTCTGGATATCTATTTAAATTGTTTTGAATGGGGAAGATTTACCTTTACTAAATATCACAAAGAAGGCATTGTATGTAGTGTAGAAATACAAAATTTCACTTGATTCCTAATAAACTTTAAGAAATATATATTATTTTCATTTTTTAGAGAAGAAAACAGTGCCACAACTTTAATGTGCCCAAGGATACACTGCCAGAAAATGGCAGAGCCATAGAAACTTGAGTCCATTTCTATTTTAAATTTCCATTGTATATTCTTGTATTGCTCATGAATCCCCATGGATTCCAGATGTATGAATATCTCTTTTACTTTTTATCTTCCGCAATTTTGTACAGATATTGATGAATGATGGGAGAAATGAACTTGACACTCTTAGCTGGAAGAGGCTTATAGCAGCCATTGAGATCTTGTAGGAGTGTTTTGCTATGAAAACTGCTGAGAAAAAATGTTTCCAATTACCCTATTTTGACATGCTAATCACTTAAGGAGTGCTCTGAATATCTTGCTAGTTGTTGAAACCAGGAGATGGGCACAAGAAAGTTTCATTAAAATATTTTCTCAAGGTGCCTGTGTGGTTTAGTTAGTTAAGTATCCGACGTTTGATTTCAGCTCAGGTCATCTCAGTGTCATGAGATAGGGTTTCATGCTGGGCATGGAACCTGCTTGGGATTCTCTGTCCCTCTCCCCACCTCCTCCACCCCCATGTGCACTCTCTCTCAAAAGAAAATTAAAAATAACTAAAAAATGTTTCTCTACTTTTGCATATATTTGAAGGCTTCCTTAGTCAGATATTTAAAATAATTATCCCTTTAAGATTTGATATCCAGGGGGCACCTGGGTGGTCAGTTGGTAAAGCATCCAACTTGGGCTCAGGTCATGATCTCACTGTTCACGGGTTCAAATCCTGCATTGGGCTCTGTGCTGACAGCTCAGAGTCTGGAGCCTGCTTCAGATTCTGTGTCTCCCTCTCTCTCTCTGACCCTCCCCTACTCATGCTCTCTCTCTCAAAAATAAATAAAACATTAAAAAATTTAAAAAAAGATTTGATATTCAGGCTATGTTTAATGCCTTTAATTATTTAAATTCTATTTGAAATTCAGACAATGTGTAGTTCTGACATGCTACTTTGTACCAGGTATAGCGTTGATTCTTATTTGTGTTGCTCTCAGAAGATAACTTTTCTCCAGGGTTTGGACTGCTTCGCTGTTGTCCCTCAACTTTGGACAAGAAGGAGAGAAGAGATGGGGTCATCTCTTCATGGGAATAGAACAGAATGAAGATCACCGAGTAGGCAGCAGTGACAAGGATAGTGCTGGTGTTTCTAATAGAATTTTTTGTTCATGGGATATCTCATAGACTCAGAGGATTTGGGAAGTCTGTCAAAGTATCTAAATATTGAGAAATAAAACATTCAAGTTGCAATTATTGACACTGGGGTGTGAAGTGGCAGTTTCTGAATACAGGAATGGGCAAAAGGCCAGTTGGTTAAATTGGAATACAAGACAGGATAAGGACTAGTAGCATAGAGTAAAAGGGGAAAAAAAGAGAAAAACATAATAAGCAAAACACAAGAAAATACATATAAATAATAAGATAAAGCACCACATATAGTAGCTATGATAATAAATTTAAATAGATTATTAGGCTGGGAATAACTGTAAACACAAGAGTGAGGGCAGGAATGTTAACATAAGCAATGTATTTACTTATCTCTATAAAAATTAAAAA
Organism: Proteles cristata cristata; assembly: GCA_017311185.1. NCBI lineage: Eukaryota > Metazoa > Chordata > Mammalia > Carnivora > Hyaenidae > Proteles > Proteles cristata. Next base: position 291,598 of record JAESUZ010003924.1, read on the forward strand.
CTTTTACAAATAAGCTCCCATATTCAAATTTTTAATGCAAAATCAAACTAGGAAGAAGAAAGATTTATAATGAATATGGAAAATATGGGCTGTATTTTCTTAATATAAAAGAAGACATTATAACTTGATAAGGAAAGAATAAGCATAGCAGTTGAGAAAGTCAAAGGCATGTAGAAAGAAGCAGTTCCCTAAAAGGAGAGGTACCAATAGCCAGTATATATACGGGGTATTGTTTATTCACGTGTGAGGTTGTCTGTTCTTTTTGTCTGTTTCCTTTCAGGGTGACATGGCTCATCAGCCTTCCTGGAAATGGACACCACTTCACACAAACTAGGGCAATCAACATTCTTTCCAAAGAAAAAGTCAAGGTTGAGTTGTTCAAACAGCACCACCTTCAAGAAACTCCCCATCAGTTCATGCTTCCTATATCTCCAGAATCACCCAGTTTCAATTGAAATCAAATTAGTCAACTGTATTTTCAATGTTGTAGACAATCCAGTATTCTTTTTAAAAATTCTTTTGTTTGAGCTAATCAGGGCCTATTTAAGAGCTTAGAATAAAATAAATCTAATAAAAAATAAGGGAATAAATTAAAAGACAAGAAGACACTACTTTTTCTATAAATGTCAAAATTAAATAATAGCCAGGGGGTGCCTGGGTGGCTCAGTCAGTTAAGCTTCCTACTTCAACTCAGGTCATGATCTCACAGCCCGCATCAGGCTCTGTGCTGACAGCTCAGAGTCTGGAGCCTGCTTCAGATTCTGTGTCTCCCTCTCTCCCTGGCCCTCTCCTGTTCACACTGTCTCTCTCTCTTTCAAAAATAAATCATCATTAAATTTTTTTTTAAATAACAGTCAGAAGTTATTATAGTCAGGGGGACAAGAAAATGTGCCTTTTTAAAAACTTCTAGAAACTGCTACAAGTTTTCTGGAGTTTGATTCTAAGAAGATTTCACCCAAAAAACTGCTAGAAGGAAATATGACAATACGTTAATTTGTTTTGTTTTTACTTTAAAATGTTTATTTTTTTCCTAAACAGAACAAATTTGGGGCGCCTGGGTGGCTTAGTCGGTTAAGCGTCCGACTTTCGCTTAGGTCATGATCTCGCGGTTTGTGGGTTCGAGCCCCGCGTCGGGCTCTGTGCTGACTGCCAGCTCAGAGCCTGGAGCCTGTTTCAGTCTGTGACTCCCTCTCTCTCTGACCTCCCTGCTCACGCTTCTCTCTCTCTCCTAGAAATAAATAAAAATATTTAAAAAAAAAAAAAAAAGAACAAATTTTACTTTTAAAACCAGAAAAAAAATTATATAACTCAAAATTAATGGGTATAAAGATACCTATATTTCATCTAATAAGCATGCATTTTGTGGTCAGATAGATCAGATTTAGAATCCAAGAACTATTACTACCTTCATCCCTTTAGTCTTAGTTTTTTCATCTGTAAATGGGGATAATAATGGTACCGACCTCCTAAGTTGATGAAATGAGACAATGCACTAGCCACTGTGCCTACCATCTAGTAAGTTCTCAAAAAAAAATTTAGCGGCTATTATTTATCATTGTGGCTTTCTCATATTTAGATAGTTAAAGCTCTTTGGTATGCTGAATATTTGGTCTTCATTTCTCAATTCCCTGGTTACAGTTTTTAGTTAATTTTAATGCAATGTTTTACAAATGTGTCAGTTCTATGATAATAAATCCTGTGATAGCATTTAACACAAGTGCAAACAAAGCCTTCAGCTTTCCCCGTGGGTGCATCACGGTAATGGTGGCATCAACAACAGCATGCTTCTTGATTAGATCAATTAATTCAGGCAGACAAGATATTTATTTTTGCATTTTTCAATTTTTATGCTCCCTAGTTGATTTTCTGTTGTTAAATGCTTGCCTCTTACAGTTTTTTTTCCCCAATCCGTACCACTGAATGGTGTAATCAACTTTATATATATGAGATTAATTTATCTAACACCAACTCACAACTGAAATCATGATCTATGAGATGAAAGAATTAGGTACTAAAAAGGGAGACCGAGAACATTATAACTTCATATAACCTTTCAAAACCTTCTTTAATGCTTAGAAGTATTATACAGTTAGGAATTAGAAACTGAGAAGATCGAACCATTTTTCAAGTTTATTAACCATTTGAATATTTTAAAAATTTTATTCATGTCATTTGCTTTTTTAAATTGTTCTTTTCCTTTCTTTCCTCCCTTTTTCCTTCCCTTTTGCAAAGAAGAGGAACAGATCAAAGAACATAGAAGTATCTCACACAACTCAACAGTAAAAAAAAGCGCCTGAGTATCACAAAGGTCTAGAACCAGGAACCACAGAGTATGGATTCTAAATGTCAGCAGGGAGAAGTCCAGTAGGGAGCAATCTATCATAGTCTCTTTCTAGTCTTTGCCATAGGTAAAGAAATGCAGGAGAGGGGCGCCTGGGTGGCTTAGTCGGTTAAGCGTCCGACGCTTAGGTCATGATCTCGCAGTTCGTGGATTCGAGCCCCGCGTCGGGCTCTGTGCTGACTGCCAGCTCAGATCCTGGAGCCTGTTTCAGTCTGTGACTCCCTCTCTCTCTGACCCTCCCCTGCTCACGCTGTCTCTCTCTCTCTCCTAGAAAAAAAAAACATTAAAAAAAAAAAGAAATGCAGGAGAGACAAAGTTCTACCACTATAATTAAAGCTGATATACAGACCCTAACCACTGAAATCTGGACCATAGATTTTTAGCAAGTTGTGCTGGCATGGATCCAGAGCTCCTTCTTTGCCATCCAGGGAGCAGTATTCTCTCCTAAAAATCTGCATCATTATTTTGGGAGGCCTCTCCTTTGGGTGCTATTTCAGCTCTAGGGGTAGTGACTGCTCCCAACATTGTTATTCTTATATTCTTTAGAATTTACCTCTTTGAAGCCAACCCCTCATTATTCCAATTCCAATTATACTTAATTATTTTTCTTTTAAATTAAATATTTCCTGTTCAAATCACTGGATGGTTTCTTTTGATTGGACTCTGATATACCCCATTCCCAATTCTAATTGGGACCTAGAAGTCACATTTCTTATCCTCTAAAAAGCTCAGTCACCTCTTTGTCATTTTGGTTCCTAATATTAAGTATACTAATATTATAAATTGTTAACTACTATTGACTTTTGCCTTTTTGGTAAGATCAGGATTTTTCCTTCAATGGCATTACTGACATTTTAAACTGGATAGTTCTTTATTATGAAGGACTTTCCTGTGCATTGTAGCCTGTTTAACAGCATCCTTGGCTTAGGATGTAGTGAAAAACTACATGTAGTAAAACTATATGACTATAGCACCCCACCCCCTTCCCCAAGTTGTAATAAGCCAAAATATCTCTAAACATTGCCAAGTTTCCCCTGGAGGACAAAACCACTCCTGGCTGGCAAATATTGAATTAGATCATCTCTCCTCTATTTTTTAATACATTTAGTCCTTCCATCTATTTGGAATATATTTTAGATTTTGAAAAGAAAGCAGAAGTCTATTTCATTTTTATCTTGCATATAAAAGCCATTGTCCCAACATAGATTATTGAACTATGCTTCTTTCTCCACTGATTTAAAATGCTGCCATCATCTTTGATTTCCTACACATATTAGTTTATGCCTTAGAACTATTTTTCCATTCTGTTAATCTTTCATTTATTTCTACAATGTTTTCATTTTAGTTCTATAATACACTTTAAACTATCAGAGAAATTGGGTCTATAATAACTCTTCTTTTTTAAAAGATTTACATACATATTCATTTAAATGATTTTGTAAAGGTCTTTAAATGTTTAGATTTTGAATGAATTGCGTTAAACCTATTAATTACAATAACAAGCATTGACACTGTTTTAAAGAGTAACTCTTCTTATATGAAACTCTTCTTATATATGTTAGTCCTCATTTATTTATATCTCCCTTAATGTACCTCAGTTAATCTTTGTAGTTTTCTTTATAAAAATCCTTTGTATTTCTTATTAAGTTTACTTCTAAGTATTTTCTCTGTGATTAGGAATAAAATTATTTGTTTCACTATGTTTCCTAACTATTTGTTGCTAGTGTAAGTGAAAGTTTTAGATTTCATATATTTGTTGTGTATCTGACAAGTTGAGTTCTTATAAATCTATATTTTCAGCTAATTTTCTTGAGTGAGCATATCTATTTCAAAAATTTTAGAAAAATATAAACTTTCTATGAAGCTATTATCTCTTCATAAAAAGTAAAACCATTATAATTTTATAAGAGCTTAATTTTCTTATCTCATTCAAATCTCAGAGAGAAGTACATCTTGGAAGAAGATAAGGTAATAGTTATTCCTGGACATAAAATACAGTGCAGTACATTTTCTTCTCTTTTTTCCCTTCTTAATATCTCAAGGCCAGTTCCAAAATAGATTTTTTTTTGAACATAGGGAGACCCTGTCACTTCACTTTGGCTTAGCAAACACTGTCGAATATATTTTATGCACCAAACTCAATCTTGGCCTGGGAAGAAAAGAAAATAAACCTATCCTAGGCATTATCCTAAAGGAACTTACTGCCCAAGAGTCGAAAGAACACATGAATAATTTCAAAATAATACAGTGCTTGATATGAAAGTGAAATGCCCAAGGTGTGATTGCTGAAAAATCTTAAATCAGGGTGTGTTAAGCCAGCCCAAGGGGAAGCATGGATGGAGATAAGTGAAAGATTTTCCAAATAAAAGTGTGTCTAAGCTGGATAAGGATGATTTGTCCCAGTTAACTGTGTATGGGATAAGGATTGGATGGGAGTAGTTCAGATAGAAGGTATGACATGAGCAAATTTATAAATTTATGTGATGGGGGAACAGAGACTAAATACAGTGCAGAATTGCTAAATTTCAAGGCAAAGAGTAATGGACATGAGGCTTATAGAGGTACTGACCAATCTTAAAGGTTTTTGCATCAGGCTAAAGTACTTGGGCTTAATTGTGTAGGAACTATGGGGTCCATGTGTGTTACTACTGTCAGATTTGACTTTTACAGGAAGAGCTGAGTGATGGGTCTATGAAGGATAGATTCAGGGATGTGAGGTGGATTGGATGCAAGAAAACAGAAGAGGCTACTGCATTAGGAATGAAGTTATTATAAATTGAATGGGGTTATATCAGCAAAAATGTGGACAAAACAGAAATTTTAGTAACTGGCAGGATGGTGGGGCACCTGGGTGGCTAAGGCAGTTAAGTGTCCGACTGGATTTCAGCTCACATCAGGTAAGCATGTTATAGCTCATGAGATTGATCCCCACGTTGGGCTCTGTGCTGACAGTGCAGAGCCTGCTTGGGATTCCCTCTGCATTTCCCCCTCCCCTGCAATAATTAAATAAACATAAAAAATATATTGGCAGAATTTGGCTAATTGGATACTGTGATGAGTTTCTAGTGTGTCAATTTAGCTAAGCTGGAACAATGTTTCTCAGAAGTCCCTTCTGTACAGAACTTAGCATGAATGATGTGAAACATTTGTGTGAGATTTGGAACACAAAATGAAACAGCGGTAACATTCTTTTTAGGCTGGGGATGTCAGTGGGTGTGCTGGGCACAGTTGCAGCTCAGACACATTGTTACTGATATGTTGGCTCACCTTACTGACTTGAGCAGCTGCTGGACCCACAAGCCCTCCGATTCCCACCAGATTCCCTTCACTTTTCTTGAGCCAGATCCAGCTCCAGATGTAGAAGGAACAGCCATATATAAACTATTTAACCAGGTCCCACAGATCGTAGGGTCAAATTCCCCCATAAATCCACATTTTGTATCATCTCTAGTGGTTCTGTTTTTCTGATCAAACCCTGATTGGTACAAATATAGAGAGTGGTAGAGTGGAAGCAGTGTACGAACTCACCAGGTGTCTGCTTGGGGCCATTCAGTGGATAATGCAGAATGCATCATAATAAAGAATACATAAGAGGAATAAATCTGGAGTTAATACGTAAACAAAGACATCAGCTTTGAAATGTTGTGTTTGATTTGTAGGAAATATCTATATGGTGATGTCCAGGAGGTATAGTAGACAGTTGATTATATTAAGTCCAGAGAAGGAGCAATGATAGTATCAATATACTGAAGTCATATTGTATAGGGGGCAGGTAAAGCCATGACAACTGGTGAGGTCACCAGAGAAAGGAAGGATAAAGAGAAGTGAAGAGGGCATAGTGCAGAATCCTTGGGAAAATACCAATATTTAAGATGTGAACTAGGGAGAAATAGACCAGTAGGAAGACTGAGAATGAGTGGTTCAAAATAAGAAGAATGTGGCAGGGGTGGGGCAGAGGGAGAGTATAATGGAAACCAATAATTTAAAAAGAATTAAGCAGAAAGTTCCACCATATCATTTATGGTAGAGTGATGCTCTGACCTCTGGACTTGGAGATTACCGGCAGGTAAGCTTTGGCTGAGGAGTTTCCATGTAGTAGCAAAGTACAAACCAAATCAGAATAAATTAAGCACTGAGAAACAATTATGTAAATAAAATGATGGTTGAGAAGAGAGCAGAAAGCTTGTTGGTGGATATAGAGTCAAAGGAAGTCTTTCCTTAGGGATGAGGGGTATGTATATTTTAAAAGGAATGGTCCAGTGGAAGGAAGACAGTGAAGCCATAAGGAATGGTGTTATAATTGATAGAGCAAAAAACTTGGGTAAACAGATGAGACTGAGGTCAAGAGCCCAAGAGTTTGGGTCTGAAGAGGAAAAAAAAAAAAGACATTTGTGAAACTAGAAGGGACAATGTAGTGATGTTTGCAGTTACAGATGGGTTTGTAGGTAGGGAAGCGTGTTCTACCTTCTTGATTGATACAATGCTATCTCCTGACGTGAATTGAAAAGGGCACGGTGGGACAAGACAGAATTAAGCTGTGGAACTGCCAGTTGAAGAAATGCATGATAAGCCTGGTGTGGTGAGGAATTTGGCTTCTGATGGATCATCAAGGAAACTATGCCAGGGAAGAAAAGCTTTTGGCCTGGGACTGTTTTGCTTTGTGAAGGTACCATCTCTGAAGAGCAAAGAAAGCCATGATATGGCAAATGGAGAAATAGATTGCCTAAAATCATACCACCTCAGCAGGAAAAGAAGCAATGATTCTGCTGTCGGTAGTAATTTAAATAAGTGGTAATCAGGAAATGGAAAAAGGAGAGGTTTTAAGACAGACAGCAGAATAACGGAAGATGTTTTGCAGTAAAGCCCTTATGAGAGGCAAAGCAAATTATGGCATAGTGTATTGAGTCTTTAGAATTTTCTCTTCTACTCGACCATGTGTTCCTACACAGTTATGTAGAGCATAACTACAGCTTTTCATTAGCTCATTCCACAAACATCAGCGGGTATCTACAATGTGGCAGGCCTGGGTAAGGTACAGAGAGTATTGCTATGACAGATACTCCTCTCTTTCTTAGGAGGGTATAGTCTAGTGTGGAATACAAGAAGGAAATAAAAATAAGGTGTGTGATATGAATAACAAGTGGACCAAATATAGAATATTATGTACAGAGGACAGAGAAGGAGTCATTTAAGAACAACATCTGGATGGGGGCGCCTGGGTGGCTTAGTCGGTTAAGCGTCCGACTTTCGCTTAGGTCATGATCTCGCGGTTCCGTGGGTTCGAGCCCCGCGTCAGGCTCTGTGCTGATTGCCAGCTCAGAGCCTGGAGCCTGTTTCAGTCTGTGACTCCCTCTCTCTCTGGCCCTCCCCTGCTCACGCTGTCTCTCTGTCTTCTAGAAATAAAATTAAAAAAACATTTAAAAAAAAAAAAAAGAACAACATCTGGATGCTCTTGGGTACCTCACTTGCCTATATCTGAGTGAGTAGTTTAGATGTTCACACAAACCTTTATCAGTCTCATGTTCTCAAATTAACCTGTATCTCCAGCATCATAGTCAAATTAAGAAATGGGAGTCAAGACAGGACACACACACACACACACACACACACACACACACAACCAAAAACCAACATTGTAATCCTCAAAAAACTTTACATTAATAATGCATTTCAGGAGCTTACCTGTAACTTCAGTCACACTCCTAGAATGAATCCTTATGTGCCTGTAGTGTTACAGGTACTCTGACAGATAGCGTGGTCAATGACATAATGTCACCAAAAAAATTACTTTTTCCTTATTATGGCCAGCTTTCCTTGACTATTATTTTTGTTCTAGACTTAAAAAATACTCAATTCCAATCAATTCAAAATTAATAATTGTTTTTTAAAGTTTATTTATTTATTTTGAGAGAGAGAGAGAGAGCAGGGGGAGGGGCAGAGAGAGAGAGAGAGAGAGGAAGAGAGAGAATCCCAAGCAGTCTCTGCAGGGCCTATTATAGAGCTGGAGCTCAATCTCACAACTATGAGATCATGACCTAAGCTGAAATCAAGAAGCAGATTTCTAACTGACTGAGCCACCCAGGCGTCCCAGTAATTATTTTCTTGTTGAAAACACTGGTCCAAATGCTGTCATTGCTGTGCTATAGTCCAACCTCTTAAGAGCTAGTCAGTTAAATGGATTCTCAATAAGGATTTCCTCTAGGATTAACCACCACAGCCTAGTTAATTACTAAATAGCTTAACATCTATATAACTCAGAACTCATATAGTAGGTGTTCCAACTGGCTAGTCTACTGTAATTAGAAATCTTAGGAGAGGCCAGAAGGGTTTTTATAATGGCATGCCTTGATGCACAGTGTGTTACCTGAGCCTGGAATATCTTTCTCCCTTTCTTCACCAGTCTATACTCAACTTGTCCTCCACGATTCACCTCAGGAGATCACATCCTCAAAAACTCCTTGGCAGAACATCCTCTCTAGCTATATATACCTGTGCTACTTATTTCTGTCTTCTCACATCACAAAGAAATAATCAACTATGTGTTTGTCATGCCCAATTTTTCAGGGTTAAGATTTTGTATCTCCAGGAAATATCATAGTTCTTGATTCCTAGTAGGTTCAGTACATATTTTTTTGTGTTATTATATTCCATTTTGTTTAAAAAATAAACAGTAAACTGCAGTGAAAATTTCTTTAAACTAGGTGTTCTTATTCATGTAGGAGGCATTTTTACCACTCACTCAACAAGCATTTATTCATCAACTACTATGAGCCAAACACAATAAAAGTTGTTGAGGATTCAACCATGAGGTTAGTAGATACGGCTCCTGTCCTCTTAGGGCTCATAGCATACAAAAGCTAGGGGCTAGATACCTGTGTATAATGTTGGTATAATAGTTATCATTAAGGTTTAAACTTTGGTCCTGAAACCACTTTACTATAACCTCTACTTCCACATTTATTGAGGCTCATAGAAAATTTAAGATCATTTACAGTGGGTGACAATCAAAACTGTGCAATTTTAGTTGTGAATATATGTTATTTGCTTCACACAGGAATTATACGTGAAGAAAATGGACAGACATTGGAAAACCCATGAGTTCAAACCCCTCCTTTTACACATTTTTGAATTGAGACCTAGGGAGGGGATATAACTCATCTGAGGTCACAAGATGGTTTAGTGTAGGAGCCAGAGAATATACTGCTTCTATTTGATGCTCTTTATTTTTAGAATGTTTCTTATGAATCATATTTTCACTTTGCTTTTATAATAGCTTGCTTTTATAACTGTGTTTTAAAACTTATTTTTCTTCCAGTATGAAAAATGAACATCTTAGAAATTTCCAAAACATTGATTCAATAAGCACATGTTGAGTATTAGCCTTGAGTCAAACATGAGTCCATATATTATACTTCCTAAGACTTCTTGTGCCAATTATTATAATTAGTAATAGTTTAATTCCAAAATATTCTCAAGAATAATTCTTTTTTTTTATTTTTTTTTATGTTTTATTTATTTCTAGGAGAGAGAGAGAGACAGCGTGAACAGGGGAGGGTCAGAGAGAGAGGGAGTCACAGACTGAAACAGGCTCCAGGCTCTGAGCTGGCAGTCAGCACAGAGCCCGGGCGGGGCTCGAACCTACGAACCGTGAGATCATGACCTAAGCGAAAGTCGGAGGCTTAACCGACTAAGCCACCCAGGCACCCCTCAAGAATAATTCTTAAACACCAAAAATCTAAATAATGAATTAATATTTCAGCTCTCCACATTAAATCAAAATGAATTGGCCATGGAGAGAAAAGAATAGACCTAAACACTGGCTGTAATGGAAAAGATACACCATAAAAAAGTATGTTCAGACTCAAATGATGAATAAGAGAAACATAGAGATAAACTGATTATGGGAAGCTAAAACAGAGATTCTGAAACAAAAGCATATCACCAATGGTACACAGAATCTGAAGTTCCAGTTTCAAAGAGAGTAACTTTTATTGAGAACCCATTTTATGTCCCACACTGTAATAAGCACATTATTACACCTTATTTTATCTTCACAACAGCAATATAGGGTTAACATTTTTATTACCATACACTGTCATGTAGTTTAGATATCCAGAAATAAATGGTCCCAAGGAAATTGTATAATTTGTTTCGCTTACCCAGTCAGCTAGAACCATGACTCAACACTGATCTGCTTGTCCATAAACCCTATGTTCCAATATGAATCATTATATTCCTCATCAGATAACTTCTTTTCAAAAGTAGCATATTTTGATAATGTCTAATTATCTAATATTTGGGTAGAAGAAATATATAAACCACTCAAAACCAGAGATAAAAGTTTCACTTGAATACCCACGCATACACACATACACATGTCCATGTATATAGAACTTTGAATGCTGACAACCTAAAAATTTCCTGCAGAAGGAATTATCTTCCAACAGTAAGATTTACTAGAAGAAATCACTCCTAAGTAATTGTATCTTGGGAAGTTATTGAGAATCATGGCTTTATGAAACATAGTGACCTGATATTACAAAACGGTAATGATTTCATCATTTTATTTGGGGAATTTATTTTTTCTTTCCTTTCAAATTTTTATTTAAATTCTAGTTAGTTAACATACAGTGCAACATTGGTTTCAAGAGTAGAATTCAGTGATTTATCATTTATGTATAACACCCAATGCTCATCACAAGTGTCTTCCTTAATCTCCGTCACCCATCTAGCCCATTCCCCATCCACCTGCCTCCATCAAACTTCAGTTTGTTCTCTGTCTCTAAGAGTCTCTTATGGTTTGTTTCCTTCTCCCCCCATCTCACTATATATTCATCTGTTTTGTTTCTTAAATTCCACTTAAGAGGAGCAAAATCATATGGTATTTGCCTTTCTGTTACTTATTTCGCTTAGCACATTCTAGCTCCATCCATGTTGTTGTATATATGGCAAGATTTCATTCTTTTTGATGGCTGAGTAATAGTCCATTATGTATATGGTGTCTGTGATGGTGTGTATATATATATATATATATATATATATGTACACACATACATATGTATATGTATATATATCCATTTTCTTTATCTATTCATTAGTTTATGGACATTTGAGCTCTCTCCATAGTTTGCCTAGTATTGACAGTGCTGCTATAAGCATTGGGATGCATTACCCTTTTGAATCTGTATTTTTGTATCCTTTGGATAAATACCTGATAGTGCAATTGCTGGATCATAGAGTAATCCTATTTTTAACTTTCTGAGGAAGTTCTGTACTGTTCTTCAGAGTGGCTGCATTAGTTTGTATTACCACCAACAGTGCAAAAGAGTTCCACTTTCTCTGCATTATTTAGAAAATTTTAAAAATGTACTTATAATTGATTGAGGACTCGGAAATCAATTTGTTTAAAGTTTGAGAATTGAGTAACTTTCCAGAAAGACAGATAACCTCTTTAGAGAGTGGTACACTGCATTCTTTTTTTTTTTAATATAGATTATGAGATTTGGTACAAATATATATATGGCCTTAAAAGAAAATATGTGTTGGGGCACGTGGGTGGCTCAGTTGGTTAAGCGTCCAACTTCAGCTCAGGTCATGATTTCACAGTTTGTAAGTTTGAGCATCGCATCAGGCTCTCTGCTGTCAGTTCAGACCCCACTTTGGATCCTCTGTCTCCCTCTCCCTCTGCCCCTTCCTAGCTTACATGCACGTTTTCTCTCTCTATCTCAAAAATAAACATTTAAAAATAGATGTGTAAATCTAGTGAAAAAGAAGAATTGTACCAATATACTTTTTTAATATTTATTTTATTTTGAGGGGGAGAGGGGCACAGAGAGAGAGAAAGAAACTCAAGCAGGTTCTGCACTGTCAGTGCAGAGCCTGATGCAGGGCTCTGTCTCACAAACTGCGAGATCCTAACATGAACCAAAATCAGGAACCAGGCACTCAACCGACTGAGCCACCCAGGCACCCCAGAATGGTACCAGTAGAAAACCTTAGCAACATCAGAAATTTCTAGAGGAGGATATCATTGACATCACTTATTTTTTTTCCTAGAAAGCTCTAATAATGTGATTTGCAAATGAAAGCCCTAACCACCACTGGCAGGAGGAAGTGCTGAGTCCTGAAAAAAGCCTGGGCAGCGATGAGTGGGTTTTGTGTGTGTACAGAGAAAAGTGGCCACATAAAGTTATTTCCTTTACAATCTATGTCCTCTATAGGCTTCCTAAAATGCTCATATAAATAGGTAGAAATAAGATATTGAAATATAGTCTATAAGGGTATTTATACACTTTGGATGTTCCAAAAACTGTATTTATAATGTTTTCCTTAACTAATCTTCACCTGTAACCACTGTTAAATCTGGTAATTTTGGAATAGGAGTGTAGAACCTAGTGAGATGCAAGAATTTAACCACCAAAAGCCCTTAGCACCATAAGCACTTAAGACTGAAGGTTAAACATTTAAGGTTTAAACAGTCTTTATTTTTTGGTGAAGAGAGTAAATAATCAGTCATTAAAATATCATATGTTTGCACGTATAGGAGGATTAGGAGGAACTTAATGGAGGACCATGGGGGAAAAGAAGGGGGGAAATGGTGGGGTGAAGGGGGAGAGGCAAACCATGAGAGATTCTTGAATGCTGACAAAAACTGAGGACTGATGGGTGTGGAGGGGAGGGGATGAAGGGCATGGAGGAGGGCACTTGTGGGGATGAGCACTGGGTGTTATATGGAAAACAACTTGACAATAAACTATTTGTAAAAAAAAAAAAAAAAAAAGTGCAAACTCTCCATACGGGGTATCTCCCCTTCTATCTGGGGGTGGAGTACAAGTCACGTGTATTGTGATGGGGTATTAGTTTCATTCTGTGTGGCTTCCACTTGATTTGGTTCATCCTCAATATCTCTAGCATTGGCCTTTTTCACTATTCACTTGATGATAATAAGACTGGTGGTTCCTAGACTATGCGCCTGCTGCAGTACCAGGGCATAGATTTCCCTCTGCTTTGACTTATGGGGTCCACATAGCTGCACCTGATCATCTCAACCACAGGACTCTGGATCCACCTGCTTCTCTGCACTTCTGCATCTCCCTGGTGACCCTTAGGTTCTCCTCTTGGATATCCTACATGCCTCACATGGTTGTGAGGAATTGTGAGCAATTGACAGTGCTATCTGAACCTCTCAATTCAGGCATCTCTCTGCCCTATTGTCCATTGCTGCCTTCCTGTATTGGATGAGTTGTCACATGGGATGAAGGGATTTCCTGAAAGGCTGACAGTCCTTTCGCAAGCTATGTCCAGGGAAGCCTGGACATTCCACTACCCATCTCAGTCCGTCCCAAGGGGTAGGGAGGGGTTGAACTACTTAGTGTTCCATCTCTCCTTTTATCTAAAACATAAATTTTTAAAATGCTGCATTATAATAAAGATTATAACTACTACAGATTTTATTGGCAATCATTTTTATACTTTCCCGTTATGATTTGCGTGTCTTCTCTTTTGAACGTACGTTTGTATTTCATGTGTGAGACATTATGTAAACTATTTCATATCAAATAAATTACCTCTAAAATAATATTTCTAGTTTATAAACTGCACAGTGGTATCTGAATATGCACTTATAAAAAGAACATTATAGGAAAAATAAACTAGAGAGTAAAGGTCAAAAAGTATAGAGAGAGTGAATAGAATTTTTCAGAATTATAGAATGAGAAAATTTGAGGCTATACTACTCTCTCTAAAGGGTTATACTGATGGGATTTTACCTATACTATCTTAGCATGAGTAAATATCCCATCAAACAATATGTGTTATTTTTTTCCTTATTAGCCATATTGTGATTTTTATTACGTTACATCTGTATGACATTTTCAGGATAAATTTGAGAATTAAAGGTAAATGAACTGAATGTGGCTATTTGTGGAACATAATCAAGAGCTTGCTGAATCTGAAAAGATAAACAGTATACTACTAATATCTAGAAGAGCTACATATTTCACATACCAATCATTGTCTCTCATAAATTGGCTTAAACGTGAAGGGTAGCTGGAAAGTTAAATTATGAAGCTAAACAGAATTCCAAATGCCAACGTTTATCACCAAATTAACACCAGATTCAATGTCTCCAAAGGGTTGTAATTCATTTCAATGCATTTAATTGCTGTCTTTTATCCATTATGAATCACTTCTAGTATACATGCCTTCATAAAGGGGGAAGGCTGTACCTTAATTTTACTAAAGCAGCAGCAGAAAGGCACACTCATTGTCTACTAACTACAGCAGAGAGATTTGATTATCATATGAATTGGGGCCCAGAAACACTACAATGTAGGGCAAACCAAATCTCTTTCAAAACTAAGCACACACAGTTCTTCATTTCTCTGTCACCTTGGAGAGTATCTGCAGAGTACACACATTATCTTGCAAAAGAGACAAGCAGCATCTGTGGGTTGAGGAAGGGAACTGACATCAAGAGATACTAGAATGAGTCGGCAGTTAAATTTTGGGTGCAACCTAAGGGCAGCCTGTTTTGATAAATGACGTGTTAAGAATGTGAACCAAATGCTATGATGGACATCTGTTTCTTTAAGGGTAGTCTAAAACGCCACCTTTGAAAAATGAGCACTATGTTGCTGTGGTTGAAAAGCAGATACTTTAATAAAGAGTTATACTTGGGGCAAATACAGCAGTTCAGGAAGGAAAATGGACTCAACTAATGTGAAAACAGTTGCTATCAACACCCAGAAATGCTGAAAACATATAGCTTTAAAACAGATGAATAGCTGAGCTCTAAAGAAAAATGAGGGGCAGGGGGAGAGGACACTAATTGCCAGAAAACACAAGGAACTGAAAACAAACAGGAAATGCATGAGCTGAAGTAGTAGTGTCCCAGAGCTTGCGGCCTGGCTATTAATGCCTCTGTGGGGCCAGAAATGGCTTTGGGTCCAGCCAGCTAAGAAACTGAAACATCACTCTACTATGATTGAAAAGCAAGGTAACAGGGGATTTTAGAGAGGGGCTGGTTAAATTCTGATGGATACCATGTATATCCAGAGGCTTTTGTGTACAAAGAATTCAAGAGGAAATGACATGAAAATGTCCCTTGAAAGATTAAACAGGAGCTCTATAAGAAAATTAATGGATGAAGACATTCCCAGGTGAGGAAGATTCTACTCACAAGCAAGGAGACATCAATCAATTTGCCAAAAGGAAAACTCTTAAGATGAAGGATCTCTAAAGCACTAATGGTTCTGACATCCTACAGAACGATAATTTAATGCTGCAAGTGTGGGTCTATAATGGTATATGAGAGCTCTGAGGCTTCTGTTCTTCCTTCCCCTCCACCAACTTGAATACTTTAACACTTCCTAATCATTTCAAACAAACAGAACACTGCTATTTAGGGGATTAATTTATGTTGACTCCCCCAAATTCCTTTTGCTCCTGTTTACTGTGTGCTACTTCACATGTATTATAACATTTTCTCCTTATGTGAGTCCTTTGATAGAGAGCATGTTCTTATCCTATTTCAGAGATGAGTAAACTGCAGCTCAATTTACATAGTGGTTTGTTGTGATTTTCAGCTCTCTGCTGATAACCAACGGATATGACAATTTTTACAAAGTGATTATTCCTTCCTGATACATGGTAAAGTATTTTATTGATATCATATTGAGTCTTAAACATTTCTATCTCTCTAAGCTGAGACAAGTCTCCCATGAACAGTCTGACCTTACAAGAAGGTAAAATATACATCTATTTAGAACTTTCGTGGAGCCACCTGCTGCCATCACCAAATTCTGCCTCTGGCAGGGAACACATATAAAGAAGGAACAGAAGTAATTAATTTTTGCCTAGTCCAGGTGATTATTACTAGCCGGAATAAACAAAGTCATGTAACTACTAGTAATTCAAACTTACTATTTTTAATCCCAATCTTCATATGCAAGACCTCCTTCCTCAACAACCACGATACTACTTTAACGAGTATTTTCAGGTATTCACAGAAAGGAGCCTATTTGTTCGTCAACAGATTATGTATTAGAGTAACAAGTTAACACCCACCATGTTATTTTTGTCCTGCTCTAATTTAAGTTTCTTTTTCTACTTCACTGACTGTATTTCTTGCTTTTTCTATATTTCTTTCTGATAGGAATAATAACTAATATATATTTAGACCTGTCATGTAAATACTCATATTCCCACTTTCAGATAAGTTTTCTGACGCACAAAATACTTAAGTGTTATGGTCAAGGCCACTGATCCATTAAGGAAAATACTAAGTTTTTAAAGGCTTTCTCACTCCAGATAGCACTATAAAACCCAAGTTTTGCAGAAGGTATAACAGTGTAACCATTTGCTGTTGCTTCAGCCTTACCTGATGCAGAAATAGAGAAACTAAAACTACAGCATATTTAAACTGTACAACATGACAATTTTATATATGCACCACCATTCAGTTAATTAACAGATGCATCACCTTGAGGCACCTGGGTGCTCAGTCAGTTAAGTACCGACTTTGGTTCAGGTCATGATCTTGCAGTTTGTGGATTGGAGCCCTGAGTCAGGCTCTGTGCTAACAGCTCAAAGCTTGCTTCAGACTCTGTGTCTCCCTCTCTCTGTCCCTCCCTTGCTCTCTCTCTCTCAAAAATAAACATTAAAAAAATAATAATACATGCCTGACATCACATATTTCCCTTTTTCCTTTTTTTTTTTTTTTTGGTGAGAACACTTAAGTTCTATTCTCTCAGCAAATTTCAATTATACAATGAAGTATTATAGTCACTATCTTATATATTAGATTCTCAGACTTTATTCATATTACAACTAAAAGTTTATACTCTTTTACAAACCTCCTTTTATACTTCCCCACCCCTATCCCCACCGTTGGCAACCACCATTCTCTTCTCTGTTTCTTTTGAGTTTAATTTAAAAATTACCTATACAAGCAATTCCATGCAGTGTTAGTTTTTCTCTGTTGGTTTATTTCATATAGCATAATTCCCTCCACTTTTACCCATGTTGTTGCACATGACAAGACTTCCTCATTTTTAAAGGTTAAATAATATTGCTCTGTGTGTGTGTATGTGTGTGATAAATTGCACATTTTCTTTACCCTTTCATTCACCAGTGGATACTTAAGTGGTTTCTATACCTTAGTTTTTGTGGAAAATGTTGCAACAAACACAAAGATAATCTCTTTGATATTCTGTTTTTATATCCTTTCGATATATACTCACAAGTGGGATTGCTGACCATATGGTGGTTCTATTTTTAGTATCTCAAGAAACTTTCATACCCTTTTCCATAGTGGCTGCACCAGTTTACATTCCCACCAAGAGTGTACAAGTGCTCACTTTTATTCACATTCTTGCCAGTATTTATTATCTCTTATTTTTTGATAATAAACATCCCAACGGGTAGGAGGTGATATCTTATTGTGGTTTTGATTTACACTTCCTTTGTGATTAGTGATGTTGAACATCTTTTCATGTACCTATTGGCCATTTGTATGTCTTCTTTGGAAAAATGTTCATTCAGGTCCATTTCCTGTTTTTAAAAACTGGGTTATTTGGCCTTTTTTTGCTACTGAGTTGTATGAGTTCCTTGTACACTTTGGATATTAATCCCTTTTTGAATATGTAGTTTGGAAACATTTTCACCCATTCCATAGGTTTCCTTTTCATTTTGTTGATGATTTCCTTTTCTGTGCAAAAGCTTTTTAGTTTGGTGTTGTCCCACTTCTTTATTTTTGTTTTTGTTGTTTGAGCTTCTGGTTTCTTACCCCAAAAAAATCATTGCCAAGACCAATGTCATGCAGCTTGCTCCTTATGTTTTCTTCTAGGAGTTTATAATTTCATGTATTCCATTCAATGTGAATATCCAGTTTCCCCAGAATCATGTATTGAACAGACTATCTTTTTAAAATATTATTGGCTCTCTTGTAAAATATTAGTTGATAGTTTATGTGTGGGTTTATTCCTGGGATCTCTATTCTATTCCATTGGTATCTGTTTTTTCTCCATCACCATGCTGTTTTGATTACCATAGCTCTGTAGCATATTTTGAAACCAGGTAGTGTGATGCCACAAGTTAACAGTTAATAGAATGTTGACCTACCTATGACATAACAAAAATAAGAGTAAATTTTTATCAAGTATTTTCTGTGGATCAGCTATTATGTAAAACCCTGTGTGTGTTATGCTTTTTAATGCTTTCAAGAGCTTTAGGATATAAATCAATTTTATCCCTGTTTCAGAAATGAATAAACCTAATTTCAGCTAAAAATTTAAGAAGGTGAATTCAAACCCAACTCTGTGTGATGCCAGAGGTTATTCTTTCAAACTTTGCCAGAATATAAAATCATAACATGTTCAGCATTAAACACAATTTTCAAGTGTAATTTCTGGCACATCTGGCAATAACTTTCATTCTCTCTAGGTTATTTATCAATTTTTACTCATAATTGGCTACCTTCACATCATTTAGTAATTTTGTTTCCAGTTTATACCCTATGCTAATTCATGGCAGTCAGCACAGGGCCTGGTTTATAGTAAATCTCAAATAGAGTAAATGAAATAAGATTGGGAACCTCTTACAATTATTATATCAGTTTTTAACATCTAAGGAGATGGTAAAAAGGACTATTTATTCATTACCTACTGTATGGTGGTGCTTTGTCAGTTACAAGAAGAAATCATCACTGCCCTCATTATGCTTCATTCTAGAGCTCCATTGTCCATGATGATAGCCTATGGCTACATGTGACTGTTGAGCACTTGGAAAGTAGCTAGTCCAAATTAAGATGTGCTTTAAGTGTAAAATATACACTTGATGTCAAAGATTTCATTAAAAAACAGAATGCTAAATATCCCAATAACTTATTATGTTAACTATACTAAATATTATACTAATATTGTGTTATTATACTAAAATAATATTTTGGTTATATTGAATTAAGTATTTTTACTATTAAGATTAGGTTTTATGATTTAAATTTTTATGTTTCTTTTTTTGTTTTTTGTTTTTTTGACATGGCTACTAGAAAATGTAAAATTTCATATATGGCTTGCATTATACTTCTGTTAGATAATGTTGTTCTACAGGACAGGAGGGACACACTTATAGATGATTATAATAGAGATTAAAATTTCTATGATACATTTTTGCAAGGATCATATGAAAACATAAAAGAAGGACTTCCAAATCACAAAAGATAATTCACTAAAACTCTCATTAGAAGCTGACATTTGTTTTCTTATCTACTTACCTTTCTTGCAGTTTCCATTTGTTCCTAATACATTTGTGCTCAGGTTAATGTATACCATGGTTTCCTTCTACAGGAATTCTGTATAAAATGTCTTGAGTGTTTATGACTGCCTTAACCAGACAAAATAGGAAGGTGTTAGGATAGGATAAGTCTCATGGGTCTTAGTGGGAAAATATAGAATGTCTACACCAAGAACATCTTGGAGTGTATTCCCGAGGTATTTTATGGTTTTTTGTGCAATTGTGAATGGGAGCAGTTTCTTGATTTCTCTTTCTGTTACTTCATTGTTGGTGTATAAAAATGCAACCGATTTCTGTACATTGATTTTGTACCCTGCAACTTGGCTGAATTCTTGGATCAGTTCTAGTAGGCTTCTGGTGGAGTCTGTCGGGTTTTCGATGTAGAGTATCATGTCATCTGAGAAGAGTGAAAGTTTGACTTCCTCTTTGCCAATTCTGATGCCTTTGATTTCCTTTTGGCGTCTGATGGCTGACGCTAGGACTTCCAGCACTATGTTAAACAGCAGTGGTGAGAGTGGGCATCCCTGCCGTGTTCCTGATCTCAGGGGGAAAGCTCTCAATTTTTCCCCATTGAGGATGATGTTAGCTGAAGGCTTCTCATAGATGGCTTTGATGATGTTTAAGTAGGTTCCTTCTATCCCAACTTTCTCGAGAGTCTTTATTAAGAAGGGATACTGTATTTTGTCAAATGCTTTTTCTGCATCTATTGACAGGATCATATGGTTTTTATCTTTTCTTTTATTGATATGATGTATCACATTGATTGATTTGCGAATGTTGAACCAGCCCTGTAACCCAGGAATGAATCCCACTTGATCTTGGTGGATGATTCTTTTGATATGCTGCTGGATTCGATTTGCAAGGATCTTGTTGAGAATTTTTGCATCCGTATTCATCAAGGATATTGGCCTGTAGTTCTCTTTTTTTGCTGGATCTCTGTCTGGCTTGGGAATCAGTGTGATGCTGGCTTCATAAAATGAGTCCGGGAGTTTTCCTTCGCTTTCTATTTTTGGAATAACTTGAGAAGAATTGGGATTAATTCTGTTTTAAATGTCTGGTAGAATTCCCCAGGGAAGCCATCAGGTCCAGGGCTCTTATTTGTTGGGAGATTTTTGATCACTGATTCAATTTCTTCACTCGTTATGGGTCTGTTCAGGTTTTCTATTTCTTCCCGTGTGAATTTTGGTACTGAGTGTGTGTTCAGGAATTTGTCCATTTCTTCTAAGTTGTCCAATTTGTTGGCATATAATTTTTCATAGTATTCCCTGATAATTGCTTGTATTTCTGAGGGGCTGGTTGTAATAAGTCCATTTTCATTCATAATTTTGTCTATTTGGGTACTCTCTCTTTTCTTTTGGATAAGTCTGGCTAGAGGTTTGTCAATTTTGTTCACTTTTTCAAAAAACCAACTCTTAGTTTCGTTGATCTGTTCAATTGTTTCTTTGGTCTCTATGTTGTTTATTTCTGCTCTAATTTTTACTATTTCTCTTCTTCTACTGGGTTTAGGGCATTCTTGTTGCTCTGCCTCTAGTTCCTGTAGGTGAGCTGTTAGATTTTGGACTTGCGCTTTTTCTAATCTCTTGAAATAGGCCTGGAGAGCAATGTACTTTCCTCTTAGCACTGCCTTTGCCGCATCGCATAGATTTTGAATTATTGTGTTTTCATTTTCATTTGTTTCCATATATTTTTAAATTTCATTTCTAATTGCCTGATTGGCCCATTCATTCTTTAGAAGGGTGTTCTTTAACCTCCATGTTTTTGGAAGTTTTCCAGACTTCTTCCTGTAATTGATTTCAAGTTTCAAAGCATTGTGATCTGACAGTGTGCATGGTATGATCTCTATTCTTTTATATTTATTGAGGGCTGCTTTATGTCCCAGTATGTGATCTATCTTGGAGAATGTGCCATGCGCACTTGAGAAGAAAGTAAATTCCCTGGTCTCAGGATGTAAAGTTCTAAATAGATCCGTCAGGTCCATGTGGTCCAATGTATCTTTCAAGTCCATTATTTCTTTAGTGATTTTCTGTCTGGTTGACCTACCCATTGCTGTAAGTGGAGTATTAAAGTCCCCTGCTATTAGCACATTCTTATCTATAAGCTTGTTTCTGTTTGTGATTAATTGTTTTAGATATTTAGGTGCTCCCATATTCGGTGCGTAGACATTTATGATTGTTAGTTCTTCCTGATGGATGGACCCTGTAATTATTATGTAGTGCCCTTCTTCATCTCTTGTGATTGTCTTTATTTTAAAGTCCAGTTTGTCTGATATACGTATCGCTACTCCGGCTTTCTTTTGATTTCCTGTAGCATGATATATATTTCTCCATCCCCTTACTTTTAATCTGAACGTATCTTCCAGTCTAAAATGAGTTTCTTGTAGACAGCATATAGATGGATTTTGTTTTTTAATCCATTCTGCTACCCTATGTCTTTTGATTGGAGCATTCAGCCCACTTACATTCATGGGCTGATGGAGTGTATTCCCTAATTATTTAGCTCTCTCTTAAATTTTTTACTATTTTCTGTGTCTGACTCTCAAATTGCTTTCCACCAGTTTTTTCCCAAAACTCTTCTTGTTAAGTATAAACACATAAAATTTAAGAAATCACAAGGCTACAGCTGATAAATTCTCACAAAGGACTGGTACCTCTATATTCAGCACCTAGATCAAGAAATAGAAAATATCTAGTGTCTTAGAGGCTCCCATAAGCCCCTTCCTAATCTCTACACCACCAAACATAAATCACTATGTTGAGTTTTAACACCAGAGATTAGTTTACCTGTTAAAACTCTATATTTATGAAATCATGCAACTTTCTTGTGTTGACAGTGCTCCAGCATTGGACATCAGTTATACCATACTTCTGTTTAAATGTAAATAGACAACTAAGAATCACCCCAAGTACAAGAAAGAAAGTGCAGTACAAAAAAGAAAGAACAAAGATACCGAAGAAAACCAAGATAATTTAGGGGAAAGAAAACAGTTTTAAAACAGTCTTACTCAGGGAGACTTACTGGGTGGCTGACTCAGTTAAGCATGATTTCAGCTCAGGTCATGATCTCACAGGTTCATGAGCTTGATCCCCTTGTCAGACTCTGCGAAGCCTGCTTGGGATTCTTTGCTCACTCTCTCTCTGCCCCTTCCCCACTAGCTTTCTCTCTCTCTCTCTCAAAATAAATAAACATTATATAAGAAGCCATTTATTATTTTCAATTTACATGCATCTGGGGATATGGACACATAAATTACAATTGACCCTTAAAAACTTGGGGGTTAGGGCACTGACCCCCCAGCCCCACAGTGAAAATTCCACATATAACTTTTGACTCTTCCAAAACTTAACTACTAATAGCCTAATGTTGACTGGAGCCTTATTGATCATATAAACAGTAACACTTATATTCTGTTATATGTATTATATACTAATTTCTCATAATAAAGTAAGTTAGAGAAAAGAAAATGTTAAAATCATAAGGAAGAGATAATACACTTACAGAGCTGTACTGTAAAAAATCCATGTATAAGTGCACCTGTGTAGTTCAAACCCATGTTGTGCAAAGGCCAACTGTATATACAATACTGAAATTAATGAAATTCTAAATATTACATACAAATATATTTGGATGAAATTATAAAACAAGAAGAATGACATAACATTGAGATAATCATAGAACAAGAAATCTTAGAGACTGAAAACAAAAATTGCAGACAGAAGACAGTTATTAGGAGAACTAGACAATAAATTTGAGAAAATATTCTAGCATGAAACAGAAAGATAAAGAAACAGCTAATGTTAGGTAAAGGATAGTAGATATAGAATCCAGCATCCTGCTAACAGGATTTCCATAAGAAGAAAGCAATGGAAAATGGTGACAAGGAAGTTATCAAAGAAATAATGGAAGAAAAATTTCCCGGAAATGAAGGACATGAGTCTTCAGGTTGAAAAGACCCATCAAGCATACAGCACAATAAATGAATAAAGATCTGCAAATCTTTATTTTTTTAAAGACTTTAGAATATGAAGGATAAAGAGATAATTCTAAAAGTATCCAGAAAGAAATCACAACTCACTTATAAAAAGATGAGAAAGAGTGGCTTCAGCCTGGCATCAGCAGAACTAGAAGCTAGTGAACAAGATAGTATATGCCTAAAAGTTCTGAAGAAAGGCTATTTTCCACCCAGAGGTCTGTATTCAACTAAAGACACTTACAGGTATGCAATGAATTATCAACTTTACCTCTCATTTGTATTTTGCAGACAGTGATTTGATGATATATTTCAACAAAATCAGGGAGTAAATCAATACCTTAGAGATGAAATAATCCAGGAAAGTGTAAACTTATTCTAGGGGGACAAAGTAAATAAGTCCCATAGTCACAGTTTTGTAGCAGATCTACAGGGGAAACAATCCAAGTCATGGCAAAAAGATGAAGAGCTCTGTGAAAAAAGAAAAAAATGACTAAATACCTCCTGATATAATAGAAAGCATATAACTAAAAATTGAAAGTAATTGAGAATAGTATAAGGTGAAATAATATGATATAACCATGATATTGGTTTGGAAGAGGAGTAAAGTAATGCTACCATGTGGATTCCATGGTTTGAATTTACATATCCACAAAATTTAAAAAGTAATCATGTAATGATTTTTAACTTTAGAATCAACCTATAGACAAAACCTAGAAGTCCAGGAACTGGTTGCAGAACTCAATGTAAATATTAATGGACAACATAAAAGTGAGAGTGAAGCTGATATAAGTTGAGAAGTGAATAGCTGGAAAGGTATGGGTTGGGTGAAAGTGAAGGAAAGACAGGGTGCTAATACCTTCCAATTAGCAAGTGAGAAATTAAGAGAAACTGATGAAAATTGATGGAAACAATTACACAAATTATCAATAAGAGAATTACAATTATAATATTAATATCTAACAGAGAGCAGGAAGGTGGATGAATGTAGGCTAATTGACCTAAATGCTCATCATTCATACTGAAGAGGCAATTGAATTCTATAACTTTAGCTGACTAGCAGAAAAAGTTTATGAAAAAGAACCCTGGGAAACTCACATAATTTGGGGGAAGGTGAAATAAGCAGTTCGGAATTGAGCTTCCAGGAACAATGTCTAAGGCCACAAAGCAAAAATAGTCTTAATGAAGAGATTTGTCCAAAGCTTGCTATCCCAAACTTCTCAGCAAAGAAATATGGATTGAAGCCCTTTTCCTCAAGTCACTTACACCCAAATCGCACTCTCAAACTGTTGAGTTTGGCTGCAAAATGAAGTCACATAGCAAAAGTCCTATAGCAAAACCTCTATATGCAAAGAGACTAGGGAACTGAGTTTTCAACTTGGGGAGGTAAGATTCATATGATTGAAACATTCATATGAAGGTGCTGCATGACAAAAAAATTGGACAAAAGTGGCATATAGTGTCAGAGTTGATTTTAAAAAGGAGCAAAAACATACACACAGCTTTGAGATGAACACCAAGAGAATCAAAAAACAGGAATAATGTAAAGAGCTGCATCCAGGACAGTGAAACACGGGGTAGATAAAGGAAGATAACAGGGTCTTCTTATAAGAAGCTATTCTGTTTCATTTGTCATCACCTGCAGATTTGGCTGACACAATTAAAAAATTGAAAATAAAAGAGTGATGATGAGGACATGTGCTAAGATGAACCAGTAAATGATGAAGTAAGAAATTAAACAAAGATCTTTCTTAAAGCAAAATACTGACTACAATTTAATTTAATATGACAGAGAGGTGGAGTTTAAGCAGAAAAAGATCTTCAACATTAAAGGGTTCCTTTATTTTAGAGAATATAGAGGAAGTTTGAGCTTGTGTGAGAGAAGAAGGAAGAAACAGTGGTGCCAGGGACTGGAGTTGAGAATTAGAGAAAAGGCCAGGGACACCTGGCCTGGGGGTGCCTGGGTGGCTCAGTCAGTTAAGCGGCCAACTTCAGCTCAGGTCATGATCTCATGGGTGGTGGGTTTAAGCCCTGCATGGGGCCCTGAGCTGTCTCGGGCTCTGTGCTGACGGCTCAGAGCCTGGCGCCTGCTTCAGATTCTGTGTCTCCCACTCTCTCTGCCTCTTCCTCACTTCTTCTCTGTCACTCTCTCTCAAAATTAAACAAACAATTAAAAAAATTTTTTTTAAGAACAAAAGGCCAGACATTTTGAATTTTAAAAAACAGTCAACTGGGATATGTAAGAATTCTGAGGAACTCATCAGTTGGGGCCTGTGCTGAACATTATAAAGGAGTTTCCAAAGTTAGAATCACTGTTTCTTCTGGCTAGAATTTCTGTCTATTCTGAACAGCAGTTCTTTCAGTTATGACATACATTCTGTTTGGTTGGGCATATTTTCTGATTGGTCAAAGCTCATGCTATACTGGTAGTTAAATACTTTGGATTCCACTTTGTTATGTTTGGCACTATCTTTTAAATAGCATAATCATTCTTTTATTTTTATTATTAGTGCTGCAAATCTTTAGTGTACAGCAAAATGAATTTTCACATTTCTACATGAATATATATACAACTACATAACCACCATTCAAATGAAGACTTTGAATGTTTCCAGGATGTTAGAAGTATTCTCAAGTTCCTTCCAATCTGTACCCCTCAAGGAATCATTATTCTGTCTGTTATAACCATACATTTTCAGGTTGTTGAATTCTGTATTAATACCACAGAATGTTTTGTGTCTGACTTCTTTCATCCAACATCATGTCTGTGAGATTATTTCCTGTTATTGCATGAATCAGTAGTTCATTCTATTTCATTGTCTGAATATACCTTAACTGATTTATCTATTCTACTGTAAGTGGACATTTGTATGGTTTCCATTTTGGGGCTATTATGAACATTCTTATACATGTCTTCTTGCATTGGATATTTACCCAGGTGTGGAATTGCTGTTTCACAGGGTATATGTATGTTGAGCTTTAGTAGTAACATGCACATAGATTTTGTCTCCATCTTCTTCAAAACAATATACCCCTTTCTCTTTATATTATCTAAATTTTATATCAAATTAATAAATTTCCTTATATTATCATCCACATAAAACTTTACCTTTGTACATTTGACTCTCTCCCTTCCCTTCTCCCTCTGTTTCTCTCCTCTCCACCCTTTTGCTCTTATTTTCTGTGATGCCCATTTTCTTCTTGCTATGAAAAAGTGACAAATCACCATTTTCTGCCTTTTGCCCTATTTTTGGAATGGGGCAAGTTTTTCAGTTATTTTCTACCAGAATACTCACTTGATTGAACTGTTGCACAAATGGGTTAATGTGTGGCTAGAACCTTTCCTAATTTGTAAATTTACAATAAATCTAGAATATTAGTCTATAGTCAACATTAGCCCTTAATGTTAAAGACAGCCTTAAGGACACAAATTTAAGATGCAGAATTTATTTAGGTAATATTTTTCCATTAAATGTTGAGAAACTATAAGCATTGGGATAAGATATTGGAAAAATGTATGTTTTAGAGTATTAACGTATGGTAAATATTATTTGTTAAATATCGATAATTCATTAGATTAAAAATTGGAAGTCAAATCCTTACATAATTACACTTAGACTTCTGTCTATTATTAAAAGACTAATATTAAAGCCCTTTCCCAAGTAACTTGTAATCATATTTTATATATTAAATAGTAGTGGTGGGGAGAGGAAATCCTGGTGGCATGTTCCAGAGCTGCCAAAATTTGGTGAACCTGGGAGGTAGAGCCATGGGATAGAAGAATAAGTAACATTATTTCATGCCCTCCAGTTTTTCTGAGGTGATATAGGGTTGGAAACAATCTGTATTAGTCAGTAGAGGACACAGAAAGTTTGAAATCTGTTCTGCATTTTCCAAATGGCACAGAGTATAAAAATAAGTTGTCAATATACATCTGAGAGTATTGCCCTCGGAAATGATTTGCAGGGAAGTAGTCACAGTGCTACATAGTAAATCCTGGGTATCTTTTATAATGAGAGATCTCACTTCAACTCTGGTACAAGCTGGAAGTGACTCTTCCTAACCCATCTTCTCATCACAACAGTATGCAAGAAAAATGTCTGGAATTGCAGAGAGACCAGTGATTGGGATAAGGGCTGATGGCTTCTGCCAAATATACTGGAGAAAAGCAATTTGCTTTCAAAATCAATTAATAAGTACTCAGAATAAAACAAAACCAAACAAAACAAGAAAATACTACTCTAAGTACACAGAAAAAGGACAAAGAACTCATTTTTATGGCCTTAGAAACAATGCAGATGATATTGAGCAAAATAAGTTATTCCAATTACTCACATAATGTATTAAAATGCAAAACAAATAATGACCAAAAGCACTTCTTTTATTTTGCATTCATATCAACTGCATGGCAACTTTTATTTTAGACTCCAGTTTATGTTTTGCTTTTATGTGGGGATTTGGATTAGATCTTCTTATAAACAATGTTTATATTATTCTTTTTATAAGTAAAATATGTAAAAATTAAGACTTATATAATTGTTTTGCTTGGCTTTCTTGTTTTGGTAATTTGCAATAAAGAATGAATAGTGTTTACCAACTCCAGTAACTATATAATTGGTTCAAAAGTTCCCTTTGCTTGGCTAATTGCTATCAACTTTTTAGAGTTAATGCTAAATTTAAATTTCCTAATATCAGAATCTATCACTAGATTCATATTTGAAATATTAAATAACTGGAGATGATAAACATGAAAGCCATTTTATTAATGGCCAAAACTATCAATAAACCTTTTCAAATAAGATTCATATAGTCCAATAATGTAATTCTTAAGAAACTTCACTTAATTAAAAAATCACATGAAAAAGCAATTGTTTCAGTGAAGGAAAAGGTTAGGACTAGAAAGCTTCAAGTTCACAATTGCCAGTAGCTGTAAAGTAATATTAGGGAGTAATGCAAATTTGATTTCCTAATTATTTAATCAATGTTATAGTTGATTCAAGTCATGAAAACTTCCAGGAAAAATTTCTATACTTAAAGAAGCATCTGGTTACTCTTCCTCCTCATTCCCTTGTGCTCCTATTCATTTCAGAGGTAGCTAATGCAGCCTATCCTGCACTCTATAAAGAAGAGAATATGCCAAGTATATTGGCAACATTCTAGATATTAAATGTATATAAAATATTTCATTTTCTTGCCTCTTTGAGCTGAAACAGAACTGAAAATAATCACAGTGGATAATAAGATGATATGAAAAATAATAACAGTGGAGTTGGCTTGAGCTTTACTTCAATCCATATTAGAATCTCGTTCTGTTTAGCTTTGTCTGGTACACTGATAGGGCCAGTCCACCAGGAGACTATTTGCAAGGGGAATGAGCTGTTGTTATGGTATTGGTGAATAACATGTAATCTATTCATGCAATGGAATGTAATTCCAGTTAAAATAAGTGACAAATATCAATATGGATACCCCCCCAATCCAAAATTGAACACTATTTTGGGTTCCTGGACTCAGTTCCAATATGTGGATGTGTGGGTGGGTGGTGAGGGGTGATGGCAGAGGGGATTCCCCACATACCACCAAGCAATATACTTGAGATACCAGCCAGATGTTCTACAATTTAACTCAATTCTGACACCAGCTACCTGGAGATAATGTCAGATCCCACAGGCTGAGGGCTCAGCCTCATAAAATCACCCTTCACCGCAGATGCCAATCATAAGGCCATGTTGTTACCTATGTTTCTGACAGGCTGTAAATCAAAGTTCCTATGATATCCTCTTTGGGTTTGATGAATTTGCTAGAGCATCTTATAGAATTTAGGGAACTTGTTTACTCACTAGATTACTGATTTATTACAGAGGTTATTAAAGTATACAAATCAACAGCCAGATGAAAAGATACATAAAAAAGCAAGGCATGTGGGAAGGGACACTGGGCTTCCATGCCCTCTTAAAATTCACCACTCTCCCTGCATTTCCATATGTCCATCAACCTGGAAGCTCTCCTAACTCTATCATTTTGGGTTTTTATGGAGTCTTCATTCCTGTGAAAATTAATAAAGAGGAACCTCACTAAAATGGAACTGGGAGGTTAGGCAGAGGGAGCTGTCACTCCCTACCACTCATCATCAATTGCAAATCCAACAGGAAGAGAGGGCCCATGCAAGTTGATACTACTTTACTATCTCAGCAGCAGGAAAGGTTTCTTCTTCCCCTCTACCCTCACAGCCAATGAGAGACAGTCACAACTCAGCCAATGAGAAGCCACTATCCTTCAATCTCCCAGTTTATTTTAATAGATGTTTTTTTTATAACAATCTCTCCCAATTCCCCCTTTCCTCTATAAAAGAGTATTTCTCTCCTTTGTTCTCCAGACTTGCTCAAGGTTTCACCATAGCTTGCTTGTCCCCAATTGCAATTCTCTGCTGTTCCATAATAAAGCCATTTAATATAACTAGCAGTTTTATTTTTAAGTTTAACACTACATAGCCACAATTGGCTGAATCATTGGCCATTGGCATTGATTCAAACTCCACTCCTCCCTAGAGGTAAGAGGGGTGGTACTGGAAGTTCCAACCCTCTACACAGTTGGCTTCCCTGGCAAGCAGGCCCGTCCTCCTGTGGAGTTCAAAAGTTACTTCATTAATATAACAAAAGACACATTTGTGGCTCTCATCACTTAAGAAATTCCAAGGATTTTAGGAACTCTATAGCAGAAACAAGGAAAAAGACTAAATATGTATTTTTATTATAAATCACAATATCACAAACATTAAAAAGTTACAAAAGGATAAAAGTATGATGCATGCCAGTTGTTTAAAAAGTTAAAACACACAAAATAACGATGTTATTTATGAATTTTTCTAAGCAATAATATATATCGTTTATATATTACAAATCATGGCCTAGAAAGATACACATTCTATTCCAGAAAGTGATTTTCTGAGCACAAATGCAAGATTGGATGGGTGAAGAAGAGATCCAGTGTATCTGTAGTTATCCTATATATTTTTTTTTAAATTCTAGGAAAAAAATAGTCTTTTAAAATCACAAGTTTTGGGGTGCCTGAGTGGCTCAATTGGTTAAGCATCTGACTCTTGATTTTAGCTCAGGTCATGAGCTCATGGTTCTTGAGATCAAGCACCATGTTGGGCTCTGTGCTGACACCTTGGAGCCTACTTGGGATTTGCTTTCTCCCTCCCACCCCTCAAAATAAGTAAAAATAGGGGTGCCTGGGTGGCTCAGTTGCTTAAGTGTCTGACTTCAGCTCAGGTCATGATCTCACAGTTCATGGGTTCAAGTCCAACATACGGCTGTATGCTGGCAGCTCAGAGCCTTGAGCCTACTTCAGATTCTGTCTCTGGCTCTCTGCCCCTCCCCCCCCCCTCAAAAATAAGTAAACATTAAAAAATAAATAAAGTAAACTTTTTAAAATCTTTCTTTGTTTCTGAGAGAGAGACAGATTGCAAGCAGGGGAGGAACAGAATCCCAAGCAGGCTCTCAGCTCTGAACTGTCAGCACAGAGCCTGACCTGGGGCTCGAACTCATGAACTGTGACATCATGACCTGTGCTGAAGTTGACAGCTTAACTGACTGAGCTGCCCAGGTGCTCCAACATTTTTTTTATTTAAAAAATTACAGGTTTTAAAGCAGAACATTTCCTCAGTGAATCCTAATGGTACTAAATATGTAGGCCTCGAAACAGTCATGCAAAGTAAAGTAAATAGGGTCATTTGTTTGGCACACCAGCTTATGTAAGAGTCTAAAGGCAAAGCAAATGTAATTACAATAGAAAGCTAAAACATGAGAACCAAAATGTTCCTAACTTTTCTCAACAACCTTGAAAAACACAAAACACTCATTGCTAATATGATTGAAAATTGAGGAGCAATTTAAAATTATTGCAGAGGTGGATTAGATAAAATGCACCTGGGGTTGTTGGTGAATTTTAATGTAATTTAGAGACTACAGAACTTTAGGACTAATGATCTAAGCCTGTGGTGATTCCTGGCACCTAGGGATTTGAAAGATAGTAATGGGAATGTGGGTGGAAGAGGAGTGATTTTCCATTTGCCAAAGAAATACATTTCTACTTCAATTTTTGCCTGAAATCATATTAATGCTGTGTGGCAATGCTGATTAACTTATGATAATTAGAAGTTTGTCAGATTATTTGTGTTTGATTAATAAACTCTGAGAAAATGAATGAATAATTCTAAATAAATACAGTGCTTTTGGCAATAAAACTTTTCAAAACATTTATTTGCATGAAAAAATAATAAAAAGATTCTTGGTAATAGAAAGGATGGAACAAATGTATAGTTTAGTGACTTTCTAGAAACTGAGACTCCTAAAAGATTTAATTGCTCAGGTCACATAGCTTGGGATGAGGAAACAGTCACTAGACTAGCAGTCTGGGTCACTCTATATACTAATATATCATTGTTTTCTTTGTTGAAAGAGAAGATGAGACAGGAATTTCCCAGGCTGACATGAGTGCCAACTGACTGACCAAAAATTGAGTATTTCTCAAAAGAAACAAATTAGTAGAAATGTGGTTGCTGATGGGGTTTTGGAGTGATGGGGGTCCAGAGATGATAGCCAAGAAAGAATTCTTGAGAATTCTTGAGAATGTCCTTGGTGCCAAAACATAATTTTATTAAAGCATGGGGATAGTACCTGTGGGCAGGAACAGCTGCCCTGGGGTTGTGAGGAGTAACTGACTATATACTATGGAGTTAGGGGAGATAAAGTCAAGAGGAAGGTTTTTGTTTTTGTTTTGTTTTGTTTTTTTTTATGTTTATTATTGAGAGAGAAAGACAGAGTGCAAGCAAGGGAGGGGCAAAGAGAGAGGGAGATGCAGAATCTGAAGCAGGCTCCAGGCATGGAGCCTGATGTAGGGCTCAAATTCAAGAGAAGCAAGATTATAACCTGAGTCAAAGTCATATGCTTAACCAACTCTTTTTTTTAATTTATTTTCAACAGAGAGTGTGAGAAAGGGAGGGACAGACAGAAAATCAAAGCAGGCTGCAAGCTGTCAGCACAGAGCCTGACAAGGGGCTCAAACCACAAACCAAGAGATCATGACCTGAGCCAAAGTCAGATGCTTAGCCAACTGAGCCACCCAGGAATCCCATTAATAAGTTTCTTAAAGGGATTTCCACATGCTAAAGAAGACTCCCAGATTACTGGAGACCTAGCTATTGTCAAACTAAAGATTTTCCTTGTAGTAAAGTATTATCATTAAGATAGGGAATTCCTGGAGATTAGGATATTGATAAGATTGCCTTTTTCTTGTAATTTACTAAGATATTTGTAAACTGATGGAGCTTCATGTCTTGCTTGACTGTGATCTCTATCAGTTAACCCTTTGTTTTCCCCTTTCCTTTGTTTGTAGGCAGCCAGGAATGCCTGAGGAATATCACACATATCCTACCTGGTGGGGGGTGGAGGTGGGGGTTTGTGCTACCTCTGCTTGGCCCTCAGCTTGCCTTATGGTCCCTCATCAGTTACTATATCAACCTTGAAATGCTATTTAAATTCTCAGGAAATAAAATTAAAAGGGAATTAACATACTGAATACCTACTATGTGTGCATATATGTACTCCTTTGTTACTTCCTTTATTTACCTTAGCTCTCTAAACTTGTTATGATTCTCATTTCACAAATGAGAAAAACAAGATTTACCAGGGTTAAGTAGTTTGCTCATTGCCATGTGGGAAGTGCTGAGCCAGCATCTGAAGTAGAGTCTCCTACAACTTAGTAGGCTGTGGATGGGTCAGGATCATTAAAAGAACTTGGGCTGAGTACTTGGGATTTCTGACCATTTTTTTGTGCTATGGATTTTTTTATGCAGTCTAGTGAAGACTGTGGAGCACTTTTCAGAATCATGTTTAAAGTACATACAATAAAATACATAGATATATGAAGGGGAACAAAACATGCTCCAAAGTAAGTCCTTTTGGATATTGATTATTCTAAACTGGTGAGTTTTAAGAAAAATCACAGACAGGTGAGATCTTGAAAATAGAGCAGAAATAACTCTTTTGTAAGAGACATTTACATTTATAAGGGAGATCTCCATTTGTAAGGGTATCTCCCTCTCATACCAGGAGAAGGATGACCCTAGATCTCTAGAAACACTTATCAAAGGAGAAGGCGAGGACTTAAATCTTCAGAACAACCTTACTACCATTGTTTACTGTGCTTTTCTTTATAACTTTCTATAATTGGTCTCTCCCCAATATCCAGTAATTTTTGTCTTTGGTGGAGATGGTATTTAAGGTGGTGGCTTGGGCCATTACTCAATTTTCCTGGGTCTTTCTCATGTATACAGGAAGTATACATTTCATTGAACTTCTATTTATTTTCATTTGGTTAATCTTTTTATTACAGAGCTGTCTTAACCAAGGACCCAGAGTAGCAGAGAAAAAAACATTTTTCCTCCTCCACAAATACAAAGAGATGAGTTTCTAGGGGGAAAAGTGGGAGGAAGGAAGACCTTCTTGGAGGGTAAGAATTAGAAGTTCTCTGGTAATGTTCATCTAATCTGGGTGGGTAGAGAAATATTTCTCAGGAACAAAATTCAAGGGAAACAGTCTAAAGTAGAATAGCTGAGGGGCATCTGGGTGGCTCAGTTGGTAGAGCATCCAATTCTTGATTCTGGCTCAGGTCATGATCTCTGGGTCACGAAATCAAGCCCTGTGTCTGGCTCTGTACCGAGTGTGGAGCATGCTTGGGATTTTCTCTCTCCCCCTTTCTCTCTGTCTCTCTCTCAAAATAAAGAAATAAACATTTAAAGTAGAATAGCTGATTTTTAGGTTGTTAGGAAATATCATTTGTGAAAAAGACTGGAATTATCACCAGGAAAGATACAAGTCCTAAAAGAGAGACTATGGTCTATGTAAGAATGAAAGTAGAGCAGACCACCAAAAAGAATCATAATTTACTATAGGTGGTTGAATAACTTTATATACTTGTCATTGCCTAAATTATAAATAATGTGTATCCTTAATTCACTCCATGTCATAAAAAGATTAGCTATGTGCTTATAGAGTGGAAAAATCATACTCTAAGTTTGTTTGGTCTAAGGGGGACACCTGACATCTGTATTCAGCTTCTATTGTTTGTTTTTTTTGTTTTTTTTTAACAAATTACACAAATTTAGTGGCTCAAAACAAAACAAAAAATTATTTTCATACAGTTCTGGAGGTCAGAATTCCAAAATAGGTCTCATAGGGCTAAAAATAAGGTGATAGTGATAATGCATTCTTTTTGGAGACTCTAGGAGAGAATATGTTTCCTCATCTTTTCCAGCTTCTAGAGACCTCCTGCATTCATTGGCTTGTGGCATGTTCCTCTACCTTCAAAGCTAGCAGCACAGTGTCTTCAAATCTTTGGTTCTGAACTTTTTGATAAAATAGGCCTACCTGGACAATCCAGGATAATCTTCTCATTTCAAAATCCTTATTTTAATCAAATCACTATATCTCTTTTGCCATGAAAAGTAAAATAGTTACAGGTTCCGGAGATTTGGAAGTAGACATCTTTGGGAGGTGGTATTATTCTCCTTGCCACAGTGGTACACAGTAACTTCTCTTCATAGGAAGAGAGAGTATGCAACCCTGATGGTTTTCCTTTTAAATCCCAAAGAAGGTAGTTTATGCAACTCACTTCCCCAGCACATAACAGAAAATGAGTAGCTACTTCACAGTGACAGGACCTATTACTTTATGTAGTTCACAATGTGGAGAAAGTGAAATATATTTAGTTCCAGAAATGCACATATATGTGCTATAAGAAATGAAAAACAGTAATCTCCATGAAGGTTTCATTTACTCTACCTCTAGTCCTTCCTCCAGATTTTATCTCAATGCTCCTCTTTGTTCCTTTTTTATAATCATTTCACTATCATAACATTTACAATTTTATATTGAACTTCTCTTTTTATAAGTGTGCCTTCACACTGAAATGGGAAATCCTCAAGGGCAAAGACAATGATTTCCTTACCAATGTATCCAAGTGCCAGATAGGATACTTGGACCATATTATGCACTGAATACATATTTGTTAAATTTGCCCATATTTATTCATTTTGATCATTTTTCTATAAAAGCAAACTCCTTGGGCAATAGTCTTTTCCTAAAGTATGTGACATAGTTTGCACCCACAAAGACATTATGAGTATAATGCCATGAATGGGGTTCAGATAATCTACAAGATCCCTAAATGTATGCATAAAATGCTGGTTGTGTATGAGAAGGCTAATATTCTTTTCAGTAATGCCATTTTATGACTAGAACATCTGATCATCTTTTAACTATAGTGTTGGAAGGAGTGCTACATATACGCTTAGACATTTCTAATAGGGTGAAGGTTCAACCTCACACAGGGAAAATAGAAGATGGTAGCATTTTTTTTTTTGCTTTTATTTATTTTTTTATTTTTATTTTTTTTACAAATAGTTTATTGTCAAATTAGTTTCCACATAACACCCAGTGCTCATTCCCACAAGTGTCCTCCTCCATGCCCATCCCTCCTCCCCCCCACATCCATCACTCCTCAGTTTTTCTCAGCATTCAAGAGTCTCTCATGGTTTGCCTCTCTCCCTTTCCCCCACCATTTCCGCCCTTCTCTTCCGCCTTGGTCCTCTGTTAAGTTCCTCCTAATCCTCCTATAGGTGCACACATATGATATTTGTCCTTCTCTGCCTGACTCATTTCGCTCAGCATAACACCCTCAAGGTCCATCCATGATGCTACACATGGCCAGATTTCATTGTTTCTCATTGCCATGTAGTATTCCATGGTATAGATAAACCACATCTTCTTAATCCATTCATCTGTTGATGGACACTTAGGCTCTTTCCAGGTTTTAGCTATTGTGGAGAGTGCTGCTATGAACATTGGGGTACATGTGCTCCTATGCATCAGCATTTCTGTATCCCTTGGGTAAATTCCTAGCAGTGCTATTGCTGGGTCCTAGGGGAGTTCTATTGTTAGTTTCCTGAGGAACCTCCACACTGTTTTCCAGAGGGGCTGTACCAGTTTACATTCCCACCAACAGTGTAGGAGGGTGCCCGTTTCTCCACATCCTCGCCAGCATCTAGACTTCTCTGATTTGCTGATTTCAGCCACTCTGACTGGCGTGAAGTGGTATCTCAGTGTGGTTTTGATTTGTATTTCCCTGATGAGGAGCGATGCTGAGCATCATTTCATGTGTCTGTTGGCCATCTGGATGTCCTCTTTGGAGAAGTGTCTGTTCATGTCTTCTGCCCATTTCTTCACTGGGTTGTTTGTTTTTCGGGCGTGTAGTTTGGTGAGTTCCTTATAGATTCTTGATATTAACCCTTTATCTGATATGTCATTTTGAACTATCTTTTCCCATTCCGTTGGTTGCCTATTAATTTTCTGGGTTGTTTCCTTGGCTGTGCAGAAGCTTTTAATCTTGATGAGGTCCCAACAGTTTATTTTTGCTCTTGATTCCCTTGCTTTTGGGGATGTGTCAAGTAAGAAGTTGCTGCGGTGGAGGTCAAGGAGGTTGTTTCCTGCTTTCTCCTCTAGGGTGTTGATAGTTTTCTGTCTCACGTTCAGGTCCTTTATCCATTTTGAGTTTATTTTTGTGCATGGTGTGAGACAATGATCTAGTTTCATTCTTCTCCATGTTGCTATCCAGTTCTCCCAACACCATTTGTTAAAAAGGCTGTCTTTTTTCTATCGGATATTCTTTCCTGCTTTGTCAAAGATTAGTTGGCTGTATACTTTTGGGTCCACTTCTGAGTTCTCAATTCTGTTCCATTGGTCTATGGGTCTGTTTTTGTGCCAATACCATACTGTCTTGATGATGACAGCTGTGTAGTAGAGGCTAAAGTCTGGGATAGTGATCCCTCCCGTTTTGGTTTTATTTTTCAGGATTACTTTGGCTATTCGGGGTCTTTTGTGGTTCCATACAAATTTTTGGATAGTTTGTTCTAGTTTTGAGAAGTATGCTGGTGCAATTTTGATTGGAATTGCATTGAATGTGTAGAGTGCCTTAGGTAGTAATGACATCTTAACTATATTTATTCTTCCTATCCATGAGCATGGAATGTTTTTCCATTTGTTTGTGTCTTCTTCAATTTCCTTCATAAGTTTTCTATAGTTTTCATCATACAGATCTCTTGTATCCTTGGTTAGGTTTATTCCGAGGTATTTTATGGTTTTTTGTGCAATTGTGAATGGGATCAGTTTCTTGATTTCTCTTTCTGTTGCTTCATTGTTGGTGTATAAAAATGCAACCGATTTCTGTACGTTGATTTTGTACCCTGCAACTTGGCTGAATTCTTGGATCAGTTCTAGCAGGCTTCTGGTGGAGTCTGTCGGGTTTTCTATGTAGAGTATCATGTCATCTGCGAAGAGTGAAAGTTTGACTTCCTCTTTGCCAATTCTGATGCCTTTGATTTCCTTTTGGTGTCTGATGGCTGATGCTAGGACTTCCAGCACTATGTTAAACAGCAGTGGTGAGAGTGGGCATCCCTGTCGTGTTCCTGATCTCAGGGGGAAAGCTCTCAGTTTTTCCCCATTGAGGATGATGTTAGCTGAAGGCTTCTCATAGATGGCTTTGATGATGTTTAAGTAGGTTCCTTCTATCCCAACTTTCTCGAGAGTCTTTATTAAGAAGGGATACTGTATTTTGTCAAATGCTTTTTCTGCATCTATTGACAGGATCATATGGTTTTTATCTTTTCTTTTATTGATATGATGTATCACGTTGATTTATTTGTGAATGTTGAACCAGCCCTGTAACCCAGGAATGAATCCCACTTGATCTTGGTGGATGATTCTTTTGATATGCTGCTGGATTCGATTTGCAAGGATCTTGTTGAGAATTTTTGCATCCGTATTCATCAAGGATATTGGCCTGTAGTTCTCTTTTTTTGCTGGATCTCTGTCTGGCTTGGGAATCAGTGTGATGCTGGCTTCATAAAATGAGTCCGGGAGTTTTCCTTCGATTTCTATTTTTTGGAATAGCTTGAGAAGAATTGGGATTAATTCTGTTTTAAATGTCTGGTAGAATTTCCCCAGGGAAGCCATCAGGTCCAGGGCTCTTATTTGTTGGGAGATTTTTGATCACTGATTCAATTTCTTCACTCGTTATGGGTCTGTTCAGGTTTTCTATTTCTTCCCGTGTGAATTTTGGTAGTGAGTGTGTGTTCAGGAATTTGTTCATTTCTTCCAAGGTGTCCAATTTGTTGGCATATAATTTTTCATAGTATTCCCTGATAATTGCTTGTATTTCTGAGGGGCTGGTTGTAATAAGTCCATTTTCATTCATAATTTTGTCTATTTGGGTGCTCTCTCTTTTCTTTTGGATAAGTCTGGCTAGAGGTTTGTCAATTTTGTTTACTTTTTCAAAAAAACACTCTTGGTTTCATTGATTTGTTCAATTGTTTCTTTGGTCTCTATGTTGTTTATTTCTGCTCTAATTTTTACTATTTCTGTTCTTCTACTGGGTTTATGGCATTCTCGTTGCTCTGCCTATAGTTCCTTTAGGTGAGCTGTTAGATTTTGGACTTGCGCTTTTTCTAATCTCTTGAAATAGGCCTGGAGAGCAATGTACTTTCCTCTTAGCACTGCCTTTGCCGCATCGCATAGATTTTGAATTATTGTGTTTTTATTTTCATTTGTTTCCATATATTTTTAAATTTCATTTCTAATTGCCTGATTGGCCCATTCATTCTTTAGAAGGGTGTTCTTTAACCTCCATGTTTTTGGAAGTTTTCCAGACTTCTTCCTGTAATTGATTTCAAGTTTCAAAGCATTGTGATCTGACAGTGTGCATGGTATGATCTCTATTCTTTTATATTTATTGAGGGCTGCTTTATGTCCCAGTATGTGATCTATCTTGGAGAATGTGCCATGCGCACTTGAGAAGAAAGTAAATTCCCTGGTCTCAGGATGTAAAGTTCTAAATAGATCCGTCAGGTCCATGTGGTCCAATGTATCTTTCAAGTCCATTATTTCTTAAGTGATTTTCTGTCTGGTTGACCTATCCATTGCTGTAAGCGGAGTATTAAAGTCCGCTGCTATTAGCACATTCTTATCTAGAAGCTTGTTTCTGTTTGTGATTAATTGTTTTAGATATTTAGGTTCTCCCATATTCGGTGCATAGACATTTATGATTGTTAGTTCTTCCTGATGGATGGACCCTGTAATTATTATGTAGTGCCCTTCTTCATCTCTTGTGATTGTCTTTATTTAAAGTCCAGTTTGTCTGATATAAGTATCGCTACTCCAGCTTTCTTTTGATTTCCTGTAGCATGATATTTATTTCTCCATCCCCTTACTTTTAATCTGAAGGTATCTTCCCGTCTAAAATGAGTTTCTTGTAGACAGCATATAGATGGATTTTGTTTTTTAATCCATTCTGCTACCCTATGTCTTTTGATTGGAGCATTCAGCCCATTTACATTCAGTGTTATTATTGAAATATGTGGGTTTAGAGTCTTTGTATCTTTTGTAGGGTTCATGTTTGTGGTGGTGTCTCTGGAATCTTTGTTCCTTGCAACCTTTCCTTCACAGCATCCCCCTCAGGATTTCTTGTAGAGCTGGCTTCGTGGTGACAAATTCTTTCAATTTCTGTTTATTTGGAAAGGTTTTTATCTCTCCTTCTATTTTGAATGACAGGCTTGTTGGATAGAGGATTCTTGGCTGCATAGTTTTACTGTTCATCACATTGAAGATCTCCTGCCATTCCTTTCTGGCCTGCCACGTTTCAGTAGATAGATCTGTCACCACTCTGATAGGTTTCCCTTTGTATGTGAGGGCCCTTTTCTCCCTAGCTGCTTTCAAAATTCTCTCTTTGTCCTTGTATTTTGCCATTTTTACTACGATATGTCGTGCAGAAGATCGATTCAAGTTACGTCTGAGGGGAGTCCTCTGAGCCTCTTGTATTTCCACATTTACTTCCTTCCCCAGGTCGGGGAAGTTCTCTGCTATAATTTGTTCCAGGACTCCTTCAGCACCTTTCCCTCTCTCTTCCTCTTCTGGGATTCCTATGATATGGATATTGTTGTGTTTGACTGTATCGCTGAGCTCTCGAATTCTTCTTTCCTGTTCCTGGATCAGTTTGTCTCTTTTTTTGTCAGCTTCTTGTTTTTCTAGAATGGTGTCTTCTAAATCACTTATTCTCCTTTCTGCCTCTTCAAGCCGTGCATTGGAGGCCTCTAATTTATTATGTATCTCATTTATCGCATTTTTAAATTCTTCATGCCTATTTTTATTTTCAATTCTCTCTGTAGCCATAGTTTCTTTGATGTCCCCTATGTTTTTTTCAAGTGCTGCTATTAATTTTACCATTATTATTCTAAAATCTTGTTCATTTATGCTGTTGATATCTGTTTTGAGCAGTTCATTAGCTGCCATTTCTTCTTGGAGTTTCTTTGGAGGAGAGCTCTTTCGTTTCGTCATTTTAGTTAGCTTTCCGGCTCTTGTTGGTTTTAAAGACCTGTTATGCTCTCTGTTTCTATGAGCGCTGCTATATCCAAGAAGACTCTTTGACTTTCCAGGGCCTATCCTTTCAGAGATTGTTTTTTGAATGGTATCCCTCGGTCTCTCTTGTTGGGACCTTAGTTATTTTATTTTCCTATTCGTAGTAATATTTGGGACTCTTCACCTTGTGTACTCTAGCTTGTTTCTTGAGGTAGCCCTGGAAAAGAAAACAGACAAACACACAGGGAGCAGGAGCACACAAACGCACAGGCTAATTCAACTAACATGCAAAGCGAGAGGGAAAACGAAAAAGTTAAGAGAAAAGACGGAGGAGGGAGGGCGAATAATAGGGAGCATAAAATACATAAAAGGGTCAAAAAGAGGAAAAGAAAAGGAAAAAAGAAGAAAACCGTTGGACAAAGATTGGTTTAAAGCATATACCTGGATTTCCCAGCTACAGTTAAATAGCCATGTGTATGCAGTGCTGGTTGAAGAGCATAGAGAAGAAGAGAGAAGGCAGGGCGAGACGAGGCAGAATTGGAAATAGAATGAACAGGCAGAAGAGATAAGAAGCTTTTTTCCAAGAGGTAAAGGGTAGAATATGGTTGGATAGGTGAGAGAAGGATGCTGGAATTATCCAGAGAAACTCTATAGTCTAATTACTCCTGAGAGAAATAGCTGAAAATGTCAGTAGGTGTAGA
Organism: Proteles cristata cristata; assembly: GCA_017311185.1. Classification (NCBI taxonomy): domain Eukaryota; kingdom Metazoa; phylum Chordata; class Mammalia; order Carnivora; family Hyaenidae; genus Proteles; species Proteles cristata. Next base: position 333,370 of record JAESUZ010003924.1, read on the forward strand.
ATTTACAATTACAGAATGGACTTGTTGTGATTGTTTAAGCAAGCTGGCGACCAGAGTTAATCAGGTCAGTGTTTTGGGGAAAAAAGCGAGAAAAGAGAAAGAAGAAGAAAAAAAGAAAGAGAAAAGAAAGGGGGAAAAAAAGAAAGAAGAAAAAAAAGGAAAAAGACAAAAAAAGGAAAAAAAAAAGGAAAAAAAAAAGGGAGGAGGGCACCTCTCAGGCAGGGATGGGCGTGGCGTGATCCAATGCCTCAGGCGGGGTTTCTGCCTTGGCGGTTGTGGGGAGGAGAGTGGCGGTGCTCCAGTCCCTTCTTGAACCCCACGCTGCAACTTGCTTTTTTGGGCGTGTCAACTCCCCGTTCCGGGGACGCAGCCGAACTTGGTTGCACTCTTCAACCCAGGCCAGTTCCAATCTCCAGATCCCAGTCCGCGCGCCCCGCTGAAATTGCCTTAGACACAGCTTCCCAGGCAAACCACTCGGGCAATTCCAGGCCCCCTTCCGAGCTCTGGGGGCGGAGTCAGAATCGCTGCTTCCTTCTCTGAGTCTGGCTGGCGCGCATACGCGGGGGCGTGCCTGCCGGGTGCGCGTAGCCCGAGGCCGCTGGAGTGAGGAAAACCGGGTCCCTCTATGGCTCGTCACCCGAAACACGAGCTCACAGGCAAATTTCCCAGTTTTTAGCTCTTTGCTTTCCCTCTCGACTTCCAGCCAGCTAGGAGCGCAGACGCCCGGTGTCAGCGTGGCTCTTTCAGGGGCCCCAGCTGCCCGGGAGCTACAATGGCGGCAGGCGCGCCGCCGCTCTGAAATCCAACCTCCAGGAGCGGCACAAAGAAGCAGTTTGTGTGCTCAGACCCCCCCCACCCAGGACCAGTTGGTGCGAGGAGACCTGGTGTGCAGGTATTTGGCAAGTACGGTCTTTCTATGCACAGAGTGGAGGTTTTTTCCTCCCGCAAGCGGAGGTTTTTCTGTTTCAGACTCTCTCCTTTTCTCCTCTCACTCCCCGTAGAGGGTAGAGGGGGATCGCCTCCCACCCTGGAGTCTCCGATCCCGGCCCGATTTTATCTTCCCCGGTTCGCACTCACGTTAGAAGGCTTTCTCAGTGGATTCTGCGTCCTTTTTCTCCCAATCTCTCAGGTTTTGTAAAGTTTCCAATGGCTTCAGATCTTTTCTGTGATGTATGGGCGCGAGTGCAAGTACGGAGCTCCTTACTTCTCCGCCATCTTGCCCTCTCTCCAAGATGGTAGCATTTTATTTTCGAGAAGTGATTGGATGTCTTAATCATGTCACTCTTGAGTGGCCACAGTTACTTTTTCCATAATGAAACGTCTAATTGCTTTGGATTCCAGTTTCCATTTTCAAGCTGGTCTGGGGTATCAGTGTCTGTCTCCATTAGCCTTTGCTGGAAGTTATTTGTATGATACTTTTGGTGCCAGATGCATTACAAAAATGTTGATGGCCAGTATCTTGGCCTGTGATAATTGGGTGCTTTTAGTGTTAGAAATGCCAAGTTGTTAATTAGCTTAATGTAAGGACTATACATCAACTTTTTATTTTCATTTTTATTGGCTAGCATTATCTTCTTTTAAAGTAGATGCCTGCTAAAGTGTTTTGAGAGGTGCTTGTTTTCACAAAATAATCATCCTAGATTAGTGAGTTATGAACAGCTGCCTCGAGTGAGAGCTGATTTAGTCCATTACTCAAGGCATGAACCAAAACATTATTGATGCACAGAGAATTTATGGGAAAATCCACTTTTGCCATGCTCTAACAACAGCACAGCAAATCAAGGTGGTGCTCTGGGACTAGACCAATTTTACTATTCATAGAAAACTTTGATACCTAATGTTTTCTTGATTAGCAGAGAGAAGGTACACATATTAAGAATCAAGTCTAATAGAGAAAAGGAATCTAGGTTTCTAATGACTTCACTGTGAATGTATTAATTTTTCTTTCATCCCTTGGTCTATTTTAAAATATTGATATTGTTAATCATAAATTTGACTAAAACAACTATGGGATTAGGATTTCTAATTAATATATTCCAGCTTCAATCACTCATTTTACTGATGGATTTCAGGCTTCTAAATTGTGTTTGCCAAGTTGGCAGCTAGGCAAATCGTTAAAATTGAAAATGGCTTGTCCCTGACAGTAAAGTCTTTGAGCACATTTGAAACTCAGGAATGGCTGGAGCTGCCACATGACATGAGTGATAGCTTCTATTCTGAAGGGGAAAATCTATGCATCATCATCCTAGGATAGGTAGGCGATGAGTGTTATATATTATAATCTTCATCAATGAAAATGATGGAAAAACTAGTAACAACAATGATATTATTGACAAAAACAGTTAGCATAATGCTTGATTCTCAGATTTAATTATTGTTATATTATCATGGCAGAGAACACTGTGTGATGAAATGGGCTTGGACATAGAGGATGTCAGGAGACTTGAGTTCTAGACTTGCTTATCACACTTTATCATTTGTACAGCTTTAAGAACGTCAGATAATTTCTCTCAGTGTCAGTTTCTTCAATCATAAAACAGACATGGGAACAGGTATTAACTTTAAGTGGGCACAAGGAAGCAAATAATGTGACAGAAATGCTCCAAAACTGAATTGTGGTGATGGTTGTGCAACTTGGTATGTTTACTAAAAATTATTGAATCAAACACTGAAAATGGTGAACTTTACAGCATGTAAATTACATCCCAATATATTTGTTAAAAAGATGAGGATTCTTATTTATTCTTTCAACAAATGGCATATCCTGTTTTCAAAGAGCTCACAATCTCAGTTAGATGATAAATAAATTTGCAATAATTCTGCCTTTCACCATAATATAATTGGTGCGTTATAGTATTTACTATGTGCCAGGCTCTGTGCTAAACATTTTATGCACATTAACCTTTTTAATCCTCATAGCTATTATCATCTCCTTTTCATAGATGGGGAATCTGATATGCAGATTACTGGAGGTCACGCATGCATTAAGTAGTAGAGCAGAGATTCAAATCCAGGTTTTTTGACTCCACAGTGTGTTCCTCTTAACTAATGGCCACTGGAGGTAGCCTCATTTACAGACATATGGCTTTACAGCAAGTTTTACCAAGATAATGAATTATATAAGCAAACTGCTATAGTTCAGATTTTCTATAATGTTTTAAATATCTTTCCTGTTTTTGATAATATCCCTATTCATTATTACTATGTTTAACATATCTTCAGTGTATTTCACCAATACAGTGAATAATTCACTGATTGTTCTTGTTCTTATTTGAGAATTGTTTGCTTTTATCTTTATTTCATCTTTGTTTCTGCATTTTGGGTTACTCAATTTGTTAATTTCTTAAATTAAAATCTTAGTTTATTCACTTTTTTCTGATTCATCAATTAAAGCTTGTAAAGCAGTCAATTTATCTTTAAGCATAGCTTTGGCTATACTTTTTAAGTTTTATACACAGTTGTCACTAGTTTGATGAGTAATATCAACTTCATGGGATATACACATGACATTTTTTAATTCTTCATTTCAGTCATAATTTGCTGAATCTCCCTTTCCCATCATTTATTAACATCTTAGATTTCCTACCATTTTTGATTATTAAAATGCAGTCCAATCATAAATTATTAGGCAATTCTACTGGAATTTTGTTAATAAGATTAAAATACATCTACTCAAATAACCATTTTGTAAAAGTAACAGGAAAGATCAACATAAGGAAAATTATATTTTATGAGAAAAGGCATATAAATTATTGAAAATAAATAGTAGTGAGTATGTTTTAGCTTACCACATGAAATTGATAGGTATATTCACAAAAGAGAAGAATCATTTTAAGGGAAAAAAAACAGCAGAATTATTCAAAATAAACAGTACTGATTATCTTCAAATTAAATTCAGAATGGGGGAGGATTTCTAACCCTTTGAATTGATGGAACTCTGGGAACTTGAATCCACAGACATTGAAATATATGCTTTCCACTTGACTCTCTGACCATGAAAGAATGCCAGAAATATCATTTGTATTATTAGCAAAGCTCCTGAAACATTTATGACTTTGGGAAGAAGTCACATTCTTTGGAAACAGTGAGGAAAACTCAGCTTTGGGCAGAGATATCACCGACCAATCTCACTGGAAGGAACATAGAACTTGACAAGAGATAGTAGGGAATATGTTTATAATGAAACATAATTGAATATGGGCTCTGGTTGATGAATTGGAAGGAAAGGGATTTTCAGATATGAACTCTGCCTATATTGCTTCTGTATTCCTAACCTAAGGTGGCTTCTGTTCTAATAGCTGGCGTGCTGAAGTGACGATCCACAAGTAAGGTGACTCTACAAAGTTTAAAAGAAGTCTAGGGAGTCTAAACCATGGTGGATTCTATACACACTGAGCTGGTCATATGAGGAGGAGTTCAGTGATTCCCAATAGTTCTCAGGAGTCTCTCCTTTCCCTTCTATCCATTTTCTTAACAATATATCCTTTGACACTATTTATGATGCTGCAGAGGGGAAGCCCGATTGAAATGTGGATCCATGTTTGGTTTGAAGTCACTGTTACTACACTCTGAGCATGTGTGATGAGTAGATTCTGTGTTTCCCTAGGTGCCTCTTCATGTAAATTGATGACTGCTGCCCAGGGGAATGAGGAGGGCCTGAAGACATGAAGAGAGATTAGTTTAAATGTGACAAGGCCATAATCTGTAAAGAGGAACATCTATCACTGTCACACAAGAGAACCATGGTGCTGAGAAGACCCTCTCTGGTTGGAAAAAATCTCCCACTTCATGGCTGACAGTTGAGGCCTCCTTAGCTCAACTCTACTTGTTCCCCCTCAAAAGTTCTTTTATTCAAATCTGACAAACTAATGACAGCTACCATTTGGCTTTGAATGACTCAATTATGGCTGCAGCCACTTGGTTTAGTAATTACTAAAATTATGGTTTGGGCCCAAGTCCAGTTCTACCTTTGCTCTCTTCCCCACGGAAACAGAGAAGCACTTTTATAGGAAACTAGATGGTGATTCAGAAGTGAGGTTGTAACAATAATTTTAAATGACCTCAGTCGATGGGAAAATAAAACTGAACAGCCTGGCTTGAGAATAGGGCTAAATTTTTTCTGACCCTTTAAGAAACCTGGCACCCTGAAACTATAGGCTTAGTTTCCATGGATAATTTTAGTCTCTGCATGAATGAGACAAAAACTTCTTTTTCCCTTTTCACTTATGCTACACTTGTTAGAATTTATTATAAACTGGTGACTTATTCATGGTATTTTAGTTTAACTGCAGCAAAGATTCTAGGTTCCTAAAACCTCCTCCCCAGGTTGGTTTTGGAGAGAAAAAAGCCTGGGGAAGCATACAAATTTTTATAAATTCTAAGAATATAGTTTTACTGAATTCAAGGCTTTATCACAGTTTTATTGTTGAAATTGCTTAATATACAGGATAAATGTTTAGGTAGTAAAGAACAGTGTCAAGTTTCAAGCTGTGGTTTTTTTTGTCTTGTGCAATTTTGCTTAAATTACTTAATTTAAGTTATCTAAGTTTCCTCATCAATAAGTTGGGATTAATATAAGATGCTTCTGTCATGGGCTATTTGTGAGAATCAAATGAAGTCCCCCAAAAATAAATAAATAAAGGAAACAAAAACAAATGCAACAAATAGAAGACAGTTAAAAATATGGTAGACATTAAAACAAAAATACCAGTATTTTAAATCTGAAGGACCTAAAAATACCAATGAAAGACAGATACTGTCAAAGTGGGTGATAAACAACAATACCCAATACCCAACTATATGCTGTCTTCAAGAAATTAATTCTAAGGGTAAAGACTTATACCAAAAGTAAAGAGATGAGGAGTGATAAACTAAACTAACACGACTCAGAAGAAAGCTAAAGAACCTATATTAATTTGAAACAAAGCAGACTTGAGAACAAGGAAAATTTTCAGAGATAAAGAGCAACATCACATAATGATAAAATGGTCAGTTCTCAAAGGAGCTTGGGAAGATTGTGGAGTAGAAGAGGGCAGAGAAATGCGCTCTCACACTATGGAGCTTACCCAAGACTAATTCCCATAATGTTTGGCTTTAAAAACCAGAGGGACTGAATTCCCTGAGTTTGTAAAACCAGTGGGACTTGGAGTCTAGAGCTTTAAAAGTCAGCTGATTCAGCACTGGGCATACCAGGAGGGTGAGTGACATAGAGGACTCAATAAATGAAATGAAAAACTCACTTTGTGAAATGAACAGCTGGATGGAAGAAGCAGTGGAACAAATTAGTGATCTAGAAGACGGAGTAATGGAAAATAATCAAGCTGAACTAAAGAGAGAAAACAGAATTATGCAATATAAGAATAAAGTTAGGGAACTCAGTGACTCCATAAAACATAGTAACATTTATATAAGAGGAGTCCTAGAAAAAGAAGAGAGAGAAAGGGGTGCAGAAAATTTATTTCAAGAAATAACAGCTGAAAACTTTCCTAATCTGAATAAGGAAACAGATATCCAGATGCAGGAGGCACAAAGAACTTCAAACAAAATGAAAAATATTTTAAAAAATGAAGCAGATCAACACCAAGACATACTATAATTAAACTGATGAAATACAGTGACAAAGAAAATATCTTAAAAGGAGCAATACAAAAGAAGACAGTAACTTACTACGGAAAACCCATAAGACTATCAGGGGATTTCTCTGTAGGAACTTCACAAGCCAGAAGGGAGAGTCATGATACATTCAAAGTGCTGAATTGGAAACATATGCAACCAAGTTTACTTTATCTAGTAAGGCTATCATTTAGAATAGAAGGAAGGATAAAGAGTTTCCCCAACAAACTAAAGAGGTTCATGACCACTAAACTGGCCCTAGAAGAAATATTAAAGAGGTTTCTTAGAGTGGAAAGTAGAGGCCAAAATTGACAGTAAAAGTGTAGGAAACAAAACAATAAAAATGAATATTTGTGTAAAATAGTCAATGAACTCACAAAAAATGAATATAAAATATAATGGCATATGCCTAAAAGAATGAGGAGGAGTGGAGAAAAGAATGAGTTCAAATTTAAATGGCCATCAACTTATTATAGATTCCTATGTGCAGACAGGTTATTTACAAACCACTAATAAACACGCAAAGAATAAAGAGAAAGAAACACAAACATATAACTAAACAAAATCAGCAAAACACGCAAGAGAGAAACAAGATTAGAGAAACAGTCAGAAACAATTACAAAACAAGTAATAAAATGGTAATAAATACATATCTATCAATAATTACTTTGAATGTAAATAGACTTAACATTCCGATCAGAAGACATAGGGTGACAGAATGGATTAAAAATATGACTCATCCAAATGCTACCTACAAGGGACTTATTTTAGACCTAAAGATACAGGCAGATTGAAAGTAGGATGAAGAAATATCTATCATGCAAATGGGTGTCAAAATAAAATGGAATAGCTATACTTCTATTGGACAGTCTATAGACTTTAAAGCAAAGATTTTAACAAGAGTTAAAGTATATAATAATAAAAGGACAAGCCAGCAAGAAAATATAACAATTGTAATATTTATGCACCAACATAGGAATACCCAAATATATAAAATAGTCAGTAACAAACATAAAAGAGTGAATTGATTATAACACAAAAATTGTAGGGGACTTTAACACTCTACTAGATGTAAACTGTTTAGTTTACATCTAAACAGAAAACCAATAAGGAAACAATAGCTTTGAATGACACACTGGAACAGATGAATTTAATAGATATATTCAAAATATTCCATCCTAAGGCAGCAGGATACTCATTATTTTTAAGTGAACATAGAACATTCTCCAGAATGGATCACATATTAGCCCACAAAAACAGCTTCAACAAATTCAAGACCGAAGTCATACGATGCATCTTCTCTGACTACAACTCTATAAAACGAGAAGTCAACCACAAGAACAAATCTGGACAGAATACACGTACATGGACGTTAAATGACATGTTGCTAAACAATGAATGGTTATTAGAAAAAAATCAATAAAATTGATAAACTTCTAGCCAAACTTATCAAGAAAAAAAGAGAAAGAACTCGAATAAATAAAATCACAAATTAGAGAGGAGAAATAACAATCAACACTACAGAAATATAATCAATTGTAAGAGAATATTATGAAAACTATATGCCAACAAATTGGACACCTAGAACAAAAAGACAAATTCCTAGAAACATATAAACTACCAAAAGTGAAACAAGGAGTAGAAAATTTGAACAGACTGATAACTAGCAAAGAAATTAAATCAGGAATCAAAAAACTTCCAACAAACAAAAGTATATGACCAGATGGCTTCACAGGTGAATTCTACTAAACATTTAAAGAAGAGTTAATGAAGATTGATGTAGAGAGATGGGTAGGGGGTGGACTAGACGGGTGATGGGTAATAAGGAGGGCACTTGTTATGATGAGCACCAGGTGTTGTAAGTGATGAATCACTGAATTCTACTCCTGAAACCAATATTGCACTGTATGTTAACTAGAATTTAAGTAAATTTGAAAAGAAAAAATAAAGAAGAGTTAAAACATATTCTTCTCAAACTATTCAAAAAAATAAAAAAAGAAGGAAAATTTCCGGATTCATTCTATGAGGCCAGCATTATCCTGATACCAAAACAGGATAAAAAAAAACACTAAAAGAAAATTACAGGCCAATATGCCCAATAAACATAGTTCTAAAAATCCTCAACAAAATACTAGCAAACTGAACCCAACACTAAATTAAAAAATCACTTACCATGCTCAAATGGGATTTATTTCTGTGTTGCAAGTGTGGTTTGATATTCACAAACCAATCAATGTGATACATCACATCAATAAGCAAAAGGATAAGAGGCATATGATTATTTCAATAGATAAAGAAACAGCATTTGACAAAATACAACAATTCATGATAAAAACCCTCAACAAAATAGGTGTAGAGGGGACATATCTGACCATAATGAAGGCCATATATTAAGAGCTAACATCATGTTCAATAGGGGAAAAAATGAGAGCTTTTCCCCTAAGGTCAGGAAAAAGACAAGGATGTCCATTCTCACCATTTAAAACAATTTTTTAAATGTTTGTTTATTTTTGAAAGAGAAAGTGCAAGCAGGAGAGGGGCAAAGAAAGAGAGAGAGAGAGAAACACAGAATCCAAAGCAGGCTCCAGGCTCTGAGCTGTCAGCACAGAGCCTGATGCAGGGCTTGAACTCATGAACCATGATATCATGACATGAGCCAAAGTATGATGCTTATCTGACTGAGCCACCCAGGTTCCCCATATTCTCACCAGTTTTACCGACATAGTACTGGAAGTCTTAGCCACAGCAATCAGACAATAAAAAGAAATAAAACCTCATCCAAATCAACAAGGAAGAAGTAAAACTATTACTATTTGCAGATGACATGATACTATATAGAGAGAACTTGAAATATTCATACAAAAAAAACCCCTGCCATACCTGATGAATGAATTCAATAAAGTCACAGAATACAAAATAAATGTATAAAAATCTGTTGCCTTTCTATATGCCAATATGAAGCAGCAAAAAGAGAAATTTTTAAAAATTTCATTTACAAATATATCAGAAATAATTAGATACCTAGGAATAAACTTAACCAAAGAGATGAAATATCTGTACTCTAAAAACTATAAAACACTGATGAAAGAAACTGAAGATGACACAAAGAAATGGAAAGACATTTCATACTCATGAACTAGAAGAACAAATATTGTTAAAATGCCTATACTACCCAAAGCAATCTACACATTTAATGCAATCCCTATCAAAATACCATAGCATTTTACACAATTGTGTAAACAGTCAACAAAACTAAAAGGCAACCTACTGAATGGAACAAGATATTTACAAATGCATATTTAATAAAAAGTTGGTATCCAAAGTGTATAGAGAACTGATAAAACTCAACACCCCCAAAACAAAATAATTGAATTGAAAAATAGGCATGGACTGATACTTTTGAAAAGAAGACATACAGATAGCCAACAGACACATTAAAAGATATTTATTGTCACTTACTATAAGGGAAATGTAAATCAAAACTACAATGAAATATCTCACCTGTCAGAATGACTAAAGTCAAAAATAGAAGAAACAACAAGTGTGGCAGAGGATGAGGAGAAATAGAACTCTCTTACATTGATGGTGGGAATGCAAAGCGGGGCAGCCACTGTGAAAAACAGTATGGCTGTTTATCTTATGTCTGTTTAAAGACATTTAATATATATTGTTGATATTATATATATCAAAAATATATATATATCTCAAAAATAAGCAAACATTTAAAAATATATTGAAACTCAAGATGTTTAATATACACACAAAAAAGGGTCAGTTCTCCAAGACATGAATCTAATAATAGAGTATCAAAATACATGAAACAAAAACTGATAAAAAGGTTAAAAAAAAGAAAGAAATGCACTATTATAGTTAGATACTTTAATACCACCAGTAAGTGTATAGTTGACCTGAACCACATTATCAATCAACTTGATCTAATTGACATTTATAGAATACTCCATCCACTAGTAGCAGAATACACATTCTCCTCAAGTTCAAATGGAACATTTACCAAGAGAGACTACACTCTGGCTTGTAAAACATACCCTAATAAATTTAAAAGAAAAGAAATCATACAAATTATGTTGTCACACCACAGTGGAATTAAACTAGAAATCAATAACAGAAAGATAGGTGGGAAATTTCCAGATATGTGGCAAATGAGGACCATAAGGGACACAGAACTGTAACAAAGCATGCATTCAAGAATTTCTACTCACTGTTCCCTTTGTGCATTGGTTAAGGGAATGCCTTGGAGAAAGAAGACCTGTTCTGTTGTTAGAGTTAAAGAGAAAAATATCAAGGTTGGAATGAGTTTTTATTACTTGCCCAGCGAATTAAGAGAATTGTTAGAAATAATTCTCTTGTATGTCACTCTAGAAGTTGAGCTTGTCCACAGATGTAGTCAGTCTTTATTATTGGTAGATTTGTATTTGTGAGTTTACCTACTGTCTAAAATTTGTAACTCCAAAATCAATGTTCACAGTGTTTTCATGGTCATTCATAGATATGGGCAGAGTGGTAGGAAATTTGAGTTATTCAACTCACACATTCTCAGCTAAGGTCAAACAAAATGATGCTGTGACTTCTTGCTTCATCTTTCATACTATAAACAAGTTTCTTTTTTACAGTTTATTTAGTTCCTTTTTTTGGTGCATTTTGGGGGCAATTTTGCTATTTAAAATGCATAATGTTAAAACAATGTCTAGTTTTCCTAATTGGAAGAAAACTGTCATGTGCCTTATGAAGAAAATACATGTATTAGATTAGCATCATTCAGGCATGAGCTACAGTGCTGTTGGCCCTGAGTTCAATGTTAATGAATTAACAATATATATTAAATGTCTTTAAACAGACAGAAGATTAAGTACTATTCTGTTGATAAAAATGTGACTAGAGGCTCAAAGGAATCTAACCCTGTATTTCCCAAGGGAGAAATTATTCCAACTTTGCTAATTCATTGTTTGTGATGACTTTATAAACCATAAGTACCTCAAATAATGAGAGTTGACTGTAAGCACAATTTGTGATACCTATTCCAGTCTAGACATTGAACTTTGTGTAATTTAATAAATACATATGAGTTCTTTCAATGTGCCAGACTTGGTCTATCTGAGTAATGAGGGGACAATAGTGTAATAAACCAAAGACCTCAGCCTTCTTTCTTCATGGAACTTATTTTCTAGTAAAGGCAGAGAGGAAATAGACATATAAATGTATAATATGTTCATTATGGTAAGTGCTATGAAGTAAGCTTCCATACTCTAGTATGTAGATTATGTAAATAAAACTCAGGGAAGCTAACTAAGTTGCTTATGAAAAATCTAAATTAAATGATGCAAAATTCAAGCTCAGCTCTTGTGGCTTCAAAAACCATGCTCTTTCAATTAATTTACACTTGATCCTTCTCATGAATGTATGTACTATAGTACACTTCTTTGTAAGAGAACTGCTTCTAGCTCCTGTGAGGAAGATTCCATCTTCAAAAGATAATAATTTTATACTTTAGAGCAGTGGTTTTTGACATACGGGCCAGTTTTGCCTTCCTAGGGAATATTTGATAATCTTGAGACATTTTTTATTGTTGTACTTGGGTAGGGGGTGATTCTGACATCCCTTGAGGAGAGAACAGGAATAGTGCTTAACATTCTACAAAACAGAACAAAGTCCAGCCAAGAGTGGCTAGATGGAGAAACTGCCCAGAGCCATGGAACTTAGAAAGAGCTATACAAGTAATGCTTTCAAATTGCTAGCTCAGGACTCATGTAGGAAAATAAAGGATGTGATATTTGATTTTCTCATGATCTGATTTAATGTGGAGCATCATCAGAGAGCAAAATTTGCCACCCCAAAATGTGTCTCTTTGGCATGTGAATTATTTTAGGCTGATTATTAAAAAAACAAAAAACAAAAGAGAAAATTCAAGAAGTTTTTCTTTTTTGCCTCCTTCCTAACTGCTTGGAAGAATTTAGATAGAGGACCTATTCCAGGGGAGGAGCTATCACAAGAGATAATTATAGTATAGTGTGAGCTAGGTATGGCAGACAGGAGGAACCCAGCAAGGCCTATTTTGAACAGTCATCTCATTATTTCTGGATGGCCCAGCAAACATTTGTTTATCAAACAGTTTTCCCTCCATTCTTTCTGTGAATTGCATTCTTTCACTTTGAAGCCCCAGACTCCTACCCCTATTTCTGAGTCCAGAATAATATATATACCTTATCTTACCTGACTGTTTTTGGAATCGTTCACGTTTTTATGGATCTCCTGTATGTATATTATTAAATTTGATTTTCTTTTGTCAATGTTTGATTAATTTTAAGACCAGCCAGGAGAACTTTAAAGGGCAAAATAAAAATTTTCTTCCCCAACAGCGTTATCCTGCCATTGTCAAGTTAAGATCTCCCTAAATCTAAAATACTCTCACTTTAGATGCCAATGAGTCTCTTTCCCAACACTATTCCTTTCTAAGATGCTTCAGAATTATCCCTATGTATTTAGGAACTGAAGAAGTAAAAGTAAGAAGAAAAGGAAAGGGAGACATTTATGGCAGAAAAAATGGAGAGAGAGACTAAAAGATAAGCATCTAAAAGAGAAACATGAATGACTCTCTCTTATGGTCTTCCTTCCCCCCTTGCCCCCCTTATTCTTCTTTTAGTTCTCTCTTCAACAGATAATTTTTTTCTTTTACTGTGATAGGCATAGTGTAGAGATGAGATTATCTTTCGAGGAAATTTTATTACTAATAAGTGTTGTATTTTACAAAGTACTTTTTACATCTGTTATCTCATTTGAGTCTTTCTATAAGCCCTATTTTATAGACAAGTAATCAAGACTCAGGGAACATATGTGAACTTTCCCAGGGTAATACTAGAACAGGAACGTGTCTGTACTCTTCTTCATCTAAATAATGCTGACACAGGTATGAGGATTGCGAGGCTATCGGGTTCTATATTGCCCTATACTTATTAGAGTATCAGAAATGGTATTTATTTCGGATTATAAAATCACAAAAAACACGTTTTTATTTTTTTGTGTTTTAAATGAATTTATTGTGTGCCTTTTAATTTTTTTTTTTTTACAAATAGTTTATTGTCAAGTTGGTTTCCATATAACACCCAGTGCTCATCCCACAAGTGCCCCCCTCCGTGCCCATCCCCCCCTCCCCCCCACATCCATCAGCCCTCAGTTTTTGTCAGCATTCAAGAGTCTCTCATGGTTTGCCTCCCCCCTTTTCCCCCACCATTTCCCCCCTTCTTCTCCCCCATGGTCCTCCGTTAAGTTCCTCCTAATCCTCCTATATGTGCACACATATGATATTTGTCCTTCTCTGCCTGACTTATTTTGCTCAGCATAACACCCTCAAGGTCCATCCATGTTGTTACACAAGGCCAGATTTCATTCTTTCTCATTGCCAAAAACACATATTTTTAAAGAGGTGAGTTAGTGTCTTGGGAATCTGTAATGAAATTTACTCAAAATAACACTAAAATGAGGGTTATGTTGAACTGCTATTAGGTATCAAGTAGTAACACAATGTAGCTCATCAAATCTCTCAGATATCTCCTGAGTTAAATTGTTTTTATCCTAGATATGAGAAAAGTTGAACAATCTTAGTACACAAGACTAAACTTAAAAGGAGTATAACAGTGTAAGGAAAAAAAACTGTTTTTGAGTGACTTTCCAGTTGTGTTGCCTGTATTAACTGGTAGTTACCTGGTATGAATAACAGTTCCCTCCAATAATACAGTTTAATAATTGTGGTCCTAAAATTTTGTACACAAACAACCAAAATGCTGGTTAATCACATTGCATACATGGAAATAGTTTATTCATATCTTGCATTTAAAAGGAAAGGGACAACTTTCTGACTAAATAATTTAAATCCAAATATTAATATTAGACCCATAACTATTCTTTTGAAGAGTTTATTAATTAGGAGAACCTATATTCCACTTATTGCTCCTGCTCTCCTCTGAGTCAGGCCACTCATTACACTGTTGGCTCTGATTAGAAAATCTATTAGAAAATTAAAGATTTCTTGGCAACCTCTAAGTCATGGATCTGAAACCTATCTTATTCAGGGCTTTCATCTTAATTTCACTTGAGACATTGCTGGGAAATATAAGATGCCAATCTCTATGGAAAATTTGGAGCTGTCTCTCCCCAGTCCACAGCAGAACTTCCTAGTGTTCTAAATTCTGTCTCTAAGGCAAACAAAACAGCAGGTAAGGCTCAATGAGTGTGGACGTCTCCAGATCCTCCAGGAGGTAAGTCTGCTAATTAATATAATTTCTGCTATTTTTGCTTTTCATGATGAATGAAGACTTAGTGAAAGCATTATCTTTGGAAAGCATAGCTTGAAGCCTCAAGAGAAAGGATGAGAGTTATTCATATTCTGTGTACTTTTCTGATTCTCCCTGTTATTTCTGTGGATTATTGCTTAAATGGCTTATTTCTTGCTTTTTAGTGATTTTTGGTTGTGAACTCATTTAGGGGAAATTTGTCATGTGACCTGAGTTTAAGTTGTGCTCCTACTGGGAGAATGTGCCAGTTGTTTGGGGTCACTACTGTCTTCAAAATAAATGATTTTTTGAGGTTTTTAGGAAAACTTAATGTTTGAATTTAGTCTCCAGACACACTTAATCATTTCTGGTTACAAAATCTCAGGTAAGATTTCCTGCTGACACCTTGGGTAGGTACTCTTTTTTTTCTAACTCATCTTCTCAGTAAGAATGTAGGCAGATTTATATAGATGCTTTATATTAGACATTCACTTTTGGACAGAATCCATTCTTTGTCTTCTGTCCTCTGTAGCTATCAGAATTGAAACTCAAGGACACCAGATATGGGTACCTAAGTGGGGTCAGAGCTCACTTCCCTCTCTGGATTTCTATTTCTATTTATTCAGTTACTTTGCCTCTCAGAATTTTACTAATTTCCTCAACTTAGGTATATTTACGATGAACTGTATTTACAATTAATGACTTGCATTATTTTATTATTCTTAAACAGTTTTCAAGGTTCAGAATACTGCCAGAAATACTCTCTAAGATTTTATAAAAATCTAAAATATCTCTATATAAACATTTTCATTTAACTATATATTCAGCCATCTTCTCATATTAGTACATATAAGTCTACCTTTCTTTTAAATATTTTTATTTATTTCTAGGAGAGAGAGAGAGAGACAGCATGAGCAGGGGAGGGTCAGAGAGAGAGGGAGACACGGAGTGAAATAGGCTCCAGGCTCTGAGCTGGCAGTCAGCACAGAGCCCGACGTGGGGCTCGGACCCATGAACCACGAGATCATGACCTAAGCCAAAGTCGGACGCTTAACCGACTAAGCCACCCAGGCGCCCCTAAGTCTACCTTTTTTAAATGAATGGCTACACAATATTAAACACTATAGATAAACCATGATTTATTAACAAGTTCCCTATTAATGGATATTTATGTTTTCAGTTTTTGTTATTACAAAAAACAAAAACAAAAACAAAGAAAACACCCAAATGGTCAGCATGTATATATTTGTGGATTTGTATATATAGATTAAATCTCTAGAATTAGAATTGCTGTTAAAAACTATAATACTTAAATTTTTATATTTATTTCCAGTTTTCTTTTCAGCATTTGCAACAATTAATTTGAGAAAGAAAAAGTCAGTGTGCCTGAATCCTCATTGCCTTTCTATGTTGGTTTTCATGGAGCATATTACTATTAATTTCAAGGAATAGTTTGTTTCCTAACCTTGTTTTAGAACATATTCCATGGAGAGACAAACCATCTTACAGAAATATGATGGAATGCTTTTAATAGGTATTTTTTAATGCCACATGAGGAACTGATTTGAACAATTTTTCTCATTTACAATTGAAATATAATCTTTTAAGGACAATGCCATTTGATTTATCATCTGACTGTGATTGTCCTAACTGCTTGGAGAGTACTCAGAATAAGTTTGATTGGAATCCCTGTAGTAATGATTCCTTTTATTCAAGATTAAGAAAGAAATCCATGCTTCCTTCTGGTGTGCAGTGCTTTGCCTCTCAGTGTTGTTCCACCAGGCCAGAGAATGGCACCAAAGACAACTCAGGGTTTCTTCCCTCAGAGGAGGAAAGCTATGTGGAATCTTCACAAAGCAATCATCTCAGTCTGAATCCTGAGGGCATTACAAAGAAAATCAGACCATTCAGAGAACTGACTGTCCAAGAATTACTGAGGGAGTTTGGGGACTGGGGGAAATTCCAGCCAAACTCCATGTCCGTAGGCCACTTTAGAGATCAAGTGGTAACAAAGTTCAGAAGAGCTTTGTATTATTCTGGAATTTGGGTGACACATGTCCAAGGCCATCGACTTGAAAAGCACTTATCAGCTAATTATTTCAAGAGAAACCCTGGTTGTCTACATCAGCTGGTTCCCTGGCTGAAACGGGAACTAACAGCTGTTTATGGAGATTATGGCTATACAGTGAAGAATATCCTAGCCATCATTCTCCAGCACATGACAGAATATGATCTGGACAGTGAGTCCTTCATTCACCTCCTAGAACCTTATCTCCAACAACACACCCACCATTTCCTGCACGAGTTTATCAGTTTTGTTCATTCACCTTATAACATGGAGACCTATGACCAACGAGCTATTTATCAATGTCCTTCCATTTCACCAAGGGCAAATAAGAAGTCCATAGCATCAGCTTCTGCTTTGCCTTTGTATAAGGATCAGGCTCTACTGGCATCTCAACATAGAAATACCCGGGACCAATGGAATAATGAGCAGAAGCCTCTGTCAGGCTTGAAACAGTTTCCAAATGGTAACTCTTCCTTGAAGAAATCTGAAATCCCACTACTCCATCAAAAAACAGCAAGCAAAATCCATGCTTGGATAAAAGACAAACCAGAATCAGGTGATCACAAAGGTACAACTTCTACCAATAATATAACCTTGGATTGCACTACACAAAGGGAAAGGGGCACAGGCTTACTGAATTGCAAAAAAAAAGTTCAAGAGAGGAAAATGGAAGGGATAAAGTTGCTTCCTGGTCATTTCCAGGATCTGGGAAAGAGTAAAACAACGGCACACACCTTCAGTTCCCTGGCAACTTTTAATCAGGGGCAGCCATGTCAGTACAGTCTAAAAGAAGGAAGGATTTTGAGCCCTGACCAGCAGATCAATTTCCAGGAAAAAGAAGCGGAAAAGAATAAATACTCAGATTCTTCACCAAAGATTTTTCAAAGAGGATTGCCGAGGGAAAGATCTTTATTAAGTTACAAATACAGAAAGAGGGACCCGTCTTGGAGTTGCATTTCAGAAACTGCCTTTTCTTCTAAGAGAAATGGTAGGAAGCTGAGCTCTTTCAGAAAGAAGAGGTTGAAGGGCAAACAGTCCTTCCAATTTACAGAAGCTGGTTCACACTTCAGTAGAAGAGTCCAACGACAATCACGGTCTAATACTCACAGATCCAAATCTTGGTGTGTTGGGCTTACAAAGAGATCTTTAAGCAGAGAATCAAGTAATCCCTCTCTGAAAGGAAGTAACAGAAGTGAATGCTTCACCCAAAATATATGCTGTGCATGCTCAAAAGAAAAGAATGTGCATAGTTATGAATCACATTGTGGGAGGGCACCTTCAACCACGGTTCAATACGTGAAACTTCCTTCAACTCCAGGTAAGAGACCCAAGTGTTCTTCTAAATGTGAGAGTACTTCTGAAGCTGAAAGCCACTGTAACAGTTGCATATGCCTACAGACTGAGAAACACAGATCTCCAAGTAAACAAGAGATGAGGCAAAAAACTACATTTCCTAGAGCTGGCAAAACTAGAGCAGTTAGGCACAGAAAAAACAAATGCCAGTGTCCAGAAATAAGAACCACAAAAGAAGTCAGTGATGAAGCAAGGAATCTGAGTGATATAAGGCAAAAGAGTAGTCTTTCTGAGTGTGCACCTTCTTGCAGAAAGCAAATCCAAAAGAAAAAGGGAAATTCAAGACTTGAGAAATGTCACCTGGCCATGAATGAACATAAAGAAGACAAAGTATTAGAAACACATGGGTGCAAATTGTTTTGAAAGGCAAATCAGTCTATTCAACTAGCCACCAAGAATCTTTGAAAGTATGAGTATAACCTGGAAAAGACTCATCCCATCACTTTGTAACTGGAACTAAAAGCCAGATAAATTAAATTTGAGGCTTCCTATGGAGACAAATGCGTATTATTAAATTGGCCATATACATAAATATTATTTTAGTCTGCTTTTTTCCTCATGAACTGAATTCTTAAAATATTTGGCTTATATTTTAATTCCCAGATTTAACTATGAAGACTATCTGTCCAAAGTTGCAAACACCACAAAGACTATACTAACAATAGGAGTATATGTTACTTAACACAAGGTATGCATATTAAGTACTACTAAACACAAGTGTTATTTTTTAAAGATACTTATTTTTTTCATTTTTAAAGAAATATATAAATATATATAAGTGTATATATATTCAAGTATTATATATACATATATAACATAATATGTATGTATTTTTTTCATTCCAAACCTATTGCATTTTCAGTTCTTGGAAAATAAGGAGGTATTGTCAGTATATTAAGATATAGTCATTGCCTTCAAGAATCTCACAATCTAGTTGTAAAAACAGATACAAATAGATAGAAAAAATAAACATCTTTGGTATATTTGGCACTACCTTCCTATTTTCCTACCCTGAAAAACTGTGCCTTCATAGTCTTCATTAAAGGCTGCAATATGTTTAGACAATCAATTCCCTACCCACTGTATACTGGTACAGTAATGGTAACTGTACCAAAGCCAAGCTAATCATAGTATTCTGCCCCTCTGGTCACACAATTGATGAATGCAGTAATGGTCAAGTCATAGCACTCCCTGGAGATTTTTCAACTGGTTCTGACAAAGAGGGTTATTCTTCCCCCCTCCCCTAGTGGCAGACAGTAAAAGCTTTAAAGCTTGGATGCTATTAAGAGCTATATTCCTCAATTTGTGAAGAAAACCAGTTTGAAGTAAGAGTAGAAAGCTAACAAAGGAAAGCAAGATTAGTCATGAAGAGAGAGTCTTGGAGTCAGGACCTGGATCTTCTAGGACTTGAGTTGTCCTCTTGCTCTTCACATGGTTTTATTTTTTTACCCTCTTTCGGTTTTGTGAGTCAATACATTTCCACTCTGCCTCTCTTATTAAATAGAGAGTTCCAGTTACTTGCAATCAAGTAATTCACTGGGAAGTGGCAAATGGCAATCTGGGAGAGAATACTCAGGGAGCAACAATTCCCTTAGGGAGGTTTCTGTAAGCCTCTTGGAGAAGTAACACATAAGTTTTGCTTTGAAAAATGAGTAGGAGTTTCCTAGGTTAACATGTTAGCAAATGCTATCAAGAAAACTGAGCAACATAAAAAACTAGTGTAATGTGTGTCAACTATACTTAGTTAAAAAAAAGAAGAGAAATGATCAACTTGAAAACAATTAAGAGAAATAAAAATTTCCAGCACTCTCCCTCCAGTGTAACTGGGAAATTCTGAGACACTGAGAAGTGAGGATGATCCCAAGTCATAAATTGGAAGTTATCTGGCTTTTCTGGGTCCACAGTAGTTACAAAGCACCTAAATGTAGCAAAGACTCATACTTCAAATTAAAAAAATAACATTTTGTCTTAATAACTTCCTTTTTAAAATAATCAAGATATGCTCTTGTAGAAATTTTAGAAAACCTATTTAACAGATATAAATGTGTTCTAGCACATTCAATTGTAAAATCTATATATCTATATCGATATCGATATGGAAATAGATATATATTTTAGAGAGGAAGAGAGAGAGTAGTGTGAGGGAGGGGAGGGGGCAGAGGTGGGGGGAAGGGAGAGAGACAGGAAGTGGGGAGAGAGAGAGGGAGAGAGAGGGAAAGAGAGAGAGGGAGGGAAGGAGGGAGGGAGAGGGAGAAAGAGAGAGAGAGAATCTCAAGCAGAATCTAGGCTCAGCACAGTGCTCAATGTGGGGGTTGATCTCATGACTCTGAGACCATGACCTGGGTGGAAATCAAGAGTCAGACTGTCAACCGACTGAGCCACCCAAGTGCCCCTCTTTTTTTTTTAATACACACTTTCATCAAGTGAGCAGTATACTATCAACAATGAGCTGAACCTTTCATGGGAAAAACTCATGGGAAATATATAGAAAGTCCTGAAATTAAGAACAGGAAATCAGTTGCAGTAGTTCAAAGTCACCACAGCTTAGTAACAGTTTACATTATAAAGGAAAATAAAACTTTTATTGTGGTCAAAAGTGTGCTTATGAGCTAATGATTAGGCTGCAATGGAAGATGTAGAGAATTTCTCCAGGTAGGGAAAACCAAAATGGATATCAAATACATGAACAGATATTTCTAGGTAAGTGTATTTCTTTGGATGATTTGGAAAATGAATTTGGCTTCAAGGAGAAAGATACAAGAAAGTAATTTTTGTTTAATGAAAGAAGCCTGTCCTATAAGTTGGATGGTTCCTATCAGAATGGACATATGGTAGATCAGGAGACGAATGGAAGGAAGGAGCTCTCATCCTTAGAAGTGTCCATGCTTGGCTGGATCCCAATAATGTGGGAAATCTGACTGAATATTTTATAAATTTCCATTTGACTCAACGATTCCAAGATTAATTAAATAGTCACAGAAATTTGCTAATGAACCAAAAACATCATACTTATAAAATGTGTACCATCTTTTCTTGGATGGGAAAAAGAAAAAATTCAATGATACCACAGTAACAGAAATTAATATTGCAAGTTTACTGCTTATGACACATACATATATTCTATCAGGTATTATTTGAATCTAAATTTTATGCATGAAGGAAACTGAGGCTTAATGATGCTGTTTGCAGGAGGACACAAAGCTAGTAAGTGCTTCAGTCTGGATTGAAATCCAGATACCCTTACCTTCAGAGTCATTGATCTTAAAACCAACTTGACTAACTTGCTTACTTTTGTGTTGTTGTGGTATTTTTTCAATTATCAGGTAGCTTTCACACTTTGGTGAACACCATTCACAAACACTGTTATTTTACCTTTACAAGTGAATAAATTTGGTTTAATTATGCCTGCATTTTCAATGAAGAAAAAAAGTTTCAAAGAAGTTTTTATCATAACAAGCAACAGGGCTGAGAGCCAAACTATAGGTCTAACTACCCATGCTTTGTGTTTATATAGCCTGTCATGGTTGACTGAGCCTTTCAAATCTAGCTCAGATGTACCTATGACCCTTAATCCCTACTCTTCTCTGCTACTGAGTGCACTTTTTCATTCAAAATCCAGAATACCAATATAATCGTGCAGAGTGAGGCATTAAGGGGTCACTTTTACTTATTTATAAGGATAAAAGGCAATTCCTCTTTCCCAAGTTCACCCTGAATTGTCCTTTTGATGCTAATAGGGTTCATCTCAGCCAGCAAGGAGGAGGCAGGTGAATGATTTTCAATACACATGCTTCAGTTCACACAGTATCTTCTATAGCATGTGGGTCAGTTGAATCTCTGAAGTCCAGGGCCAGCTTTCATCTCTGTCCTTGACTCTAATGTTCTTTGGGCTGATACTTCTTTAGGTACATTTCACCTATCTAATGAGAAGCAAGTAAGGAGAAATGAAGTGTCTGAAGATACTTGAGAGTCACTGTCAGGTTTGAATATTTAAAAAATGGGATATTAATGCATACACCTTTCTATTATGCATACTTTAATTAATGTATATTGATCAATCACAGCAACTGCTTAGGAAAGACTTTTTCATCTGTGCTCACTGGAACCATTAGTATATCTTCCTAACTGGTTTCCCTGCTTTTGTGCACGCTCTCTAGATTATCATCCATGCTGCCACAATTATTCTAATATGCAAGTTTGTTTGTTTAATTTTCCTGCCTAAAATCCTTCATTAGTTCCCTCCTGCAGAGAGGATAAAGTCCAAATTCTTTACTCTTGCATACTCTTCACCCTTTGGCCTCAATCCATTCCTATATCTTTCTGTCCTAAAAGACAAAACATACAAACACAGACACACATATTATGCACAAGGACATACATACACATCCTTATATCTACATACATCATCTCTTAGCAATAGAAAAGATTGTAACTTCCCTGCCTTATACAATGTACTCCCTTCACAACACACTTATTCCAGTGTCTTCCATATAATAGGTGTTCAATAACCATTTTTCCTATAATTGGTCTGGCATTGTTGAGTTGTGTGATCTTGGATAGGTTAGTTAACTTCTCTGCAATTCGGTTTTTAACCTTAGTTAAGTGAAATAGATTCAGTCGCTTTTTGAATCACTGATCTGATGTTCCATAAAGTGATGTCACGGCAATCCATCTGAAACTTTTTCATACTTCTTTACGTTAGTGATTTTGACTGGACTCATCTTTAATATTCACCTAGCTTTCATTGTCACATTACTGTGGTCCATGATGGATTGTAAACAGTTTACTGGATTATAATATAATTTGGACATACAACATTCTGCTAGAGGATTTCCTAGATTTCCTTCCATTTCTAACCTATGAATCTTTAATTTTTTTATTTAATTAAGTTAAACAGTCATTTCAAAGTGAGCTCCTAGTATTATACAGGTAAGTACTGACAACAAATTTTACCACTTTATTAAGAGACCAAAAGCAAAATTTTAGGACATTGTTTAGAAATACTACCACATGCAGATTTATCTCATTGATATATCATTTATTATTGTATAAAGTATCTGAACACAGGTAGCTTCAACAGTTTTAGTAATGTGCATCTATAAAGCTGCTTAGGGAGTTGGTAGGCATATTTTTTATGCTAGGTTTCAGAGCAAGCAAATATATTATAAATATTACTTTTATATACCAACTACTACACAAAAACATTTTGAAATACAAAGATTCTGCACATATACTTATTTATTGAGAAGTCAGAAGAATAAGGTGCTATGCTTCTCCATAAATATAGTACCTAGAACAGATGCAACAGCCTAATTGCTGATGCAAGGCAATCATCAATTTCTCCCCTGCTTCACTATTTAATGCTTTCTCAATCCCTACTGTTTACTGTGTCATGTCTTTGCTTTTGCTTTTTTAAATGTGACCTAAGATGCAGTGATACCAATAGAATGCTGGTTCCTCAGTTAGGCCAAGCCACTGTCCTCTTCATGCTGAGTTCTTAGCTTAGAATATTCTCTGCTCCACCGTTTTTTAGACAATATTTACTTTCTAGAATCCATTCAAGGGATACTTCTTTGAAGCTTGATTACTTTTCCAAATATCAAGCTGTTAGAAATGAACAATAACTTCCTTTGTACTCCCATACAAACTTGTGTTGGAACATCAAAAATGCTTATTTTGACTTTTTATCACACATATGTGAGTCCATCGTCCCCTACCCCCTGCCCCAAGAAAGAGAGCTCCTTTAATACAAGGAGCAGCATGGTACATAACAGATCCTTAATGAGTGCTGAATGGATAAATGAATGCTAAAGGGTAAGAACAAAGTTTTAGATAAGTAGGATCATTGGTTGTAAGAGCCATCATGAGGCAATGGTGACTGAAAAAGGTTCCCTGCGATGAAGTCCAATGTGATCTATTCACTTTTCTGTATTAGAACCTAAAATTAAGTCAACTGTGCCCAAGCAAGGTAAATCCAAAGGAGACTCTAAAGGATGCTCTTACACAATCATTATGTGTTAATACGAATTTCTCTATGTACAGTATTAAAATGACACCTTCAGGGGCACCTGGGTGGCTCAGTCAGTTAAGTGTCCAACTCTTGATTTTGGCTCAGGTCATGATCTCACGGTTTGTGAGATTGAGCCCTGTATTGGCCTCTGCATTGACAGCACAGAGCCTGTTTGGGATTGATTCTCTCCCTCTCTCTCTGCTCCTCCCCTGCTTGTGTTCTCTCTTGCCAGAGTCCAGCTCTAGCAGGTCAGGGGTCCCTGAAGGATGGATAGTGTCGGCAAGACAGGGATGAGACAGCCACGAGATTCTTTCTGGTCACCAGCCAGGCATCTGCACTGTCTGAGACTCAACTTTATTTTATGATTAAATGTTTGGGGGATGGCACAGAAGTGGCATTCTGATAAATTCTTTGATCAGTAAAAACTTTCCAGAACATTGGTATGCATAGATGTATGGGGAACAGCCCAGAAGTGGCATCCTGATGATAAATTCTTTGATCAGTAAAAACTTTCCAGAATATTGATATTCATAACCTTATTATTATGATTTAGATAAGGGTACTCATGCTCATCATATGAGGAAGGAAGGTATCTTTAGCATTCAAATACAAACAGGATAATGTTTTTAGCATAGTAAAGGCAAAAGTTAGTTCTTTGTGGGTAGGGTCAATAGCCTGTATCTCACTTAATGGGAAGTATTAAGAAAAACAGGTTTTTCAGGAAATGCAATGTTTGCTCCCATAACGACAAAAGAAGAAATTCCTATAGTAAGCTCCTTCACAAGGTGCAATTAGCATATCAAGGCCAGAATAAGTCACTCCCGATAAATCAACAAGGTGCCTTGGGGGTTAGTGCTCAATCAGAAACAACTGAGTAGGGGTGGGTATCAGTCGTCATCTGACGGCAAGAGCCTTGAAAACTTGCCTTAACCTCACAAGGAGTTTTCTCAACTAGTGAGTTCAGAATGGCTCCCAACACTCTTTCTTACAAAATAAATACACTTTAAAAAATGACACTTGCTACTTAAATAGAAATTCAGAGTCTCAGCCTCCAACCTGAATCTGAATCTGCATTTTAATATTATCCTAGTGATTAATATGCATATTATTTTGAGAAACACTTCTTTAAAATACCAGTTTTAGGGCTCAACTCTATCTGGAAATTATGGTTATATCCAAAGTTTTAAGAGACAGAGAAAGAGAGAGAGAAAGAGAGACTATATGACTTTAACATTACATATACAACAAGCAGATGGACCATTCCATACATGTAACATACATGAATGTAAATTCACAGGCAGAAATGCATTGGTAGAGTATGTTTATAAACTCCATTAGGCTCAAGCTCTGATCAAAGAAAGCTTTAGAAAACACAATTTTAACCAGAGCACATTGATTTAACAAAATCGAATGATTTTGAAATCATTTTAGGAAGCAGTATAGCATGGTGGCTAAAAGCATAGACTCCAGGGCCAGGCTGTCTGGATTCAAATTCTTGTTCTATACTTACTAGTGAAACGCCCAGAGATCGGAAGACCCCCAAAATCAGACCACCAGAGACCAGAGTCAAAGCCAAGCGGCAAGGGTTGTTTATTCGCAGGTTCGAACCCGGTCCTCCGTGCACTCATTGCCGGTGACGCTAAGAGGCCCTGAACAAAGCCTCTGCAGCCTTTTTATAGACAGAAGTAAACAAGTCATGGGGAGGGACAGGAGATTTCCATGGTTATAAGTTTGCCATTGGTTAACATTTAAATGTGAACATATACCGTATTTGATTGGTTCCCACCATCAGGTTTTTTGCGGGATCCAATTACAACATTTGGGATACCTTTGAATTCAGTCTATCATAGAGCGAGTTTAAAGTCTTGTTTGGCGACTAACAGGTTAACATCTCTCTCTCCAGGCCCTTCCCTCAGCAAGGTGGGGGTAGCCGCTGGCCTTTTGGGAGTGGCTGCCGCCAGGAGGCTAGTCCCTTGGGCAATCCGGTGGCGGGAAAGCAAGCTTTAAGCATTGTTACAGAAGCAGAAAGAGCTGGCAGGCATTTGCCCAGAAGCGGAAAAGCTGGTTAAGTTTATTTAGGCCTCTCACTAGCTGTGTGAACTCAGGCAAGTTATTTAAAACATCTATTCCTCAATTTCATCATCTACAAATGAGGATAATAATAGTACTTAGTTCAAAGGGTTGTTATGAGGAAACAATATATGTAAGATGCTTAAAACAGTGCCTGGCACCTAGTGGTATATAATTATAAAAATTATACATATTTGCTGTTTGCTATTAGTTATTATCAGTGTTATGGCTAAAAACTTGGCATATGAAATGACACAGGTTGATGTGGACACAAGAACTGAAGAGGCAGAGGATAGAGGAGGGAAAATTGGCAATTGTGATGTGATGAGCATCACTGGGGTTTAGAGCATGAGTAAGCAGGAAATAGGAGACAATCAGGAGGGTCAGGCTACCAAAAACAAAACAGAAAGGCAGAGGAGTAAACTATCAATTACTGAACACATACAATGTGCTAGGGACAGTGCAAGAAACCTCCATAAATATTAACTGGTTTAATCCTTAACTCACTGATGAGGTCTTTCTTTTAACCCACACTACATAATACGGAAACTGAGATGCAGGAAAGCTACATGAATTATTTGTGATTTAAAAAATAGAAGGTCATAGAGCTTGATTGAACACAGGGCTGTTTAGATTGAACAATTCCTACACCATTTGTTTAGTCAGTAGGAAATGGACTAGTTCCTTCCAATATGATCTAAGCTCTTTTAGTGATGATAATGAAGACCGATGGTGGTGGTGGTGGCGGCTAACACCACTGTGATGCTTACTGTATGCCAAGCACTATACAAAACCTATTGTTTGTGTTACCTCTTTTAATTGTACAAAGAACTCTTTGAGGAAGTTATATTATTATGATCCCTATTTTACAGATAAAGAAACTGAGGCACGGACTTAAGGTACTTGCCCAAGGTTATACAGATAATAATCGGAGAGCTGGTTCTTACTCCGAACAGTATGAAGCCAGTGTCCATGCTCTTAACCACCACACAGTACTGTCTCCTGTTAAAACAACAGCAACATGTTGGACAAGCAGAAGTGAATTCATATTTTTGAGCACTTGTTGTTTATTAGAGCACATGCTTCCATATTTAATTCTCACTACTATGTGGGAGCAGTTTTGATGTAAGACTTTAAGAAAATTGGGAACCAAAGTCTAAAATGCATGGTATGAATGGAAGAAATAGAAGGCCCTAAAAATAACTGTGTTTCAGACAGCAAATAGCTTAGGCTTCGTAGGAATATGGTCTCTGTAACAACTAGTTATCTCTGCCATTGTAGCATGAAAGCAGCCAAAGATGTTACATAATTGAAAGAGTGTGGCTAAGTACCAATAAAACTTTATTTACAAAAATAGTCAGTGGGCTAGATTTGGCCCATGGCCCATCACTTTCAGATCCCTATTGCTAATCATCAAGTAATGAAAACAATGTACCATTTTCCCCTTATGGTTACCAGGTAGTACAATTGACAATTAACAAAATATATTATTTTTAGAATTCTCTTTCTCAAGAATTAAAGCAACAGTGATGAAGCAGAAAGAGCTGTTCAATGTAAGATATTAGTGTTACAAAGAGCTGACTCTGCCAATGGTCTATTTTTGGAAAGGCAAAATATTTTAAGGGATGTGGATGCTTTGCTTTGTTCTACAAATTATAAGTAAATCATGAACCACTAGAGCCATCCCTGGAGAGACTCTTTAAGCTATGAAAAAAGTTAAAGGTTATTTCCTTCAAAAAATGGCTACCAATGTGAGGTGTCAGACTGAGATCATAGATTGCATTCCCCACTTTCCCTTCTCTACTTTTCATCCTATCGGCATTTATAATAACTCCGTGATGACAAATTATAGTCATTTCATCTTGAAAGATATATTGCATCCACATGTGGGCCAAGTGATTTAATCTTGATTAGTGCTGTCTGAAGTCTTGTCAGATGGGTTAGTGATTGGTCATGTACTTCATAGCACTGCTATTAAATCTACTGGGAATTAACATGTTAAATCCATAATCATGCTTTATTGCCTGTATAATCCTAGGTTAACTGCAAAACGAAGTTGATTCATTTTTCACATGTTCGCCAAAGTGAAGTCATATTTTCCCCTTAACTAGTAATTAACCTTTATGGCTTTATTAACTACTTTATTAAATTTAAATGAAATGTTTATTGGAAAGAGTTCATGGGAAGTGTAAACCACAATGACAGTGTGGCCCTGGTGATGTCCTGTTTCCTGAAACCTCTCTATTAAAAAGGTTCATATTACAAGTAGTTCATTTTTTATCACAAGGTAGCAGTGCTTGTAACTTAATAGGCAGTATAATAAAATAAGCAATGGCTTTGTAGTCAGATAGACCTGGGACCAAATCCATATCTAATTGCTTACTAGCTGTGTGCTCTTGGTTAAGTTACCCAATATCTCTGAGTCTCAGTTTCCTTTTATGTAATATATAATGAGGATAAAGGATGTGAATGAAATAGTGGGGAAGATATGAGAGGTACTCAATTTGTAAAAAGTAATTAAAATTTTTTAATGTTTATTTATTTTTGAGAGAGAGAGACAGAGCATGAGCAT
The DNA here is from genome assembly GCA_017311185.1 of Proteles cristata cristata. Classification (NCBI taxonomy): domain Eukaryota; kingdom Metazoa; phylum Chordata; class Mammalia; order Carnivora; family Hyaenidae; genus Proteles; species Proteles cristata. Next base: position 362,340 of record JAESUZ010003924.1, read on the forward strand.
GAGCAGGGGTAGGGCAGAGAGAGAGGGAGGCACAGAATCTGAAGCAGGCTCCAGACTCCGAGCTATCAGCACAGAGCGAGATGTGGAGCCTGAGCCCATGAATGGGAGATCATGACCTGAGCCAAAGTTGGATGTTTAACTGACTGAGCCCCTCCTGATTTTTAGCCAAGCTTCTATCTTAAGTTGAAACAGGAAGATTTTGATGTGGCACTCACAGAGGAGAAAGAGAAAGCTACAAAGCAAAGGATGGTGTTTATTCCTAACTTCTTCCCATTTTGCCCAGTCTCAAGAACTAGAGATGAACCCTACAGAGAGAGAGTCTTTGGTATGGGCTGTTAATATCTTCCATTAGGAGTTTCTAGAACTGCCACTTAGCCTAAATAGTTACCTTGTACAAATCAGAAAAAGGGGCAGAGATAGTTCTGTGGACACAGGACTTGACAAAGTTTTATGTGAAGAAGATAAACTGGGACTCATTGGCTTGATGAGCAGAGCATGTGCTGAGAATCAGTTCCCCTAGCTTCTCAGCAGGGCACTCTTTTTCAGACCACAATGCGTGTATCTGCATGTATGCTCTGAACCCCAGATTTTTAACTGGGCTTGGCTTTCCAGCTGGAGACAAATTTCCCAGGTGCTGTTGTAATAGGAGTAGTCATGTGAATTAGTTCCAGCTAATGGGATATATGGAGCAATGATGTCCATAATATAACCTCCAGTCACTTTCTTAAGCAAAGCCTCTTATCTCGAATACTCTCTTCCTTTTTCCTTTGTCTGGGAAAAGGCAATGATTGGTTAGCCACCTCACATATAAAGATCAAAGCCATGTTTTGAGGATGGCAGAGCTGGCCATCAACCTGGAGGGAACAAAGCCACTGGGCTCTTCACTTCTAGAATATACATCAGCAGAAATAAGCTTCTATCATGCAGAAGCCACAGTATATTGGGATCGTTTCATCTTACTAGCCTCGCTTGTACTCTAGTATGGGGTTTTTCTTTTTTATTTCTTTTCACTTTTTATATTAATTTTATTCATAATAGCAAAAATCTGGGAATAGCCCAGGTGTCTAATGAAGAACTGCCAAAGACACATAACAATGAGATCATGAAATACTCCTAACAATGAAAGAGAACAAACTATCTTTTATATTTATGAATCTTACAGTCTTAAGGTTGATGAGTGAAGCTAGACACAAAGAGAAATACTATATTATTTCATGTGTATGAAATTCTAAGCCAGGCAAAACTAATCTAAAGTGAAGGAAATCAGACTAGTTGTTGTCTTGAGGGAGAAGGAATGGGAAGAGAATGAAGGAACTTTTGGAGGTGATTCAACTGTTCTGTATGCATTTGCCAAAGCTCAGTGAACTCTATACTGAAAATGAGTACATTTTATTGTATATAAAATATATCTCAATAAAAACCTTTCCGGCAAAAACTGTTTTTAAACATAACTGATATTTTGATTGCTCACAAATTCTTATTGGTTAGAGAAAAATAAATTTTAATGCTTCCCCCCCTGAAATTGAATCCCTGCACCACACGTCCTTATCTCCCCAAGCAGAAAGCCCTGGTGGCCACCTTGGTGCCACGTGAAGTCAGGAATGACTCTTGCTGGAGCTCAATGAAGAGCTCTAAAATACTTGATGAATAACTCTGGGGCTGCAGGGGTGCATTTTAAATTTCAATTAATTTAAAAATTATTTGTTTAAACCCTTTAATTTCTAGGTAGTATTTGAAGAGAGACTTTTGACTGTGTGGCACAATGTTTACAAGAGGATGAAAAAAATCCCAGTGTAGGCTTCCTGCTCCAATGCTATGTCGCTATGTTGGGAGAAGGAGGGAATGGAGGATGGAAGGAGGGAAGGGCACATTCAGGGACAGGCCTTTCTCTCCCAAGGACTCAGAGATTCACTCCAAACCCATCTCAGTTGGCACAATTTCAGCCAAGCACCTCATAGGTAGCCGATAAGCCATGAGGGCCTTTAAAGAGATTTAGGTTTTTGGGGAGCCTGGATGGCTCCCCTGGTTAAGCGTCAGACTTCTGCTCAGGTCATGATTTCATGGTTCCTTGGTTCGAGCCCCGCGTCGGGCTTTGGACTGACAGCTAGCTCAGAGCCTGGAGCCTGTCTTCTGATTCTGTATCTCTCTCTCTCTCTCTGACCCTCCCCTGCTCACACTGTCTCTCTCTCTCTCTTTCTCAGAAATGAATAAAACATTTAAAAAATTAAAAAACAAAGAGATTTGGGTTTTTAATCACCATCATCTTCATCATTATCATCAACACATTAAAACAATCAGAAGCAACATATATTAAAACAAAAAATATAACCCAAACTAGCTGATTATGGTTTTCTGATAGCCCCTTGAAATGATCCAACTAGAAATTTTAAAAGATTTTTAAAAGGTTGTTGGCTTTTATTATGTTGATTTTAAACTCTTAGAAAATATTTCTGAAAAAAAAATACACTGAACGCTTTATAATGGTAGTAGTGCTACCCATTTTATAGCTGAGAAAATTGAGGTTCGGGTTGTCATAACTGGAGGGATAAAGGAGACAAAGCTTCAGGAATTTAAGTTTGATAAACATTGGTGAACAAGGGTGCCATCTCTTTAATGAATCTTAGATTCACCCCTGCAATCCTTGTGTGTGACAGTCTCTTCTAAAACATGCCACCTCCGGGGTGCCTGAGTGCTTCAGTCAGTTAAGCTTCTGACTCAGTTTTGGCTCAGGTTATGATCTTACAGTTCATGAGATTCAGCCCACCTTGGGCTCTGTTTTGACAGCACAGAACCTGCTTAGGATTCTCTCTCTCCCTCTCTTTCTCCTTCCCTCATTCTTTCTAAATAAATAAACATTAAAGAAAAACCATGCCATTGCCATTTCTCAGTGCCACTGCCCTCATCCACCCCTTAGCCTATCTGGAGACCACCATCTCTGAAACCCCATCAGGTGGCTTCCCTCTCAGCTACTCATTTCTGGAGAGATGACCATGTACCCACATCTCAGTGAAGGACAGACTGAGACTTAGCTAGGTGCCCCATAGGTCTCACTCAGCACCCTCAGTTATCACTTTGTCTATGCCAGCACGTGGCTTTTAGACCAGAGTTGAGGGAGTCTGATTTCTAGCGGCACAAGTAATGTTGTTCTGTTCCCAGGTGAAAAGACATGATGATGTATGCAGAGGAGTACATGGCAGTGCTTTGGTATGAGCAACAGTACCCAGGCAGACTGCAGAAGAGCAGTGATGGAGCCTGGGAGGCATGATAGGAGGTGGTAGATGCCCAGGAAACTCAGCATTGCAGTGGTCCTGCTAAACCAAACTGGCACACAGATCTTCCTACTGACCCTCTACACTTGAGTGAGAGAAATGTGGCAAGTGGTGAAGGTCTGCATAAGTAGATGATGGGAAAGACATATTTTGTGTTATGATTGCTACTCTGGCTTCATGTATTCTCCTGGGCTAATAAAAATTTGAGTTAATCTGGGTCCAATGAGAAAAATGGAAACCACACTGTGTGTTTCAAATAGAGGTACTTCTATAGAGAATACGTGTTTCCAGCGTGCTTGAAGAGTTGAGAAAGTAACAGGGAAGAGAAGGTAATACAGAGATTAGAAACTTAGAACTATAAGAACAGAAATGATATGGTGTTAATGAAGCCAGGAGAGTTCTCACTACTGATGGTGGTGGAGCTGACTACAGCTGTTGCCACTGCTTCTCCCAGAGTTCATAGCTTCCTGCTGCTGCAAGGGGTGGGAGACAGGGGGAGGGGGAGAGCAAAGAGGAGAAGTGGTGGAAAGGAGGGGGACCTTAAGAAGTTAAAATCGGGGGTTAAACTACATTTGTAAATATTCATTTTATTCATTTTACTGTGGCAGAATTGCAGGTGAGAGAAAGGAGGCAGGGTAACCAGCAGATTGGAGGTATGCTGTCTTCACAGTCTCTAGAATAATGTTGGGCAGACAGTGAAGCTCCAATCTGTATATGGGTTTCTGGAAATTGCATATTGCCTTTTTTGATTCTTTAGCTTCTAACATTAACTCCTCTCCCCCTCTTCAATATGCAAGTGTAAGTTCATGGCACATAAACAACTTTTTTGAGCAGCTAATAATATCATTGTGTCCCTGACATATACTCCCTTTGCTTCACGTTTTGTAAATTTTTCATAGCATGAAGAAGTTTATTTCATTGCAAATGATGAAACACTGAATTAAACATAAGCTTGAATGCTGAAGGAAGAATAGAAGCTTGTCAAAATTTGGCCTCCTCTTAGTTAAATTTAAATAAGATTTGCTGGCCCTTAGAGATAGATGGATACTTAAGGTTTATCAGTGAATCATTCTAACAGATGAGTGATGTATATACTCAAAGAAATACTTTTAAATGTACTAATATTTTTGTTGGGACACTGATACCTATTAACTGAATTTTTTTTCAAATCTTTCAGTTTATTTCTCAAGTAGTCATTCTATTTCAGGGTTTCATGCCAGAGGTACACAAATTTTATCTCTACTCGTAGCAGCAACCCATATCTCCAACTTCTAACTGTACAAATGACTAAGGAATCGTGTGTATTGGAATTGCAATGACTATTTAACTGTGTGTCAGATTAGGCCCACAAGATCCAGTGACCCTATTACTGTCTTCTCATTCAAATGATGGAGCCTCATTTTTCACATCAATTCAAAGTGATGCCTCTTTACACCTGACTGGTTTTCCTTGGGTCAATATTACTGACAAATGACTATCTCCTTCACTACCAACCAGTGATAACTCTTCATGTGCCGTATACTTGCAAAAGATTAATTTAAACTTCCAGTGCACTTGCAAACCAAGAGAAGTCATGCCAAGGAATATTTCTAAGTTTCCTAAGGGCCCAGTACTGTGTTACATAAAAAATATACAAACTGTAAAATAACAGTTCCATTCTTTGAATGCCTGGCAGCGGGCTAAATATTTTACATACATTATTTCAGATAGTCCTCTCAGTCATGCTGAGAGGTATTGCCATGCCTATTTCATAAATGGGGAGACAGATTTGGCAGTAGAGGTGGGATTCAGACTTATTCCTTCCTGTTTGATCTCAAATCCTTTGCTGCTAAATAGCTGGCATAATCTTAGACAGTCTTCCTATCTTATACTTCTCTGTCTCAGGTTGGTGTCTCTGAGGCCCCTCTTTTCCTTACTCTACGAATTCCACAATTCTCAGCTGTCCTTTTTTTTTTTTTTTCCTGTTATGCTGCTGTAATCTGCCTTACCCAATGGAGTGAGATTTAGTCTCCCAAGCTCCCCTCTTCCCATGCTACTCACAAATGTAAACCACCAGGACTTTTGTGTGTGTTTTAGAGTTTTTAATCATTATGAAAACACATACAGAAAAAGATAAAAATAAACAAGGGGGAGCTATAGATGTTTTAAAAGCCTATTATCCTTCTGATTCAATTCGGGAGCATTCACCTTAAAAATCTCTGATTGTGCCCGACCCTGACTAAATAGCTGATAACCAACCACTGTCAACAGGAGAACATCAAAGGCCTTACATCCTGTGTTCCCCAAGGGTGTGTCTGATGTCATCTCCTGCAACTCTCACTTGCTTATCTCTCGCTCCAGCCACAGAGCATTGCAGTCCACACCCCTTTACACCTACCTTCTGTGCACCTGTTATTGCCACTACCAGGAAGAACTTCCCTATCCAGCTCCCATGAATGTCATTTTCCTTCAAAAATCAGCTCCTATTTAATTTCTCCTTGAAACATTCCCTAATTCCCTCAGGCTTCATAAATGGCTCTTTCCATTGTACTCTGCCTGACAGTACTTCTTTATCTGACTCTTTTACAAGCCCCTGTCTCATTAAATTATAATCCTGTTTATATACCTGTGTCTCCTCCTTGAATGAGATGTTATTAATGCCAGAGACCATATTTTGTTTACTCCTGTATCCCCTTGGAACTTCCAGTAAGTACTAAATCTTAGAAAGTACCCCCCAAATTTATTGAGTATATGAATGAATAAATGCATGGATAAATGAATATCTTGAGATGAGGGCAAATGATTGTCATAACCATGTCACACATCCCAAGGCCAGGAAGGTGAATGACAGTTATAAAAACTCTCATGTTTATAATGTCCCTATGCACGTCATATTGCTACAGGAGCCTGACATTTTATACCAGTTTTTGCTACCTGAGGATGTAGAAGAATTGTTCTTCCCCATCAGAGAGAGGCAGTGTGTCAATCTGATGTGTGTTCTGTAGCAGAGCAGTACCTTCTACGAAGTGATTGCCTGTCAGCTGATGACACATGATGGCAGGTGTCACTGCAAGCCAGCCCTATTTGGCATATAGGAGAGTTAGTGAAGGGGTGGGGAGGACTTCTCAAATGATTCAGACAGTATAGCTGGAAACTGGGGGATGGGAAGAAGAAGTCTCCCTTTCAAGCACATGAAGAGAGCTCCACCTCCAGCCTTGGAAGGGGACAAAGTTATCAGAAATGTGTTCTGGCTCCACATTCTTGGGCAGTTACAGGCTCTTCTATATGGTGCTTACCCTCTTTGTCCCCATATTCTGAAGCAAGCAGCCATATTATTTCTAGATATCATTTTAATATAAGGACCATCAAAGACAAGTGACTGTTCTTACCTGTTTTGGAGAAGATGTGGAATGTGAAGGAAAGATGGAGACTAATCCTTTGAGATATATTTTCCCTGAGAGAGGATTGTCTCTTCTTCTGCTTCCCTATCTTCAGATGATATTTCATATCGGGAAAAAAGTTCAATTATCAGAGTTGAACATTTATACCTATATGTGGTATTGTGGCAGAATAAGATATAAGCCTTACTCTCAAGGGGATTATAGTCAATGAAGAAACACACAAATTAACAAACTATTACACTGTGGTAAGTGTGATTTATGAAAGCTAACAACAAGGCACAATAAGAACTCCTAAATTAGGAGGATTCCTAAGTCATAATCTGTGGTTAAGGCAAAGCCTCTGGGGGAAGGTAGGACTTGAGCTAAGTACTAAAAACCATCAATAGTTAGGGTAAAAGAAGTTTTCAGGTCAAGTGAACAGGTGATGTAAAGACATGGGAAGCATGATACCTTTTTTGGGAATTATTACTTGACATGACTGGCACAAGGTTGGAAAGTAGAGAATGGGAAATGATGCAGGAGAGTTAGGTTCAGACAAGGTTGTGATGGGCTTTGTGAGTAATGTTGAGAAGCTTGGACTTTAAGTCCTTAGGAGAAGGGCTGAGGGCCACAGTCCAACTGTCTATCTCAACTAAAGAGGGTGTGGCCATAAAGAATAACTGAGTGGAGGGAGATACTTGTGTTCAAGTTGATTCCCAACATGAAATTAAAAGGGGTGAGTTTCCTGGCTATTCTGACATGGCAAACCAGCAGCTTATGTACCACGAGACCAACTGTCCCAACTGACCAGATACTAAAATTGTGATGTTGGACAGATTACAATTGATTGCCAACCCTTTTAATCAAAGCAGTACACTTCCACTAGGATTACAATTGATTTCCAACCCTTTGAATCAAGTCAATTTGCTTCCATGGGTCTCCTTTTTTTTTTTTTTAACTTGTAAAGTTGATATCACAACTTTTGGGGAGTATTAAATAAAATAATATGAGAAAAGTAAAAGGTGTCTAACATAACATCTGACACATACTTGATGCTCAACAAATTGTTAAACTTAAATTGTGACATATATATTAGAACACTATACCAACACTCCCCAATAGAACATTCTTTGATGATGAAAATATTTTATGTCCATCCTCTCTAATGCTAGAACTACTTGTAATGTGTGGCTATTAAGCACTTGAAATCTGGCTAGTGCAACTGCAGTAATAAATTATTAATTCTATTTCATTTTAATTATTTAAATTTAATAGCCACATGTGGCACATAGCTAGCATTTTGAACATCACAGATTTATTTTCCATAAATTTTTCACATAATTAAAATATTTTGTCCCAAACATATAAAAAAACACAAGGTTGGCAATTTCTAATTTTCATAACACTCATAAGATAATATAGTAATTAGTATTCTACTCTCTTTGCCACTCTGCATTTTGAAATCTCTCGGATAGAAATAAATATTTTTTATGGCAATACTTTTGTTTTGACAATATGCTTAGATACATGTTATCAAGTAAGTGAATGATATAATTAATTTCAAAAAATATATAACAGAATATATAATGTGATCCCATTTATTTTGCGAAGATATACATCAAAATTTTAACAATCTATCACAGAAATATAAAATTATATGTGATTTGTGTTATCTCTCCCCTGAATGTTTTATACTGGTTGAATCTTTTTAAATAAATAGGTGTTAATTTTATAATTTTAACTGTTTTGCTTGTGTTACAAAAATAAAAATGCATTCACCAAAAGATTCTGGAAAATAAGAATAAGCCCCAATCTATAGGAACACCACCTCCATTTTTGTCTCCATTCAAGGCATTTATTTTGTCTATCATGAGTACAGAATCACTCTATCCTGATCGAAAGTTAGGGAGAAAGAAGTTAAAGCAACTAGCCTGAGATCTACTCACTCCCTTTGCCAAAAGTGTGCTAATGGGTAAAAGCAAAGAGTGCAGAACACCCAGTCTAATCTTTTTGTCAGTGTGATAATTACACCTCTTGTAAATTATAAAATGGTATTTTACTATTGAACATTTTAACAGGATGTGTCTGGTAATGTATTGCTTAGAGAAATTAAGTCCATAATCTGTGGTTTTAGAATGTATAATTCCTGTAAAATGGTAGGGTCATTGAAAGGAAATCCTTGACTACTTCATCAAGAAAGTGACTTTTCCCCAGTATCACTCATCAGCAAAAGTTACTTGAGCTTCCAGGCTCTGTCCATGGTTCTGGTCATTAAAATTCAGGACACAATTGCTGTCCTCAGATTGCTAATACTCTAAAAGGACTCAAATAAATAATACAGTGTAGTCAGTGCTAAGATATAAACCAAGGTGCTATGTTAGTACATATATAAGGAGGATACTTAGCCTGAAAGAAATTATAGAAAGTTTCCTTGAAGAGGTGGTATCAAAGAGGAAACATTGAGGTTAGCCTGGAAAATGGCTGTTGAGTGTTTTGGTGGCTCTGAAAAGACTGATAGCAGAAAGGCATAAATATATGACAAAATATGCCATATGAAGAAACTAAAAATAGATCAGGATGCTTATGGTCTTCTTCATAAGAAGAAGGATATCAATAATGGGCAATGATCAGGAAAAGCAGAAAGGGGCATATTGTACCTTTTATGTTGCTTAAGGAATTTACCAACTATACTAAAACAAAGGGGAGTAATTTAAGCAAGATGGTGACACAATCACTCTAGTATTTTGGAATGATCATCCTAGAAGTAGTGTGGGAAATGGATTAGGAAGAAGTAAGGCAAGAGGTTAGAAGGGTTTGTCAGTGATCAAGGAGAGAGATATCATGAATCTGAAATAGGCAGATGCTGTACAAGTGGAGAGATGAGAGTTATTTTGAAAGCCATTTAGGAGAATCAATCTGTAAGATTAGAGTAAATGTAGGAAGCAAGAGAAAAGTGCAGTGAACATATGAAGTAAAAGACAAAGTGAAGAGGGCAATCAGGTGAGTGGTTTTACCAAAGATATGACCCAATTAAAGAAATAATTTGAGGAAAAAAGATGAATTAATTCAGGTTAGTTTTCGAATCTCAGGTGTCTCAAATTGGTATATAAAGGCATAGATATTTTAAAAGTATAAAGATCTAGAGTATAAAGATCTAAGCTAAAGATATATTCTGGAAGTCATAACTTGCAGGTGAAGGTTGAATTCTATGGAAAGGTCAAACACTGATCCCATAGGGAAAGAAGGAGAAGTGAAATAAGGCTGGGCCCAAGAACCAATACTCAGGAAACAGAAGAAAGAGGGGAAGATGAAAAGGACCCCACAGGAAGCAGCAGCCAAAGAGGTAGAACACAAACAGAGCATTAAAATGGACATTAAGGGAGGAGAGAAAGGAATGATCCTCAGCATCAAATACTCCTAAGCTGTCAAGTTTAAAAACTGTCCAGTGTTTTTAAAATCAAGGAGATCATTGACAACTTTGACAAGAGCAGGTTAATTGATAATAACAAGTGAAATCCAGAAGTTTTATTAGAATATATCTCAAGGAGAGAAGAGTATGTTTCCTATTATAGTCTCCCGATTCCTATCAGAGTAATTAGGATTTTCTTCCCTGTCCAAACGGTGTGAGACAGTGTCAAGAAGGTGATAGATTATCACTAATCTTTGTTTTCTTATCTTTGGGAAAACAGAGTACTTATTAACTCCATGGTTTTTGGTCTCAGATTTACCATAAGAAGGGCTTAGTTCAAATCTTGGTCCTATCATTTTTAACCATTTTTAGCTTTGTCACTTGATTCTCTTAGTTATTTGTTACTTCAAGAAAGGGAGTTGGACCAGCTGCAAAGTATCACCTGGTAGCTTCACAGAAATACATACACCTAGGGGTGTTGGGGTGGCTCAGTCGGTTAAGCATCTGAGTCTTGATTTTTGCTCAGGTCATGATCTCATAGTTCATGGGGCCTAGCCTGTCATCAAGCTCTGCTCTGACAACGTGGAGCCTGCTTGGGATTCTCTCTCTCTCTCTCTCTCTCTCTCTCTCTCTCTCTCTCTCTCTCTCTCTCAAAGAAACATTAGGAAAAAAATACATACACCTATGCCACAAGAGCCTGCTGAATCAGAATCTGCATTTTAACAAGATTTTCTGATATTCATGCACATAAAGTTTGGAAAGCACTGAATTAATTCAATGAACACCAATTTTTCCAACTTAAGAAATCAGATATAAAACTGACCCCATAGATTTTTGTAAAGACCAATTAATAAAGTGAAAGTAATACCAATCTGTACTCTCCCTTGAGCCTACTGCTCAATGTCATAGAAAATAAAAAGGAAAAAAAAAACCCACAAATACTCCTTGCACCATTTCTTTCCTAAATCTTGAATTTTTACAATGGAAAACTGTCTAAATAAATAGACCATGCGCTATTTTTGCTTTGGGGTGAAATCTATCAATATTCCCCCAAGTGATTGGAATCAATTCTGTCAGTTTCTGTGAGAAGATATTAGGCCATTTGAGGTAGCCTAGGGTGAAATCTTTTGTATTCATAACAAAACCTATGAAAACTGCTGTAACAATTACTTATTGGGTCCCTTGCTGCCTTGTGACTGATATTTCTGAGCAAACACTCCACACCCTTCTGGGTTAGAGTTCATTATTCATCCACTTAAATCTTATTTACTGAGCAGCTACCTCTTCCTGGCATTGTGCTTGGCTGAAGTACACAGTGTGACCATTTGATGTCCTCAATACTGTGGATCCTACCATCTTATTTTCCCCTAGAAGTTGTCTCAACTCCTGCCTCCGGCATCCTAGCCACTCAATTTTAGATTATTATTTAGTACTGCCCTGACTTTTGTTCCTACACTTTTAAATGACAATGAGAGTTGTTTTATTGCTAATTCCTATAGTCAACTTCAATGCCAAGTATTAATTCTTCCCCCTATTACAATTGATCAAACCCTTCCAAATTCAATACAGTATTCATTCTTTTATTCAACAAATATTTGTTGAACACATGATTTATTAATCATTGTTCTAGAAGCATGGCCCAGACTCTGATTTGCCAAACTTGGAAATACAGAATATGATAATTTCTAGTTAACAACCTCACCATTATGATTTTATTAATAAGTTCTCCAAAGAGTGCTACACCTAAGATTTCCTTATTCACAACAGCATGAATAATGTTTTACTCAGTAATTTAATGAGGATTCTTTATTTAAAGCATTTGCAGCTTTCCTGAAATTCTGTCTTATGCATATCTGTATTTCTAAGTCCTTAGAAATGGGACTAAGTCCTTACCACTTTCCCTTTTCTATTTTGATCTCCTCTCAAGATGGTATCCCACTGAGGTAGAGCTAAATATTTGTCTGTCCTTTGATTTAGAAGTGTAAGGTTATCCCAGATTTAAATAATTAGTACTACATATCTCTGTGTAATATAGAGATCTAAAAGCCCTATATGCCCTTGTTCTCATTAATTGTTGTAATATTCTGAGAAGAGGCTACCTGGGTCAGGTTCAAATATCAATTCTCTATTTTATTGTTAATATTGTTTTATGAAAAGTCTCCTAGTAGGAGAGAGTTTCAACTCAACCAAGGTATCATGGAAGACAAAGACAAAAACCTGAAAGATGCAGAATAATATGATGATCACAAGCTCCAGAGGGAGAGTAAGAGGGAAAAAGTGAGCTTTGAAAATAGTGACAGAAATGCATTGCAAAGAGAGAGGAAGTAGATTCTGCTTACTGCTCAGAAAATCCAAAGAAGGGAAGATAATTTGAGCAAATGAAATAGAAAGTATAACAAAGCCTTTTACTATTAAAACTGGATTCTATTAAAAAACTGCAGTATGTCAAGTGGTTTATTTTCTCTTCCAAACATACTGTCATATAATTAGTCAAAAGATGTTAAGGAAATATTCCACAGTGTTACCTACATAACTAACCCAAGGAGATGGGACTGCTGGGTAATTTTGCTTTCCTCCTTAAAATTTTCTGTATTGTCCTCAGTGTGCATGTTTTGTTCTAACAATAAAAGAAATCAATACTCATATTAAAATGAAATTCTCCCTTCACTGTCTTTCAAATAACCATTCTCCTGTCTTGAGTAGTCTGAGTTCATTGCAACAGGCAAATTTTATAGTTTCAAGTGACCTTTCAGCTGAGATCATGTCTTCCATTCTGATTTCTCTCCTGAAAAAGGAGAGTGGGGATATCTGAAATGGAAAATTTATTTGTAAGCCATTCCCAAAGGCTGAGCACCTTGTAGTCCTCCTCCTTATTTTTGTTTGTTTTAAGAACAAGGGAGAGCAAGGGAGAGGCCGAGAGAGAGAGGCAGAGAGAGAGTGAGAGAGAAAGTATCCTAAGCAGGCTCCATGCCATCAGCACAGAACCCAATCTGGGGCTTGATCCTCTGAACCTGGAGATCATGACCTGTGCCAAATCAAGAGTCCAATGCTCAAATGACTGAGTCACCCAGTTGCCCCCATCTCTTCCCCTTTTTAATAGCAAAATAATATGATCAATTCTCCACAGTATATTTTTAGTAAAGTTTAACTTTGTATCCACCACAACTCCCTCCTTCCTAGTGAGCAGAAAAACATGTAAATAGATACAAGTAGCAATAATGTATTTCCAACACCCCCAACACTTTGCAGCCAGGAAAATAGCAAATGGTAGAAGTGTTTCAAGTGCACAAGTCAAGAGCAAGGGTCTCAGTGGAGTAGAACAGCAAGTGGAGCCCAGGATGTGGCAAAATTAGACCCCTGAATCCCTTCATGTTGAGATAAATTTACACAAAAATATGAAGGAAGGCACCTAGATTAACTGCCTCCCAGGACCCCTTGAAGGATCCTTCTCATTCTTCAGCACCATGATCAGGGGAACCTTTTTAAGACCTTTACTGACTATACAATTACCCTCGGTCCTGTTTTCCATGATACATATAGAGTAATAATTTCTTTTTTTATAGTTACCTGGAAATTATATATATTATTTGTTATAAATAATATATATTTATTATTATATTATATGGGAGGATATATATAGTTCTGTTTATGCATATAACTGTAAAAATTATAATTCTAGCATATTTATTATATATTATAATTATATTATTGTTATACTGTTTTCAACTATGTTCCCTACTAGACCATGAATTCTATGAGGGCAATAGTTATATATCCAGCATTTAGTGTAGGGTCTGGAATAGAAGCCTCTCTTCATATTTTTGAATGAATAGATAATTGGTTAAAATGAAAGAAGGGAAGAGAAGCAGAGCTTCTTATTATAATGGGTGCTGTGACTTGATAAAATTAATTTCTGTGCCTTTGTGCTGTGGGAGACTTATCTGAGATTTTTTTAAATCATTAAGCTACAGTAGAAAAGAACTTCTGACTGAAAGTATGTATCTACCCCTATATTCTAGGTCTTTCCCAGATAAGTCTCCAGGTTACAGTTTCTTTGTAAAATTAAGGGGAATTCTCTAAACTACCTCTTTTATTTTAGTATGTATTTTCACTATATGTTATCAAATTTGTTAGTAATCTCCTGCATTTTAATTCAGTTCCATTTAGATTCCTATCTATGAGCAAGAAAGAGAATGAAATGGAGGACACTCTATTTGATTTTCATGCTTAGAATATTCAGCCTCCAGTGCACAGATTTAATGTCACCAAATTGCTGACTCTTATTTTCTCCTGACTGTGTGACCCAGACCTCCAGGGCAATCAGGGCTTTCTAAGTAGCAGCTGAGCTGATTATTTCATTCCCAGGCCAAAATGTAGAGCCTCTGGTGGGGGCATCTTTGTCTTTCTGTTGTCTATAGCTTTGGTAAGAACTGCACTTCCAGTACATAGTCAACTAGCCACATGTGGCTTTTCAAGTAAGTGGAATTAAAATTACATGAGGTTAAATATCTCTTTCCTAGTTGTAGTAGCCAGATTTCAAGGGTTCAGTAGTCACCTGTGGCTAGTGACTACTGTTGAATGAGTGAACAAATGAAGAAAATTGAACAGTGAAGAAATAAAACATTTTAATCACCACAGAAACTCCAGGGGGCGCCTGGGTGGCTTAGTCGGTTAAGCGTCCGACTTTCGCTTGGGTCGTGATCTCGCGGTTCGTGGGTTCGAGCCCCGCGTCGGGCTCTGTGCTGACTGCCAGCTCAGAGCCTGGAGCCTGTTTCAGTCTGTGACTCCCTCTCTCTCTGACCTCCCTGCTCACGCTGTCTCTCTCTCTCCTAGAAATAAATAAAACATTAAAAAAAAAAAAAAAGAAAGAAACTCCCATTGTTCCAACAACTGGTGGAAACCAGTAGAAAACATGAGTCAGAGAAGATAGGCAATTTCGCATCTGAGTATTTACATGTACTTGGAGAAGGAACAAGTCTGCAGTTGCCAATAATTTCTCAGGCAAGAAGGCTTGATTTTACATGTTTATACAAAACCATAAATCTGTCTCCCCTTTGTTTCACACCACTCAAATTCCTGCTAGGAATCTGGGTCCATTTTTTCTGGTTGCTTTCTTTGTAGGGTCATTTTAATATGACTAGGAAATAATTTTCTGTCTCTATTCTCCTTTTGGTGGTAAACCTTAATGATCCAAAGGTAAAACCCTCTGGATTTTCTCCAAAGTGTTTTTGCAAAATGGCATACTTCTGTAGTCTCAAAAATAAAATAAACGTTAAAAAATTTCTTAAAAAATTTTGAAAGAACCATATCCTCCTTCAGAATCATAGATTTAATTATTTCTTAAAAAAATTTTTTTAAATGTTCATTTATTTTTGAGAGACAGAGTGTGAGCAGAGGAGGAACAGAGAGAGAGGGAAACACAGGTTCCAAAACAGGCTCCAGGCTCTGAGCTGTCAGCACAGAGCGCAATGCAGGGCTTGAATCTACGAACTGTGAAATCATGATCTGAACTGAAGTCAGACCCTTACGCGTAACCGACTGAGCCACCCAGGTGCCCCTAGATTTAATTATTTCTAAAACACAATTGAAACTTGAAAATTCTAGTTTGGTTGATGACCTACTTTATTTTCCATCAGGATTACATTTCTTTCTTTATGAGCAATCATAATATTTGGTTCTATATTGAGTAACAGTTGCATAACCATAGTTTTATAAATGTGGCTTATTGATTTCTTAAAAAAATCAAATCACAGGAAAAACATTGAATATGATTGTAATTATAAACGGGAATGTATAGTCAGGATAGTAGCTTGAAATTAGCCACAGAAAGAGGCAACACTACAAATCAGCTCCATCCTCCTGCCCACAAATGAGTCAGTTTACCTGCAAATAACTGGGCATGAGGTTCTGAAAATATATAATTATTTAAATGGTAGATATCAAGGAACAAACTATACGATGACAAAAATAGTAATATTTTTATATAATTTACACACAGATACATAACAAGCATAAAAAATGAAATCAACAGAAGAATTAAGTAATCATATAAATATGAAATTGTAGGGATGAAATGAGATAAATAAAGTTCTTAATATTTCACAGGCAAGTTTATAGTTAGTATTTAAAGCTGATACATTGGAAAGAAATAAATTTCAGCATATGGTTTAGAATAACTATGCTAACAGCAGTGTGGGGAAAGGAGGACATTTAGTATTGCTTTATACTGTTTGAAGTTTTACTATGTATCTATGTTACCTTAATAAATAAAAAATTTCCAAAACAAAATACATATAAACTGCCATATTGACCTTGTTCCTCCAAATCTTCCATACACACAAATAATTTATCATTGAACTCAAACTGTTACAGGAAAATAAATATAATAAAAGCATTAGGCACATGTCATGTATACTATCCTAAGAGTTTCTACAGTCATCAATTCTTAATCTGTTAAATCCTCCTAATATCCCTGTGAAATAGGTATTAACGGAGGAGCACTCCTAGAGTTTAGCAACCTGAAGCAAGAAGAGGAGTCTTGGGGGCAGAAATTTTGAAACAGTCCCTACAATGTTGGGGATACACAATACTGTCTGTAAAACCAATTTTGATAGTGATATCGAGTTTGGAACTACACTTCTCATTGAAGATCCCTTCATTTTTGTTAAAGAATAAAGATTGAAATAGGGACAGAAGGGGAAAGTATATTATTCTTTGATCGTGCTTGCTTGGCCACAGGTGGGCAAGCAGATTGACCTGTCCATCCAAACTGAGTAATTCCTCACTCCTTCACTTTTTGTTTATGACTTTATTTCTTCATCCTTGGCAAGAGCAGAAAGTAAATCATGGCATTTCTTGGCTGAAAGGCAGAGTGAAACAGCTGTGACCCTTGAGATATTGTTTACTTTACTGCCTCCCGATACACACTCAGTCACTTTTGTTGGACATGCTTGATGGCTTTTGTTCATACAGTTGGCTGTTCCGTCTGCTCCACCAATTGATAAAGAGGCAGAGAGTCACTGCTTTAAGCTACATTTATTAGTTTATTCATTAAACATTTATAACCACCTACTATCAGCCAAATATCAAGCTGGTTACAAAGAGGAACAAATCAGATACCCTACCCTTAAGGTGCTAATAGTTGAGTAAGGGAAGATAGACATGTGACTATGAATCATTACACAATGAGATAAGTACTAGAAGGAATATTAATAAAATAATGTGGGAACAAGAGAAATAAAAATTCTGTATAGGAGAAAGGTGGAGAGAGGCAAGATACAGGAATGTTTATAGATACAGTGGTATTTCAAATTATACCCTTGTAGGAGACAATGGCCAGAATGGTAGAAGCCTTCATGACACAATAAGCAATAAAACCCATAAGTCAATAACTGTGGCACAGTTACAGGCCATAAAGGGAGGTAGGTTGAATGGATGTAGTGATACACCATCCAAAGCACTTTAGGAGCTCTTTAGGACCGAAGGCCTCCAGCTGCCAGCAGCATTCCTTCTGAAGGCTCAAAGTGGAGTCTTCTGTCTCCAGGCTCAACACTTGACCTATCTCAACATTTTGGGATAAATAAGAATTTTTCAGGAAGAGGGGAAAAGCTAGTGTAGGACACAACATGTATAATGCATGAGAAAATGTACTCTGTACATTTAAGGCATAGATGTTATAGTGAGCCTTAGATCTTATAGCTGCACCTGGGTTTCCTTGTGGCCTAATTACCTACTTGATTTCTAGCTTTTAACAAGCCCATATCTGACACTGAAATAGTGGACCCATCTCACGTAAGGCTTTTCATTTTATGCTCAGGTGTTTGGATATTATCTCCAAGGCAGTGGGGATGTTACTGGAGGACTCTTTTGCTGGGGACTAATATGATCAGGTTTGTGTATTTTAAGGTAAAATGGATGCACTGTGTAAACAGGAGAGAAAGACTTTGAAAGAAAATAAGTTTAGAAAGTAGTTATGCTTGGTTAGTGCTGACCTTGAGCTCTATAACTATTCAGAGGCTAACAATTTAAGAAGGTAGCAATAGTTTTGAAGACAATGCATGCTTGATCATAGCTGTAGAAACTTAGATCAAATTGCCTGGGTTGGAATCTCAGTTCTTCCACTTATTTGCAATGTATATTTAAACAAGTTTTATGAACTGTGTTTGCATTTTTCTCATCCACACTAATGATATCTATCTCATGGAGTTACTATGAGGATAAAGTGCATTAATATACGTAAAGCCCATAGAAGAATGCCTGGCACAGAGTAACTGTTTAATAATGTTAGTTATTATTAGCTCAGCAGTTTCCTCAAATGTTTTATAGTGAGTAGAGCTACTTTTCATTTATCACAGTCCTGGGATCTCAAGAAATAGTGAAGAGAAAGGAATGTACTTATTCAAGTTGCTGATTAAAGTTGGAAAAGATACAGTGCTACCAAGGCCTGCCTCAGCTTCCAAGACCAACCTTTTCCTCCTCCTTCTCCAGTCAGAATGGGCAAACTGGGCAAAAGAATCCCATATGCTTAGAGTTGAAAGAGGTACCCATAGTTGACTTGATAAACCATCCAACCAAGGTTGGGTACATACTACAGCCTGCCTCATCCCTGGGTTCTAGCATTGGACTTCAATACCTGGACCAATGGGAAACTCACAATATCCCCCATCCTTACAGAGCCAGTCTGTTGGAGGACAAAGCCATAAATTCAAAATTATATACATATATAATAACACAATAAATGCTACAAACCAGACTTAAGTATGGTATGTGAGTGATGAGGAAGGAAAGACAAATTTACCCTGGGGCATGCGGGCAAAATTTCACCAAAACAATTGTATCTGTGATGCACCTTACAGGATGTTTTTCTTGCTAGGCGAAGAAGCTAGGAAAATGCATTTAATGCAGAAGGAACAGCCAACAAAGACACAAAATCTGGAAATAGCCCAGCTTGTTTGCAAAATCTTGACAGTCAAACATAGCTTGAGGAGTAGGAAGGGTAGAGTAGTAAGGAAGGACAGAAGTTTATACAGAAGTGGGTTGTAAATCCTTCAAATCAGTGCTTACCTCTTTACAACTATCCTGAAGGCAAGGGCCTTTAAAGACTCTTAAGAAGAGAAACATAATCAAGTTGGTGGTTTAGAAGATCTTTGTGGTGTTACTGTGAATGAAAGCGGTCAGGACTATTGCAAAGGCTCCTGGACATAAAGAGTAGGTGAAGTCTTTTTGAGATGCAAAGTTTAAAACCACAGTGATAACACAGATATTATCTTAATTTTTTAAATGTAAAAGCCAAAAACTTGTGGAATTTTTATTAATGTATATTCTGTTTATTTGTATTTTATGTTTGCTCCCTCTAGAGCACTATTTTACAGACATGGAAGTTCAGAAGACATGCTTGCCTTTTAGCCCAAAACAAATAGTGACGTGGAAAGATCAAGCTAAGAAAACTGTATTATTTTTCTTCTTCTTTTTTTAGGGTGAACGTCTGGAAAAGCAAAGTGTATACTGTCTGAAAAGAATTGCCCTATCAATCTCTACAAATGTTTCCATTCCTGTGAAAAATCAGTGTGCATTACTCAACATATGTGCCCATCAATCTCTACTAGTTTGAGTTGAGGGTTAGTCTGGTAAAATTTCCCAATAGACTAACAAGTGCTAAAATGTCACTTCCTAAAACTGAAAGTTTTATTTCACAGAGGTAAGTTTAAAGCACAAGTTTGGAATTAAAAACAAAACTGAGGGGCGCCTGGGTGGCTTAGTCGGTTAAGTGTCCGACTTTCGCTTAGGTCATGATCTTGCGGTTCGTGGGTTCGAGCCCCGCGTCGGGCTCTGTGCTGACTGCCAGCTCAGAGCCTGGAGCCTGCTTCAGTCTGTGACTCCCTCTCTGACCCTCCCCTGCTCACGCTCTCTCTCTCTCTCTCTCCTAGAAATAAATAAAAAAACATTAAAAATTAAAACAAACAAACAAACAAAAAAAACTGAAACTTTATGAAAATGCAATATTTGGAAAATGAAATGCATTGTGTTTCACAGGTTACTTTTCCCTAAAATTATTAGGTATTAAAATAAAATTTAGTGCTTTTCTGATAAAAATGATTACATGTTTATATTAAAATACCAAGAAAGAAGGGAAGAAAAGTATAAAAGAGAAAATAAAGATTATTCAAAAAGGCAGGACCCAGAAATAACTATTATAAATATTACACATTCCTACCAATGCACACACAATATAATATATAATATTATATGTTTATCACTTATTTCTATTAATTTAAATTATGCAATGAGAAATTTCCTATAATATTCAGTGTTCTTTGAAAATAATATCTTAATATTAATATTAATTATTTTTATTAAATTATTAATTATTTTTATATTATTAAATATCTTACTATTATTAATAACAATAACATTATTAATATTAATATTAATATTAATACTATCTTAATAGCTGTATAATATTGTACCATAAGGCAATTCTATAAATTGTGCAATGATTAACTTACAATTGGGCATTTAGGTTGCTTCTAATTTTCTAAATTTTAAGAACTCTGCAGTGTTCATTCCTGTACACAAATCATTCTTTACATCTTCACATCTCTAGTGACTTCCTAAGAATCCCAGAACTGAGATTGTAGGTTAGGGGTGCCTGGTTGGCTCCGTCAGTTGAGCCTCTGACTCTTCGTTTCGGCTCAGGTTGATCAGGGTATTAAATCCTATGTGGAGTTCCATTCTGAGTGTAGAGATTGCTTAAGATTCTTTCTTTCTCTCTGCCCCTCTCCTCTGTTCATGCTCTTTCTCTAATAAAATAAAATAAAATAAAATTAAATTAAATTAAATTAAATTAAATTAAATTAAATTAAAATAAAAGGTTAAAATGTAAGTTATATTTTTAAAGCTTTTGCCAGTTATTATCCAATTTCGTGGGGGAGGTGTTACTAATATGCACTTTCACTAGGAGTGCATATTGAGAAGCAAACCATGATACCTAATTAATAATTACTTTTCCTTATTAAATGTGAAGTGGGAATATTTTCATAATGTTTATGTTTTTAAAACTTTTTAATGTTTGTTTATTTTTGAGAGAGAGAGAGAGAGAGAGAGAGGAAGGGGGCAGAGAAAGAGAGAAACAGAATCTGAAGCAGGCTCCAGGCTCTGAACTGTCAGCGGAGCCTGACATGGGGCTTGAACTCACAAAATGTGAGACCATAACCTGAGCCAAAGTCGGACACTTAACTGACTGGGCCACCCAGGTGTCCCTTATAATGATATTGAACAACTATTTTCTGTGATGTTTCTCTATGTCTTATTACCAGTTTTCTGTTGCAGTACGGGTCTTTATCTTCTTATTTTGAATTAAGGGAGGAAGAGAATTTTCTTTGTATCAAAGATACTTTGGGATGCTTGGGAATGCCCCAATAAAATAATCTGGGCTTTCCTTTTCCTTTGCAAGCTGGTTAGGCTATTGAGTCTGGAATCTAGTTTATACTGCCTATAGGAGGCTGTTAAGGACACCGGTGTTAAGAACAAGACCACAAAATACATAATTATCACATTCAGCTCCCGTGTTAGCCTCTTTGGTCTCTTTGTCATATTTGTTGCAAAACTGAGGATTTTCTTTTATGTTGGTTTTATATTTTATTTATTTGTTTATTTTATTTTTTAAATGTATTGTCAAGTTAGCTAACATACAGTATGAAACTAGGTCATTTTCTCACACTATACACAAAAATAAACTCAAAATGGATAAAGGACCTGAATGTGAGACAGGAAACCATCAAAACCCTAGAGGACAAAGCAGGAAACAACCTCCTTGACCTCCACTGCAGCAACTTCTTACCTGACACATCCCCAAAGGCAAAGGAATCAAGAGCAAAAATGAACTATTGGGACCCTATCAAGATTAAAGTCTTCTGCATGGCAAAGGAAACAATCCATAAAACTAATAGGCAACTGACAGAATGGGAAAAGATAGTTGCAAATGACATATCAGATAAAAGGCTAGTACCCAAAATCTATAAGAAACTCACCAAACTCCACACCTGAAAAACAATCCAATGAAGAAATGGGCAGAAGATATGAACAGACACTTCTCCAAAGAGGACATCCAGATGGCCAACAGACACATGAAACGATGCTCAGCATCCCTCCTCATCAGGGAAATACAAATCAAAACCACACTGAGATAGCACCTCATGCCAGTCAGAGTGGCTAAAATGAGCAAAACAGAGAACTCTAGATGCTGGCGAGGATGTGGAGAAACGGGCACCCTCCTACACTGTTGGTGGGAATGCAAACTGGTACAGCCCCTCTGGAAAACAGTGTGGAGGTTCCTCGGGAAACTAACAGTAGAACTCCCCTATGACCCAGCAACAGTACTGCTAGGAATTTACCCAAGCGATATAGAAATGCTGATGCACAGGAGCACATGTACCCAATGTTCATAGCAGCACTCTCCACAATAGCTAAAACATGGAAAGAGCCTAAGTGTCCATCAACAGATGAATGGATCAAGAAGATGTGGTTTATCTATACCATGGAATACTCCATGGCAATGAGAAACAATGAAATCTGGCCATGTGTAGCATCATGGATGGACTTTGAGGGTGTTATGCTGAGCGAAATGAGTCAGGCAGAGAAGGACAAATATCCTATGTGTGCACGTATAGGAGGATTAGGAGGAACTTAACTGAGGACCATGGGGGAGAAGAAGGGCGGAAATGGTGGGGGAAAGGAAGAGAGGCAAACCATGAGAGACTCTTGAATGCTGAGAAACAAACTGAGGACTGATGGATGTGGGGGGGAGGGGGGAGATGGGCTTGGAGAAGGGCACTTGTGGGGATGAGCACTGGGTGTTATATGGAAACCAATTTGACAATAAACTATTTGTAAAAAATAAAAATAAAAAAATGTTGGGGTGAGAAAAAGGTGGCAAAAAAGGTAAGTAGAAATGACAGACTGAAGCGTTATATAAGGCATTATTCTTAACATCGACAGAAATCACCAGAGGACATTCTCTCCTGAAATATCACTTTGTTGAAAGAGTTGTTGAATATTTTCTTTCATAGACTCTAAATTAAATGACTAATTTTTAAAGTCTATGCATTACCTTCTTTCCTACACATAACAGAGAAATTTGGTTTTAACCATGAATAAAATTGACTTTCCTCATTTATGAGATCTAGTCTGACCCAATGCGAAGACTGGCTACACCTGCCAGTGATAACACAAAACTCTTGGGCTTATTCGATGAGTCTGGTATTTGCATCAATTCTAACAACTCCAACACAGAAACAGGCAGTGGCAGCATGCAGAATATAGCCAAACAATGTTACCAGCGTGGAAATGGTAAGGACATTGACTTTACATGAGGGGAAAGGTCCACATTGTGTTTTCTAGCATGCCCAGACTGAACAAGGAATTTTTCTCCTTTTCTAAGGCAAGCTGCTGGTCCTATTTTCCCACTTAAGCTTTGTTATACTATAAGAACTAATCTTAGCACATTTGTTCATTTCTTCCTGATAGACTCCAAAAAATGATGGGAACTGTTGCCAAAAACAAATGTCAATTTCTTCATTCTTTTCTCAGCTCAGTCCCTAAGTCCATACAGAGCCCCCCCAATTTTAGATGTAAAAACAAGCAGTGGAATTGCTAAAGCTAAACTTCACATTTGAACTAAAAAATAACAAGCCAGTTAGGCACAGTTGTTCAAAGCCACTTAAGCATCTACTTATGCCTTAGAAATTATTCTTTTAATACTGGAAATGGGAAGTCTTCCTTAAAAAAGCAAACAATGACGAAGAACCTCTGAGTCTGTTGCCCACAAGGTCCATGGTGTGCCAGCACTAGCTGCAAAGGAGGCTGAGGGGCACCCTCTGCACTTCAGTGGGGTGGTCAGTGAGGGTGTTGATGGCACACACATGTGAAGAATCACCGCTTGTCATTGCTCATTCCTAGAAACTGCACATTCCTGGATGCACTCCTCCTTGAGGTTGAATAGGAATGTGTATAGTAGCTGGTGTCTGCCCAAATTGAAATGGCAACATTTGACTCTGTTCCAAAAGCACAAATGCATAGAGAGCCTGGGGGAACCTGAAATTTGGGAAAACTCTATTTAGAACTGAAGTATTTTGGAAGAAAATTGCTGACACCAAACTAAACTGTTTCCCCCCTTCTTTGGATCTTTAGTAGAAAAAATGTGCAGTGTGCTAAGGTCACTAGATACACAGACAAGGGAATCACCCTGATTGAAGTAAATGAAATATAGGTTTGCTGCTTGCAATCCTCCTCATGGTTCCTGGATTTAGTGCCCTGATGAAGCAGCAAATATTTTTATAAGTGTCCCCTTTCTCAGATTGCAATATTTGTTTCCTACCGATTGACTGCAACACAGCTCAGGATACCCTTCCATGCGGGAATGTCCAGGGACAGCGTCTTCGTGCTAGCCAAGTCCATGGTTTGTACTAGGATATTTCATCCCTTCTCCTACCCTCAGACTGGAATTTACATCATTGGTTCTCAAGCCTTAGATTCAGACTGAATTATACCACTGACTTTCTTTTAGTCTCCATAATATGAGCCCATCCCTTATAATAAATCCCCTTTTATAGCTATTGGTTCTGTTTCTCTGGAGAACCCTAAATAATACAGATGCCATAAATAGTCACTTTCTTGCACTGCTTGTAAATTGCTACCACCTTTCTAGAAGGGAATTTGGGAGCGTGCTTCAAAAGCCTTAAAAACAGTCATGCTTTTTAACATAATTCCTACCCATAGTAGTATCTATGGATGAATTCACAAATTTTTCCACATGAACAGACAACTCAGTGTAGTTTAGAGAACTAAAACACTGGACACAGCTTAAATGTCTAATCATTGGGGATTTATCAAGGAAATTAATTAATCATTCACAGCTCTACTTATGAAGGCTATTTTTAAACAGAGACGTGTACTCTTGTATTAGTCTTTTGTAATAGGAGGCTATAAAAACAATGTGCTTGTGATTCCATTTTTATACATAATTTTTTGGCACAAATCTGCATTCCTGCAGAGAATGGAATTATGTCTTAAAGTCAAGGGTGTGAAAAGGAGACGGTAATGGTGGGATTCCTCTCGGAAATGAAAGCTGAGTCTATAAATGCCACTGGTTCTAATAGCTGTCTCCAAAGGAGTTCGAGAATAAAGGTCAGGAACTATATTTTTAGTGCTATTTAAAAACCTCAGAACTTTTGTCACTTACCCTTTACAGAAACTGCCTCACTATTTCCCCCTAGTAATCATTCCTTTATTTAACAAATATTTTTGAGCACCTGGTATGTGCCAGGCACTATTTTAGGTGATAAGTTAAGAGCAGTGAAGAGAACAGAAAAAGCCATTGCTTTCATGTTACCATGCAATCACATTCACAGTAATAGATAGAAAGCAATCAAATAATAATGTGTTGGTGGGTGATAAATGCTTTAAAAAAAGAAAGCAGAGTGAAGAAATAGAGGACAGAGTCTCTTTGATTAGCTAACATTTGTATAAAGACCCCCAGGAAGCGAGGGAAGCTATGCTGAGTTCCAGGGGAAAGGAGGAACATGTAAGTAGAGAGGACACGCCAATGGCCCTGAGTCAGGAGTGTGCTTAGTGGCTACGGAGGAGCAAGAAAATCAAAGTAGCTGGAATGAAGCAAGGCAAAGAAAGAATGTAAGAGCTAAAATCAGAGTGGCAATTGGGGGCCAGGGAACACAGTGAGATGAGGGTTAGCAAGTTATTAAATTATGAAAACTTATATCTGAATGATACAGGAAAGCAAGGAGCTGGAGGGATTCTATACAACTGTTCAGTTAGTCTAAGGGGAAAGGAATCCCCGAGGACAAAACCTACCAACAGGTGAACAAAACAGGGTAAATATTTGAGGTCTATTGACAGGTATGAAAGGTATATGGAGGCAGCTTGGGTCTAAGAAGGTGGGGTTAGGGTTTCCTTTGAAACTCAAAATGGTTCAGAAATAATTATGCATAATACATATGTTTTTAAATGAAAGTTTGTTTTTGAAAATAGGTTAGAGAATGTCAGTGTGTGTTCTCACTGTGTAACCAAGCATGAAGAATGAATACCCTCCGGTTCACTCCTGTTTTTCTTTCAAAGAATATGCATACGGAGGCTTGCTGTGGCTTTCTATAGAGAACACTAGGAATTTGAATTTTTCTCCTGAACTCAGAAATGATCCAGATTATTTGGTAGTTCAACTTCTTCCAGTTTGCATGGTATTTGCATTTTAACACAGTGTCAATACACATAACTATCTTCTTTCTTTTCCTTTACAGAGTAGTTATTCTGATCAGAGGATAAAATAACAACTTAAAGTGAAGTCTCTGTTGGAAATCAGGCCAACCAATTGAAATAAATGTAAAAATAAATCCTACCTCAAGCTGTATGTGTAATAGCATGAAATGATATACTCCTGCTGTTACTGAAAAGATGAATTACTATGAATGCTCCCTAAACAAAAAATGAAACTTTAAAATACTGGCATATGAATAAAAAACTGCTTAACTAATGGGAGGAAACCCATATTACATACATGTACTATGTTATGTCCTTTTAACCATAAATGCCTTTATTTGTGAATGAATCCATAAAATATTATGTGTGTGAATATTCATAAAATATTATGAGAGAAGATCCCTCATAATATTGTGAATTCATATAATATTAATGTACATATATTCTGTCCCAGCAACTGTGCCAGGCACAGTATAACTCAGGGTAGCAGGGAAGGATGGTCAGGGAGTTTACTGTACTATAAACACAATGAAAGAAAGAAGCACACAGGAGTGGGGAAGTTACTGTAGAAATTCAGAACAGACTGGAGAACTGGCAAAAGCTTCTTGAAAGAGATATTGCTTGGGAACCCAAAAAATCTGGATTTGAAGGACGGTGGAGTAGGAAGATCTCTGGAAAGGGGTCAAAGGACCTAACTTCCAGTATGAACTCTATAAACTCAACTTGTAATTTGAAGTGTGAGGGGAAGTGGGCATGAAGGAAAGAGACCAGAAAAGCAACGGTACTATAAAAGAATGCTTGAGAGGCGCCCAGGTGGCTCAGTCGATTTAAGCTTCACACTCTTGATTTTGACTGAGGTCATGATCACACAGTTCTTGAGATCAAGCACCACGTTGGGCTCTGTGTTGACAGTGTGGAGCCTGGTTGGGATTCTTTCTCTCCCTCTCTCTGCCTCTCCCTCTCTCAAAATAAATAAACAAACATTAACAAAGAGAGAGAGAATGCAGGGAATTGGGTGGCTCTGTTGGTTACCCATCTGACTTCAGCTGAGGTCGAGATCTCATGGTCCATCAGTCTGAGTCCCTAGTGGGACTCTGTGCTGACAGTTCAGAGCTTGGAGGCTGCTTTGGATTCTGTCTCCCTCTCTCTCTGCCCCTCTCATGCTCACACTCTGTCTCTCTCTCTCTCTCAAAAATAAACATTAAAAATTTTTTAACTACAAAAATGTTTTTAGGGTGTCTGGGTGGCTCAGTCAGTTAAGCCTCCAACTTCGGCTCAGGTCATGGTCTTATGGTCTGTGAGTTCTACTCCCACGTCAGGCTCTGTGCTGACAGCTCAGAGTCTGGAGTCTGCTTCGGATCCTGTGTCTCCTTTTCTCTCTGTCCCTCCCACATTCACGCTCTGTCTCTCTCAAAAAATGAATAAACGTTAAAAAAAAACTCTTAATTTTTTTCTTTAAAAAAGAATGCTTTACACAAATGGAGGCAGGGGGGGTGAAGACTAAGGGCCTTGAAGAGCATGGCTGTTGCCTTTTGCCAGCTATGCTATGCCTGCTCTGCCACTTATCCTTGGTTTTTGGACTGAAGAGAGGCAGTGCTGACAAGTTTAGTATCTCTCCTGAACCTCCTCTACTGTCTCTGTACTTTTCCAACCCCTCCATAACAATTTCTGAAAACAAAGAGTGATTTACTACACTACTTTTCAGTGAGTGCTCCCAGAATCTCTTGCACCATGATCACCCAGGGTCCTCATCAAAAATAGAGACCTTTGGGTCTTACCTCAAGGTGCTCAACCAGAATATCGGGCTAGAGTTCAGATCTGTATTTTAACACCCTTCCTAGGTGATTCTGATCCTTGTCTACCCATTCCATCCTCCCAATCCAAATAAAGTGGTACCCACACTGTACCCCAAACAAGGACACTGTGGGGACTGAAACCCATGGCTCTCAATTCCCATTTGGGGTGGGGTTTTCACTCCTTTATGTAATTTTCCATTTTTGGGCCAACAACCTAAGCCTATTTAGTATTTCTATAAATAACATAGAAACACTTTTATGTTAAGTTGTTTAAAAAAGCAAAATAGGAATTTAGGTTGTGCATGCTAGGATACTTTGATTTTATCTGTGAACATGTGCACATGTGCACATATTTTATAATAAAAAAAATAAGACAATAACTTCATTTAACCTGGGATAAAATCCAAGTTGAACTGCATAAAGATACAAGTGACCCTCTGAGAACTTCAAAACCCCTGGTAAATTGTGTTTTCAAGATCTAACAGTTTTTGTTGGCTCTGGCTTCCCAGATGGAATGGATAAGCTGCTCAGTGATCTCTGACCTCATTTGATTTCTAAAAATGTCCTTTGATCATCAACTTTTGCCCTACTTTTCTTGAAAAATTAAGTCATCAGAAATTCTGACTCAGGGATACAGAGGGTTTTATAATTTGGGGGATGAATAGAAATCATGGGGAGTAATATCTGCTCACTTCTAAAACCTTATAAATCTTCTTTATGAGAAATTTAAAGGCAGGCTTTAAATTCTTGATCCAGGATTTAAAAGTTGATGATGATAAAAAGAAATTCAAATATCCTCAAATAGAGATAAAGCCAAAATTTTGAAGATTTTTATTTGCTTTTGATGATTTTTTATTATAAACCAAGGGATTTTTTAATTTCTAAAATTTTATATAATATACTCCTATTATATAATATTTAAAAAATAAAAAATCTTAATTATCCATAGTTCAACTATAACAATATTACAGCATATTTTCTATAGCTTATGCATGAGACCTGGATCGTAGACTACATATGATTTTTACTCTTATATTTTAAATAATATTTTAACATACATATTTCTCATGTTACTAAGTAGGTTTTAGAAATATCTATGAACCAAATGATTCCTGATACGAAATCATTTTAGGATTGGTCTGTTTGTTCAGATTATGAATCTGCTTCAAATTATTTAAGATAGGCTTTTGATGTCATGACATATCTGAATATTTAAGAGAATCATCATTCTATTTTCCATTATCCTATTACCTAATAGCCATACCTAGGTGAAAAGTGGGAAGGGGCAACAGAATTTTAAGTGAAAATACTTTGTTACATATGAAGGCATATATCTCATGGATGGAGATTCATATGAAAATGTTATGACTAAATAATCAACATCAACTTCTTAAATATGTCTATTTAGCATGTGATAACAAATGAATTAGACCAAAGTTTTGTGAAAGTGCTAATGTATTAGAGAATTCTTTCTTCATCTCTGTCCTACGTTAGAAGTTGCAGCTCCTTTAAGTCCTATGTGATATAGAGAAAATAGATAGCCACTGACCTTGGAGAATCTTAGGAAACTTTTATTGACCTAAGCATTGAAGTATTTCTAGGTGGATCTGGATTCTCTGAATATCTGGGTATTGATGTATCACCTAGGGACTTCTCTATTTATTTCTAAATAAATCAGATGGTATCCAAAGCTAGGTAAGTCCTACACTTGAAGAAAAAGGAAAAATATTCTGAGATAAATGACAGAGCAAGTAACTGCTGATACCAACATAAGACAACATTGGATAATAGAAGGCTCTATTAGTGCCTAATCTTGGAGACTAGAAATAATAGTCCTAGGAAATTTTAGTCCAGTTTCCCTTATCGTTTAGTAGGGAGATTATAGTTGCCCCAATTTCAGTTAAAACATTTACAAAAAACTCCCTAAGCAGTTTTTATGTTAGAATTTCCTTTTTCTTTCATATAGTAATACATGCTCTTTAAATTTAAACTTAAATTGTCCTACATCAATCACAAAATCGTTCATTTTGGGCTTTAGAAAAAGTTCACTCACAAAACATGAAGAATGCAAAATGGCTCTCTCCCTAACTTTTAATTCAGTTATATCATGTTGATATCTTGAAATCAGCCACAGTGAGAATACTTTAAATCAGAAATCAACAAATAAGTCAGAACCTTCACTTCTAGTCCCATCAGGCTTGTCTGACTAGACCACCACTGTTTTTAGGCCTCCATGTATGACCAACGTGTGGCAAGAGTCTGATAATCATGTATTCATGGCCCTGATCTTAATGTAGATATCCTTAATTGACTCTCACTGGCAGTATGATGTAGAGCCTAGACACAACAACATAAGCAACTTGCAAAGAAAAATGAGAGCCAAGTTTCCCGTTTAGGAGCATTCCAAAGTGACCCAACAATAAATTACAGAAAACTTTCTTCTTTCTTTAACTCAAGGAAGAAAGAAGATGACAAAGATGAAGAATGAATAGGAGGAGGAAGTAGAGGAGAAGGAAAAAGAGAGAAGAAAGAAAAGGAAGAAAAAAATGAGGATAAAAAGGGCTTGTCAAAAATCCTGCTTTTTCCATAGTGGCCAAAATGCATGGTCATTATTCATCCTTTGTTTCAGAGACACTTTTATTGTGGATTTTATTTCTTCTTTCCTTTCCCTTTCTTTTTCTTTTTATTATTATTTTTCTAATACCAATTTTAGAGTACCCTACACATGCCCTGTTTTGGGTACAGGACTATTCTGGACTATGCTTTGCTTCTGCCCTTCACAAACAAGACTGTCCACTCCTTTGAGGGCCCTAAACTCCACTAATGAGTCATAACGTTCTTTTTCTGAGACTAAATGACACCCATAAGGGATTCTCAAATGTAAAAGAATCAGTCACAGGCAAAACAACATTATACAAAAGAGACTGAACTTGAATCATTGTGTTTGGAGAGATCCAAGGGCTTGGATCAGACTCATTATGAAGTTGGCTTTCAGAAAATTAAATTTCTTCTTAAATTGCTCATTTGACTCTAATTTCTCAGAGATCCTTATTACAGTTTATCTCAGTTTAATACTAGCCAAATACATCATTTAAAATATACTCTATTGAAACTTTCTGAATATCAGATATATAGCCAAATGAGATATCACAATTTTTCACAGAGGCCGCTCAGATGAGATGGTTTCATAAATTATATCAATGGTGCAGCATACGCTCTGTAGTCTCAAGACACAGAACAATTTCCATAAGTCCAGTGCTCTTGCAAGTGTTGCTGGTGTCGCCATGAATCAAAACAAAAAGAAGGTGAAGGTGAAACACAGGTACTGTAATTTGCTGGTTGCACCATATTTCAGATGCATTTCTGCTTTGACATTATATTCAGACAAGCAACAATAAGTAATTCTCAGTTACCCTTTGAATTATCACAGAGATTTTTCTAATAAAAAGCATAAGCAAAAGATATAAAATATAAGTCCCTAGTTAGGCAGGAATTTTGTTCTATTTTATTTTTAATACTGGATATTCCTACTGTTTAGGACAACACTTAGGAGAATACGTGTTCTCCTAAAAACTAAAGACTAAATAAATACTTGTGGACTGAATCAGTAAATGGATGGAAATTTCAGATTAGTAGTTTTCCTATTTTTTTATAGTTTTCATTCAGTTTGATTGAATCCACCAATAGTTGTAGTTTCTTTTTAATTTCCATGGAAACTACATATTTCTGCCACAGAGAGGTAAAGGAACGCTACAGTCACAATTCATGTTTTACAATTCTATAAATTAACTTTATTTTCAAAAAAACCTCATCTAAATTAGTCATGTCAGAAAAAATCTCTTAGCTAAAGAATATATCCAACAAAAATTATGTCAAGAGATCAATTTGCTTATTGATAAATTGCTTATTAAAATTTTCATTGGTTATTTATTTCCATCACTTTTTCTTCATTCACAAAAGCACATTCAAGAAAATATGGTTTATATATACAATGGAATACTAGTTGGCAATGAGAAAGAATGAAATCTGGCCATTTGCAGCAGTGTAGATGGAACTGGAGGGTACTATGCTAAGTGAAATAAGCCAGGCAGAGAAAGACAGATACCATGTTTTTACCCAAATGTGGATCTGGAGAAACTTAACAGAAGACCATGCGGGAGGAGAAGGGAAAAGAAGGCTACAGAGAGGGAGGGAGGCAAACCATAAAAGACAAATACTGAGAACAAACAGGGTTGATGGGAGGTAGGGGAGAAGGGAAAGTGGGTGATGGACATTGAGGAGGGCACTTGTGATGAGCACTGGATGTTGTATGGAAACCAATTTGACAAACTATATTAAAAAACAAATAAACAAAATTAAAACAGAAAAAAAAAAGGGGCGCTCGCGTGGCTTAGTCGGTTGGGCGTCCGACTTTCGCTTAGGTCATGATCTCGCGGTTCGTGGGTTCCAGCCCCGCGTCGGGCTCTGTGCTGACTGCCAGCTCAGAGCCTGGAGCCTGTTTCAGTCTGTGACTCCCTCTCTCTCTGACCCCTCCCTGCTCACGCTGTCTCTCTCTCTCTCTCCTAGAAATAAATAAAACATTAAAAAAAAAACAAAACAAAACAGAAAAAAAAAATTTTCTCCAGGTGATTCTGATGTACAACCAAATTTGAGAACAGAAGATTTTAGGTAAGTATTTCCTGCCATCATCTGCTATTCCCATTCATTCTTCCACATACTCCAAGAAGTGAATCTACATAAAAAGTAAGCCAATTATCAAACTTAGACTTTGAATTGGTCTGACTTAACATTTGGTTCACAAAAGATATACAAAATTCTAGAAGGCCCCTTGGGTAATCCAAATACAGTATCTTTCATCATCCATTGCTATTGCAGCCATGGTGTAAGTTCAGAGCCTCATGGCTTCTGATCAGGACACACATTATAGAGAAAATAAATAGTAAAAAATGTTAAATATAAGCACAACTCTCAATTGCCAGTTTTGATTTGTGATCTGTTGCTTCTCACACAGCAGAGGCTTTTTAGTGTCCTCTACTACAAAAAGATTTAGGGATTTACAGCGATAAGTACCCTGAACCACAATGGGATTCTAGCTGTAAAACAAAAAGAGAACCCAGGAGCTTATTTTATTAGTCTAGATTCCCCTCCAGAAATTAGACTCTGAGAGGGCTTGAGTGCAGGTAATTTTGTGAGGAAGTAATCCCAGAGAATAGAAGTCGGGGAGTGAAGCATAGAAGGAAGAAAAGCCAGTACAAGGATATGTTCTTGACTTGGTCACTGCTGTGAGCACTGGAGTTAGATTATGCTAGATCTTCTGAGAAGCAATGTAGAATGGGCCTCAAAATTGTTCACTGGAAGGAAAGAAGAGGAAAGCATTTGTGCATAAGCTCCAGATTCAAGTTAGTCAAGGATTGCTTCATCAGATGTTTATTCTCTAGCACTCCAGTATGTCCATGTGTGAGTGCTACCTGGCTACCACAAGCATCCCACACCACAATGTCAAAGACTTAGAGCACAAAACAGAAGGCACACAGACAGGCAAAGGTGACGTGCTGTCAGATTGCACATTTACATGAAGATAGTTGTTACACAATGGCCAGATTAAAAGGTAGTCCAAGACCAGAGACAAGGCATGAAGTTGTCCAATACAATCATGCATGTATCCAAGAGGCCGCTGTTCTACAGTGAGTTTGAAGTTTAGATGTGTAAGATTCCCAATGCTAAATACTCTTATTTATATGTTGAAATATTTCCACAGTTCTCTGAATTACCACAAATAACATGAAGTTATGCTTCTTACATTGGGAGTGTGTACAATGACAGCTCCCTTGCTCCCATATTGTCAATTTCTTATCCCTGCCCATGGCTTTTCCCCCTTCTGTTCCTACTGAGCAATTGTTTTGTATTTCGCCTATGACCAGTGAGAAGCTAATTAACTCCCAAATCTATGGTGTACATTTAGCAAATGAACAAGATATGGAAATTACAGTGGGGATATCAGACACTTCAATGATGATTTGGGGTAGAAGTCTGCTCTGTGGCTATATCACATCACTACCACACCACTAGAGATAGTATTATACCACAAGGGATAAGAAGATACCTTGGGTTCCTAAGGTATACAAGTAATAGAGTGCCAACACTATTCTGAAGGTTCATCGTCCATAACACTTGTGGAAGAATCTGCCACAACACATTTGCCTGACTTGTTATTATCTGCCATTTTTTGGGAAGATAAATCTTCATTCAGGCTCCCAAATATTTCTCAGAGATAATCCTACCTAGCCTTATATACCATCGTCACTACTATGCATTTTGGAAGTCAAGCTCCCATCCTTTCTCCAAGAACAGTTTTCTCTTGGAATTAACCTGCATTTCTAATTCTTCTGTTTAGACACTATCTCTGATTGAAGACCACTTTTCTGTGTCACTGAAGATGTCTGCATTTGACCTCTGATCCTGTTAGCTCTGTACTAACCTCTGGCCCTTAGCTTGATTGTCTCTTTCTTTCCAACAAGACATAGGCCCAACATCTGGAAACACATAGCTTGATCATTTGCTGGGAGATTTGTTGTTATAGGAAACTGCCTTTGTGTATTCCTCTTATGTGAAGGGATTCAATATTTCATAGAGCAGAATGATTAGATTCCTTATGCTTTTGAGGTATTACATATTCCTGTGGAGGAACTCATCAAATTCAGTCAGATCTAAAATAATACAAAAGCAGAAGGGAATTATTCATTCTATCACCCTTTTTCTTGCAGCTCCTATGGATAATCCATCCTTAACCACACTGTTTGATCATATTCTTTATGACTCTATTTCCTTGGTAATGGGCAGAAAGTGACCCTAAGACAGGCATATGGGGAGGATACATTCTAGCTCATATAACCGAACAATTACTTCAGTTATGGTTTTACCCAGTGTTCAATAAGAAGGAAATCGACATTTCTATCTCCATTTCTTGGCTCTGCTTCCACAGTGTTAGACATATTTTCTGCAAAACCCCACTCCCACCCAGGGGTTATAAGATGACTGCAGCAGCATCAGTCCCTGCATGCTCTTATGTAGCGGAGAAAAAAAAAAAAAGAATTGAGACTAAATCTGAGGATTCAGAAAGAAATTTTTATTGAACTTCATTGAATCTTAATGGCTTAAATCACTTATGTTGGATTGTTATGGATTAAACTGTGTTCCCTCCATATTCATTTGTTGAAGTCCTAACACCCAGTACCCGTGAAAGTTATCTTATTTGAAAATAGGGTCATGCAGATTAAGATTAGGTTTTGTGGGAGCAGTGTGAATCCAATAAGAATGGTGTCCTTTTAAAAAGGGGAAATTTGGGGGTGCCTGGGTAGCTCAGTCGGTTAAGCATCCAACTCAGGCTTTCAGCTTGGGTCATTATCTCATGGTTTGGTTTGTGAGATGGAGCCCCACATCTGGCTCCACACTCATAGCATAGAGTCTGCTTCAGATTCTCTCTCTCCCTCTCTCTCTACCCAGCCCTGCTCTCACATGCTAACTCTCTCTCAAAATAAATAAATGAACCTAAAAAATAAAATAAAAAGATAAAAAGGGAAAATCTGGAAACAGGCACACAAAGAAAACAATGTGTAAAAATGAAGGCAGAGATTGGAGTGATACAGCAAAACCCAAGAAATGCCACAGGTTCTCAGCAAACAATCTAAGAAGCTAAGGGAAATACATGGAATAGATTCTCCTTCACAGCTTCCAGAAGTAACTAACCCTGTTAACACCTTGATCTTGGAACTGTAAGACAATAACTTTCTGTTGTTTAAGCCACCTACCTTGTGGTACCTTGTAAGTACCAGGAAACTAACACATGAACCAATCACCACAATCAGGTGAAAGCAATACAAGGAATCATTCCAGGCTTATGATACCAGGAATGACAACACTGGAGCAGACTGAGGAACTGGCAATTCTCAGGAGCTAAGTTCGAGTTGGGAGATGAATGGAAGCTGTTTAGAATAAACTTCAGGTATCAACAATATGGTTCTTTATCTTCTCTC
The DNA here is from genome assembly GCA_017311185.1 of Proteles cristata cristata. NCBI lineage: Eukaryota > Metazoa > Chordata > Mammalia > Carnivora > Hyaenidae > Proteles > Proteles cristata. The sequence continues at coordinate 398,475 of JAESUZ010003924.1, forward strand.
AATTTTAGGGGGATCAAGGTTCATATCACCATTGATCCATGTGATCAATCTTTGTCTTAGTCTCTCAACTTCTGCACAAGGCCAGGTATTTCTCAGGCCCCTAGAAACACTAGATATGCCCATGATTTCCTTCCCAGGTTGAAGGTATTAATGGAAATAATGTTAATGTAAGATCCCTAGCAAATCAAATGATATCTCAGTAATACTTGATGAAAATGTTCTATTTTTTGCCCACAACTTATACGACAGATTTTGCTATACTAATATACCAAAGGAGTAGGATGAATATATGTAGAAATTCTACAAAAACCTCAACTTTCAAATGGCAGGTTTAAAAAAAAATACCAACAAGAAAGTAATTTTGAAGTTGAAACAAATTCTGTGTAGTACTGATATGTGAGAAGCATGAAATTGTGCTTTAGAGGAGAGGTGAAGTTACTGGTAGTATTATTAATGTATATGTTGAGATAATAAGGGTTGAGCCATTGGTATATATATTCATGAAATGGACTATTAACATTCTGTTTGTTTTATATTTAACTCTGTAGGGTCTACTAATTTACAATTAAATTAAAAAATCCACTAGGACTAATGAGCTAATAATTGCAAAGAACTCTGAGCATGGATAAAAGGCACCAAGGGAGGACAAACTTCTATTTGTGAAAATCGAAACATCTGAGACTTTAATTACACCCCTTGCTAGTACTGACTTGTAATCAGCTGTGGGGACTAGCTCATTAATGCTCTACTATGGGATTCCTAAACAACATACTGAAAGTCATTTCACTTATCAAATTTGAATATACTTAAAAGCAGGCTTTTTCTGATAATTCTGTCTCATTACAGCAATTTCTCTTCTTTCATTGAAATTCAAAGGATTCTAATTAGTCCTATAATATAACTCACCTCTGCACTGTCAGAATATGCATTTCTGTTTTTAAACTGGGTAGTGGCTGTATGTTTGAGGGATGTTATTTCTAGGATAGGGGAAAGGAATACATAAAACTTTTTTCAAGTCTCTGTGTGAAGATAGTTATGGGGCAAGGCTCAGCGAAATGCAGAGTAAGATATTTGGTTTTCAGGGTGGGAACCCTGAACCTGCCCAAAGAAGCGCTGAAGGAAGTGCCAAAGTTTCTCCAACTGTGATATTTGTCCATCGAATGTTCTGGATAATCTCCAAAGTTATACATACATACATATATGTATGCAGATTAGAGATCTGAATCTCTAATTTGAAAAATTTTTTAAGCCTACTGAAAATTGGAGAAAAAACAACGAACCCTTAGTACAATGAACACCTTTAAATCATTCACTTTGATTACAACACATATATATTTACTCATTTTATAAAAGTTTGATTTTAATATTTATGTTTATATTTAATATTTAGAATAGAAATGTTAATTAGTAATCTTTGAGAGGTAATTTAGATGGTGTTAATTTATTTTCAATTTACTTACCTGTATTCAAATACAACGGTCATATATTACTTACATAAATTTAAAAAGAGTAAAGTAACCCAGTAAACCATTCTTACTGGGTTATCTGGAAATAATTTTGTTTGGGAGCTATTAAAAGTTTTATAAATTTCATGTTATGCATTTAATTCTGTGTAGAGTCAATATTTGTCATCAGCTGTAATTTATAGACACCTGAAAAATAGTAAAAATTAAGAGTTTTATTTTTCTCATGCACCAAGGAGTTTGCGGGTAAGAAGACTAGAGCTGGTATCTTGGCCCCACAAAATCATAAAATATTCAGTCTGCTTCTATCTTTCCTGTCATTCTTATCATGTATTCAGGGTCACGTGGTCTTAAAAAGGGTACTCAAGGTCCAGCATCCAAGCCCCCATTCCAATGAGAAAGAAAGTATCAGTCAGTTAAGTTTGCCTATTTAAAGGCACTTGATGTTTTTTTCAAAATATCAACTAAATAACTTTTGTATCTCTATGTGTACAGCTAAGTTACAGGGTGATGTTAATTGGTAGGCAAAGTTGGAGAATGGGCTATGCTGTCATAATATCTCCTCCAACAAAATTGAGTATCATATAAACACATCATTTTATATATCCCTATAAAAGAAAAGTCTCCTGCCAATGAAACTATGGCATGATTTTCTTTCCACTTAGAATATTTACTTGCTAATCATTGCAAGAATACTTTTAGATACTTGTTTACACCTAGAATGTTACCATATATCATGTTTTTCTGTGCCCAGTATTGTACTTATATATACTTTTTATTTCAATGATGAATTACAACAATCTAGAGCTGTACTACCTACACACATAATTCAGTTGATGTGATGACAATGTGAACAGAAGTAACCAAATTCACCTAAGATCAAGTGACAACAATTATGCACTGATGCCTCTTGGCAAAAAGTGATGGCAAGACACAAAGAATGCCAAGAGAATGAAACAAAAACAAATTTATCCTGGAATCAGTCAATATGGCACCTAAGAATTAGCTAGACTACTGCTGGGTAGTCAGTGGTGTCTGCAACATGACTACTTGAATCTGTGTGGCAGAAACTTTCAATTTAATTCCAATTCTTTTTAAAAAGGAGATGGTAGTATTCTCCTCTAGGTAACTGTTTAAGAATTAAATGTGAATACTTTCAAAAGGCAAAAAAAAAAAAAAAAAACAGAAACCAGATAAAACATGTTAGATTTCATAAGCAGAATTGAGGGAAGAAAAGTACATTGGGTCCTGGGGAAAGCATAGAAAGGTATACCAGAGGGCAGAGTAAAAAGAGATACTTGTTCAATGCAACTTTGAAAGAGATAAAGGCGTTGGAAGTAAAGAGCATCCAGGCATTGACATTGCATCCCCGAATGTGTTAGGTGCACATAATTAAGCTGGGAGTGAGGAGGAAGGGTGCTGATAGGATTAAAACTAGCTCAGTCTTCTGCTGTGATTTTTCATGCTCTTCATCAGATATTCTATCACCTAGCATTGTATCTGGCATATAGTGGTGCTCAAAATTGTTTATTACATTGAATTAGAAGGTTGAATTGTTTTTTATTGGGATGGGGAGTTGAAAGATACCCCAAGGTATTTATGAGCATTCTTTTTTTTTTTTTTTTGGCTGAGTAGGGTAAATAGAAGTTATCCCCAGATTTTTTATTTTTTGGTGGTGGTAGTGGGATGGTATTCAGGCTACTCTCTGACTCTGGAACCTAAGTGAGAACCAGTAGGGAGGAACAAGACATATCCATCAAAACTAAAGAAGCCGACTTAAATGTTACATATCGGAAGAATATCCCAGTTGCCTGTCTTCTTACAAGACAAGCATGGGATATACTCTCAGTAAAAATGTATTCTGAATTTATACTAGATGTCATTCAGTCACATTTATTATGCATCGGCTCTCTATAGCTTTCTGAGTTGGATACTGTGGGAAGATAACAGAAGAGATTGGTAGAGTGAGTGTAAAGAGAGGCTTGGATTCAATGACTAAGTCGTCTTTGCTCCACATTCAAGATTTGCAAAATTAGCATCTCTGCAGTTTTGACTGCAGCTCTGTAATTTTTAAATCTGCCAAGGTGATTCAGATGTGCAGCTGTGTTTAGGACTCTCCAGATTGGATCATTTCTAGAGTTCGTTTCAGCTCTCAAACGTCATCATTTAAGACATTCATCGCGTATTTAACAAACCTACTGGTTTTTACCAGCAGCTGGCAGTTCGGCTAGTTCTCATCTTTCCTTAAAATGTAGAAGACCACGAGAGCCTTTAAACTTCAGATATGCTCAGGTTTATGAAATTCTAGAGCCAACTAGAGCCCCCAGAGATGGAAATCCTGAGAAATTCCCAGAAGTATGGGAGAAGACCAAGAGTATTCCAGTCTTTTAATGTTAACATTTCTGTCTAATATCTCCAACTCTTTGTCCCTATATTCCTCTGTGACAGGAGAACTTTAATGATTACAATTAAAATGGTATCTTTTCCATGTGATAAAGAATGGTTTGGAGACCACCAAAATATTCTCATGGAAGTACAAGACTGCTAAACTAGACTGGACACAAGTGAAAGCTATTACTTTAAGGAAGAGAGAATAACTACTCAGGAGTTGCTACATGTAAAAAAAATGAGTAATATGCTTAATAATACACAAAGCAACATATTATGTTAATACACAAAACACTATATTAGCATATAAAAAATATAGTAATTATATAGTGATCATTTGATACTGAGTCCACATGACCTACGAGAAAATCTTCTGCTTGAAGAAGTGCAGTGGTAGATTTGTTCCCCATATTAGGGAAATCAACAAATAAATATATTTGCCTTCAAATGGAAGCAAAATCAGGTATCTATTAGTCTTCTATTTAATTGCCCTGCCCCACTGTATAATAAAACAAATATGGTACTGTTTCCAAATTAGGAGCCTTCAACTTTGGAAGCTGTGAAACATATTGCATGAACACCAGACATTCACTGATATTCAGAACTGTGGCTACTGTGAAGTCTATAATGAAAAAGTGTTATGCACACAGCAGAAATTTCCCAGTAAAAGTAATTCTAAATATGCCACATAGATTCTTGGTGCTAAAAGGACCTTTTTAGATCTTATAGCTTCTAAAAAAGAAATAGAAAAGTTGCCAGGAAGAAAATCAAAACAAGGAGTTCTTGCATATTTAAATTTTCAGATCTATGTGCAAACACAAGGAGATAGCAAATTGTGAAAGATAATAATACTTTTAGTTAACAGACGTTAAAATAAGCTCGTGAAGAGTGTGATGGATTAGATTTTTGTTTCTCCCCTCAGCATCCCTCCCTTCAAGAGGATATCCCTAAGAATATCAATATCCATTGATATTATGGAGTATAAACTCCATAGTTATACTCCACTCCATTCTCTATGTCACTTCCTTTAGCCAGTAACATAAGAACAAAAGTTATGATCATTACTTCTACCAAAGCTTAAAAAATTCAGTGTATATTCTACTACATATATTTTCTCTTCATGGCTTGCCAAGATTGAGTTTGCTCCTTCAGATGACTTCAAGAATAAAAATAATTTGGAGAACTGCAGTCAACATGTAATGGCATGTACCATGAGGAAGAAATAAATCTCTGTTACTGTAAGTCATTGAGATTTTGGGGCCATTTGTTTCTTTGTATAACATCACTTAAACTGACTGATACAAAGTGCTTTGTATGGCAGTCTAGAAGATAGATTTAATACTGAAATTTGTGAGGACTCACTGAAGGTTTCTAAACCAAGGAGCAAAATGGATAGATTACTCTGTTAACTATGAGGGATGCAATGAAAATATAATGAAGTTGTAGGCTGCAAGAAGGCACTTCTATTAGCAAGTCCTGAACCATTGTGTTTGCTCAATATATGGTATCATTCACCATATTGGCATGTTTCTAAACATCCTCATCTTAAAATACAATGAATTAGAAAATGAGACAGAATATATGCAAGTAAATAATATATTCTCATGCTTTATCATATTCTCAGCAACTCCATTGCAACTATTAGTAAAAGGAAATTTGTTCTTTGTTAATTGTTGTATTTGGTAATACTAAATCATCATGACAGATTCAAAATAATTGTTGTCTTTTCTCGAAGCTTTTTTAAAACCCTAATGTCATGGAAGGCTCTGTGTCCTGAAAGATTCAGGTTAGAGTATCTGCTTTTATGATTAATATTGCACAGCCTATAGCTGTGATGGCTAAGAAAAAGGATGATTATCTTATGCCCTATGCTGTTATATTTATTTGTCCAGATTCCTGATGGAAACTGGTACAATCATTGTGGTGTCATGTGTTCTCAAAATGAATATCTGAATATGCACACTGTCAATCATCAAAGGGATTCACTGAAAATAACAAATAATAGAGAAACAAATTTTTTTTCACAAAAATGTATATACATGGACAGATGTTGATTTTGAGATACAGTAATCCAGATGTTACCCAAATTCTGGGTGTTTGACAATTATGCAGTGCAAGTATTTGTATCTCTGGTGGACATTTTCAACTTTTTTTGAACACTGAGACATTTTGTTTTGGGGAAATAAATCATTCAGAAATCAAGAGGAAACCATACTCTAAAGAGAAGAGCCTTTTTAAGTCTTTTTTGTCTTTTAAAGTCTGATTGATTGTCTAGTTTCATTAAGTTCATCAGATGATTTTGTAATGCCTCATCTCACCTTGTTTAACTGGTCTGAAAGGCTCAGGGAAGTTTTTAGCTAAAATCAGAGCAATCTAGAAGAAAACTACTCAGATTGCAAAACAGTTTCTTAGAAATCAAAAGAAACTTCCACTCTTTGGTGAATACATTCAAAAATGCAAAATCTGAACAAGTTTTTCCAGTGACTATAAAGGCATGTTTAAGATCTACAGAAATAGCTTATTATGTATTTTTTCCAAGCATGTCCTCTGAATAATTGTAAGATATAAAATAACTCCCATTTCTTCTCATCTGAATGCAGATTAGTTTACCAGCTGAGAGACAACATGTCTGATTTATGTTTGTGAAAGATGACCAAATCTTGCTTCTCTTAAGGATAGGGATAATCCAATGTGGGAACTATTAGAAGCAGCTAAAATTACTCAGTCAACAGAACTGATGTTTCTTGTTTACTCTGTTTTCAGCCTTGAGGGCACAGGGTTCAGAATAATTCCCAAAGAGGCTTAAGATAATTATCAGAAAGAGTTCGAGAGACAGTTACTACTCAAATTCATTAAGAAATGAAGAACTCACAAGAGGCTTGCTGATAAAAACAAAGATGTGCAGTAGGACAAAAAGGTAGAAAAGCAGAGGTTATCTTTCAAATTAATGCTGGAGAAATGATACCATCCATAAAGAAAGGAGTATAGTTAATTTGGCAGAGTCAAATTAGTAAGATGAAAAGCATGTGCCTAGAAAGCTCACTAGACAGACATCTTTGGTGAATAAATTACAGTCATTATTTTAAAGAGAATTTCAGAGATTATATTTTCAGGATCTCTGTATTCACAGGAAATGTCCATGTTTAGTCAAATCCAGAAAACAGAATCTTTGAAACATATCTAAATCCTGTAATAGGGAACACAGTATGGATTCTGTGGCAGAGAAGCTCCAGGACAAATTCTGCACATTGATTGAAAATAAGGAAACATCTGGCTTTTTTTCTTCCTAAACATTTTTTTTAGCTTTTGGAAATGAACCTTCATGACTAATTTCTATTCAGTTCACTTTGTTGTATGGGACTCCATCGTGTGAGTTTATAATAATGTATTAACCCACCTCTTTCAGTGAATAATTAAGATAAGGCCTATTTTAGCTGCAGTAAACAAGACTGCAAAAAGCCTATCTATCTATCTATCTATCTATCTATCTATCTATCTATCTATTTATCTATCTATCTATCTTGAAATGGGGAATTGGTGAATCACAGAGTATGCACATCTCCAACTTTGTTTCCCAAAAGGATGGTTTCAATTAATATTCTCACCAACAATGTATGAGAACTCCCTTTTCTCTATATTCTACTTAGATTTAGGGAGGAGCTAAGATGGTGGAGAAATAGGGGAACCTGGGCTTTCCTCCACCCTCAAACGCAGCTGTATTGAGGTCAGATCACTTCAAACACCCAAGAAATTGATCTATGGGATGGCAGAAGGATTTCCACAGTTTGAGGGAGACAGTGTAGCAGGTGCGTGGAAGTCGATTGGGGAAGAGAAAAATGGCAGTGCCACAGGAGGGAAACCTTTCGATGGAGAGACAAAAAGGAAGTGAAAGAGAGAGGGGTTGAGAAAGTATAGCATAGAGTCAGCACAAGAGGAAAACCTCTATGGACCACTGATTGGGGAAGCAAGAAGTAATGACTGTTGCATGCGTTTTTCTTTTTCTTTTTCTTTTTTTTCAAACAGTGTTTGGAGCTCAAACTCTGAGGTTTTAGAAGTGTGAGACTTTCCCAGGAGTGGAGCTTTAGTGTGTGCTCCTGAGGTGGAGGGGGTTGGTCCTGGAGTACATAGAATGATGTAGTGATCTCCAGAGTGCACTGGGAGAGAATAGTCCCCTTGCTGGAGTACTTTTGGAAGAGCATATATTGCTCCTCAAAGACAGAAGACCCTGTAGGCACCAGCCTATGATGGTTTTTCATCAGCAGGGGACAGAGGCACACCCCAGAGGGAATATAACCTTTGCTGCTTTTAGCATAAATTCCACATACTGTGCATAGATGTGCATACTGTGCACCACAGATTCCACACACTGTGCAGGTGTAGGACTGTTAACTAGAGACAAAGAATTTCAGACACAGTATGGACAGCGTCTATTCTGGAGGAGGGAAGCAGATCTGCATGGTGTCAGGTCCTTTAAGACTTCAGGTTTTGAATTCCAGCCACACACCAAAGAAAAAATGCAGGGGAGTTAGGGCAAAGAGTGAACTGACTGCCCTCACTATTCTGTGAGGGCTGCCTGAAGAGCAGGGGTGAGGGATCCCCAGTCTGCGGATGAGAGATCGGGGTGGGTCCATTTTCCCCCAACATCAACACAGTAGGACTTCAGAGAGCAACACAGTTGCCCCCACTGGAGTTTGGACCCTTTTACAGCAAAGCCCCCATCCCCCCACTCCCACTCCATGCCTGCCAACTGCTCATTTACTGGATAAGACTGACTCTGACTTAATGCAATGGGCCTCTCCTCCATTAGACTAGTGCAGCAAGCACCTTCATGCACCAAGTGCACTAAAAATTGGGTGCTTCCACATGATACCTATAGTTCTTTGTCATTCTTTTTTTCTTTGGAATCAGCCTTATAGTTCTTTATTCTCTTTTTTTCTTTGTTTCCTTTCCTTTTCTCTTTTCTTTGGATCACACTCCCCCTCCCTTTTTCCAGACCTACTTCAACAAATAAATCAAAGCACATCTAGTGAAAGGTCCAAACACTTCCCCATTATGAGCAAGAAGGAGCTCTGTGGAACACTGACCAGTGGGAAACAGCAGCAAAAATGCAACAGCAGAGTGCATACAGCATATACTGAAAACACTTCCTGAATTACAAAGCCCTGAACAGTTTATGATCCCTTTTTAATAGAGCAGTATTATTCTCAGGTGCAAGAAACATAACAAGATTTTAAAACACACAAAAGACAGAAACTAGCAAAAATGACAAGATGGGTGAATTTTCCCCAAAAGAAAGGTCAAGAGGAAATAACAGTCAGGGACTTGCTAAAAATAGGTATAAGCAATATATCTGAACAAGAATCTAGAACAAGAGTCATAAGACTAGTAGCTAGACTTGAAGAAAGCAGAGAAGATACTAGAGAAAACTTTGCTACAGGGATCAAAGACCTAAAAACTAGTCAAGATTAATTTAAAAATGCTATAACTGAGATGCAAAACCAACTGGATACAGTCACAATGAGGACTGAAGAAGCAGAGGAAAGAATAGATGAAATAGAAGATAAAATTATGGAAAACAATGAAGCTGAAAAAAGAGAGAAAGAAAATTATTAGATCACAAGAGGAGACTTAGATAATTGGGGGATTCATAAAACAAAATAATATCTGTACATTAGGAGTCCCAAAAGAAGAAAAATGGGGAAAGAGGACAGAAGGTTTATTTGAACAATTTATAGCTGAGAACTTCCCTAATATAGGCAAGGAAATAGGCATTCAAGTTAAAGAGGCACAGAGAACTCCCTTCAAAATCAACAAAAACAGGTTAATATCATGGCATATCATAGTGAAACTTGCAAAATACAAAGATAATAGAGAATACTGAAAGGAGTTAGGATGAAAGGTCCTTAACTTATAAAACTAGACTCATAAGGTTACCAGAAGACATGTCCACTTAAACTTGGCAGGCCATAAGGGAATGGTAGAAAATATTCAATGTGCTGAATGGGAAAAACATACAGCCAAGAATTCTTTATCAGGCAAGGCTGCTATTAAGAATAGAAGGAAAGATAGAGTGTCCCAGACAAACAAAAACTAAAGGAGTTCATGACCACTAACCCAGCCCTGCAAGAAATTTCAAGGAGGACTCTCTGAATGGAAAACAAAGGGAAAGAAGACCAAAGTAACAAAGACTACAAACGATCAGAGAACATAATCATAAAGACCAACTCTAAAGGTAACACAATGGCACTATTTTCATATCTTTCAGTAATCGCTCTGAATGTAAAAGAACTAAATGCTCTAATAAAAAGACATAGGGTATCATAATAGATTGAAAAACAAGATCCATCTATATACTGCCTAAAAGAGAT